>CM053036.1:58865697-58906913 GCA_028564925.1 Lithobates sylvaticus | reverse complement strand
TTCTTCTTTTTCTTCTTCTTCTTCTGATGTTGACACGTCGCTCTCTCTGGCCGGAATGGCAGAGACACGCAGTGTTGTGACTTATATAGGGACAAGGGGTGGGGTCACATGCTCATGTCAGATGGTGACCCCGCCCCCATATGATGTCACAGTCCCAGCATCCTCCGGGACTGTGATTCTGATAAGCCCCCTGCCCGCAGACCCCGACAACCAACGGCCAGGGTTGTCGGGAAGAGGCCCTTGTCCTCATCAACATGGGGACAAGGTACTTTGAGGTGGGGGGGCCGGCCGGGCTGCGTGCTCAGATAAGGGTCTGAGATGGATTTGGGGGGACCCCCACGCCGTTTTTTCGGCGTAGGGATTCCCCTTTAAATCCATGCCAGGTGACGGGGCTAGCGGGGCGGCATTCACTGCCTTCGCTAGTCCCGTCTACCTGCAGTTACATTCTAAATGAAAGGACTTTCCGATCGTGTGTCGGCAAGTCCGTTCATTACAAAAGTCCCGCGGACTTTGTCCCGCGGATTGTCGACCAGAGTGAGCAACTCAACCAAGTGCATCCTTTGACGTAATCGAACGCACCTTCTGCAACTTCCCACTTTGGCTCAAGCCTGTTGCTCCTGCCCTACCCCTACCACCCCTGCGGAAGGGCCTGCCTCTTTCTCTGCCTGTAATTTTTTAAATGACCCTGTGGCAAAAGTCTCTAGAGAAGTGCAGTATATGTGGGAGAAGGTATATAACACCCCGCTTCAATCTGTCGTTTTGGGGGGCCACTGGTCTATCACACCAGTTATAATACTTTTTTATAATTGCGTTTGTCACGAAAAAGCTGCTCCGCTATTATATTCTCCACAATGGAGTTTTGCCTCTTTGGCCAGGACTACCTTCACCTAAGCGTGTGGAGGTTCCAGGTTAAAGGTGATAGCAGGTATGGTTAGTGATCAAAATATTAATCAAAAGAGAGGAGATTGTAAAGGAAATTTGTAAGTTGTATTCTATTTTGTATGTATTGCACACTGCCCTTACTGTGCACACGGCACTAATGCCCCGTACACACGGTCAGACATTCCGACCACAAAATCCGTCTGATTTTTTCCAACGGATTTTGTCCGAAACTTGTGTTTCACACACATGGTCGGACAAAGTTGTCGGAAAATTTGATCGTTCTGAACAAAACGTACAATGGGACTACGTAGAGGCCAGTAGCCAATAGCTTTAGTCTCCAAATTTATTCTGAGCATGCGTGTCACTTTGTGCGTCGGAATTCTCTACACACGATCGTAAAAAGTCTGATCGGATTTTGTTGTCGGAAAATTTAAGGTCCTGCTCTCATAAAGTCTGCTAGAGCCCACACACGATCGGATTTTTCGACAACATAATCCGATCAGACTTTTTCCATCGGAACATCCGACCGTGTGTATGGGGCATAATAATGTTTTTAATACATGTTTGCATTCTTTCGAGTCCTGATTAGAATTTGCCTGCCTATGTTACGCCCCTCATTACCATTAATGTACAATTGTAATATTAATGTGATACCTGCGCAATCATGTGTATAAAAACCTTTAATTGCGTCATAATAAAGCAGAAGAGCTATTTGGAAGATGCAGAGTGTATCTTTTGTGTCTGTTCCCTACTGCAGTAGTTATTATTAATTTGGAACCACTAATCAATATGAGGATAGCAGTTGCCTATCTATAAAATTCCATGTCGGTATTTATATTATTCCAAGCGCAGATAACCTTCCATTTATTTTAGTAGGTATGTACTTAAAAAAAAAAAAACTTTGTGCAATCCATCAGCAATTAGAGGGGGGTAACCAGGAGCTTGTAGTTTCTTACAAATCATGGCCTTTAAGGAATATCTTCCATCTCTCTTGCAATACATGTAAAGGTTCTGAAAATAGATATAAAATATAAAAGAAAACCACCATTATGCGTAATCTAGTTTATGCGCCAGTAGTGCAATTGTCCTAATTGATTATCTATATGGGATGATTTAGATGTATCTAGCAAAGGCAGAAATCGAGTGGCTTGCTTCTCGTTGAAACATAATTTCACACAGGTAAGAACACATAGCTTTTATTATTGCATTGGATTATCTTGGCATCTATACAGCTACGCCATGTAGAAATAACATTTCAAAGTCAACTTAATCGGTGGAGCATTATCCGCTGTGGGCCGGCTCTTCAGCCTTTTATGTCAGAGCGAAATGAACCTGCCGAGTCAATTGCCATAGATGGATTTATATGATCAATGCCTGTAGGGGGGCTGTAAAGCTAGTCGTATTTTGAGCATTTGTTTTCGCACAATTGCATACCTTTGTTCATGCTGAAGACAAACAGGCACAACCGTACATTAATTTATCTTCTGCAATCACTAGGTAATTGCGCTAGTTATTCCATAACATATTTACATCTTATTTTTAAGATTCATGAGAGAGAAATTGCTTTTAACTTGTCTGTATTATGTATTTATTGAAAATATGCATGTACAGTCACTCTTCACAATCAAGGGGCCCGTTGCGATGACGCCAGAAGCTTTGTCTGTTTACCTATGCAATAAACGCGTACATGGAGATGTAACCGTTCTGAGAATGATTGGATAAATTCAGTTATTACCTAATTTGTTTTAAGTTTATACTGGCTTTGGCAGCACACCTTGCATTTATTTGTTGTATTTATTTATTTATGTATTCCTCCGTTGTCCAGTACTGATGCTCACATACCCATTGTAGGCACTTTGGGTTGTGGACACGGGTCAGCATGGGCACCCTGACTGGTCTGCACCTACGCAGTCCCATACACAACAAACTGCATTATACAATTGTAAGGTTTAAAGGGGAACTGCAGCCTGCTCACATAATTTGTAATAAAAACATCTTTGACATTCTGAAGCTTCCCTTCAACCCCTTTGCATATTATTTTATATATACTGTGATTCTGTACTTGCCAATAATGCTGCAGAAATCTCCCTCCACTGAATCTGGCTTCAGCCATTTTAACTGTGGGCACCTGAAGCTGCTGCCTGTTCACTTCCAGGATTTTACACAGACACACAGAGGCACACCACCAGCTCTGCAGCTCTCATTTGGCCCTCTTATGACTCATCCACCTCCCCCCCCTCCTGGTAAACTCTCACAAGAGTGAGAGAGAGAGCTGTGCATGATGTCATAAGCCTAGGCTTTTTATCAGACAAGAAACAGGAAGTGGGCTGTATAAGGTGTTTACTGGCAGAAAAAAATATGTTTTACTATCCAAAGTTAAAACAACAAGGGCAGAAGATTTAATAGATGTAAAGTTGAAAAAATGACTGAAGAGCAGCTTTAACTATTTGCCTACCAGGCCAATTCTGACACTTCTCTCCTACATGTAAAAATCATAATTTTTTTGCTAGAAAATTACTCATAACCCCCAAACATTATATATGTTTTTTTTAGCAGAAACCCTAGGGAATAAAATGGTGGTCGTTGCTTTTTTTTTTATCTTACATGGTATTTGGGCAGCAATTTTTCATGCATTAAAAAAAAAAAAAAAGTTAAGTTAGCCCAATTTTGTTTTGCATAATGTAAAAGATGATGTTATGCCGAGTACACAGTTACCTAGCATGTCACGCTTTAAAATTGTAAAATTGGACCTCTTGGGGTCCAATTGTACTCAGCATAACATCATCTTTTACATTATGCAAAACAAAATTGGGCTAACTTTACTGTTTTTAATTTTTTTTTTAATGCATGAAAAATTGCTGCCCAAATACCATGTAAGATAAAAAAAAATGACTTTCTGTACCTCTTCTTCTGAGAAGAGGGCCTCCAGCATATTATTATTTTTTTTTATTTATTTTATGTTATTTTAAATTAATTCCCTATTTGTTTGCAGAGCAATTGCCATGCTCTTAACAACATTTTGCTGCAATTTGCAGCACTCTAGCCCTTTCCATTACTTTTTTAGAGCCATTTTAGTCCTCAAAAGTTCGACTTAAATGGGGTTTGGGTTCGGGGTCAAGTTCGGTCCCGAACTCGAAACTTTTTTCCGAAGTTCGGCTGAACCCATCGAACCGAACAACCAGGTGTCCGCTGAACTCTATCCTTGAGTAAAGTGGATTCTGACCGTACCCACAACCCTGCTGGCGACACAGTATCAGTCCCTACTGGGTATGATCTTGAGGCTCAGGGCCCATCGCAGCCGGGACTTTTCTCCATTGAAGTCTCAGACAGTGAGGCGGAGGTAGATGACCCCAGCGCCGGTTTTGATTTTGCCTTAGTACCACAGCTAGTCAAAGCAGTTAAAGAAGCTTTGAGATGGGAAGAGCCAAAAGAGGCACCCTCCAAACAGAGGAAATATTTCAAACACCTTAAAATTTAACACCCTAATTTCCCCTTCTTGGGTGAACTTGGCAAAATAATTACTGATGAATAGGGTGGCGTCGAATGGAAGAATTCCTTGCTAACAAAAGTTTCAAAGATGTATCCGTTTAGAAGTGAGGATGTGAAACATCTGGAGTCGGCTCCTCTCATTGACGCAGCCCTAATGAGATTGGTGAGGCACATCACACTCCCTCTGGAGGATACTGTATCCTTTAGGGATGGCCTGGAGAGGAAAATCTATACCGACCTCAAGCGGATCTACATTACAGCAGGTATGGCCTGCAAACCAGCCCTGGCTCTCGCAGCCCTATCCAAAGCGATGGAAGCCTGGACGGACGTAGATGCGCCCAGGGTAGCCGACCCTGCCTCCAAGAAGGCATGGTGGAGGATTCAATTTGAGGGTTCCACTCTCTTTGGGAACAAACTGGACAGTGCCATCACCTGTGACACGGCAGTGGGTGGGGGGGTCAGGTTTCCTTCCCCAGGATCGTCGCCTGCTTAGCCAGAAAAGAACACAGCCTAGGCAAGGATCGGATCGTGTAAGGGACGCTCCCCGCTATGGACCTGGCTGTGAGTTCAGGAAGACTTGGAAGAAAAAACAGCCTTTAGGCCAGAAGTTTTCAAAGGGAGCACCTACCAGTGGATGAGGGGCCTCTAAGTCTTTTTGATATTGGGCCTGCCCAGACAGAGTGAGTTGGGGCTCAAAAACAGTCTTCTCAGGCCATATCTGGACATTCAGCAACACAACCCACTCTCCGGTTTGTACCCACATCCTTGTCTCACTTGGAAGAGAAAAAGTCCAGTGATTCGAGACAGAGTTCGGCTTGCAATATCCTCCTCTCATCTCCGGGCCTCACAGTTCCTGAAAATCATTGGTACCATGATAGTAACAACACCCATAGTAAAGTGGGCACAGTGGAAAATGCGGCCTTTCCAGAAGGGCTTCCTCCAGCAGTGGAACCCAGGGCTCCAGGATCATTCCATCCGTATAACCTCGTCCATGCGGGAGAACCTTCCTTGGTGGTTGCAGCGGAGGAACCTCCTCAACTGTCACTGCATCACAACTGTTTATTGGATCACCATCACTTCGTTTTTTGCCTGACAGAGGTAGCCCAAGGTAAATAGAACTTCCCCTTTCACAGGATAGTTTAGAATGTCCTGGAACTCCGGGCAGCATTCTGCACTCTATGGGCCTTTCACCACTTGACGGAGGGAGCCTCAGTCCTCCTAAGACTGGACAACACAACAGCAGTCTCATACATCAAGAGAAGTGTTGAAGGAAGTAGAGCCTATCATGACCTGGGCCCAGATGACCCTGGCCAACCTGACAGCTGTCTATCTCCCTGGAGACCAGAGCGTTCAGGCAGACTTCCTGTCTAGAGTATCTCTAGACAAAGAGTGGGCTCTTCACCCCAAAGTCTTCATGTGGGTCCTGTCCCTGGGAGTCATCCCGGAAGTAGACTTGTTCGCTTCCTCATGCAACTTCAAACTAGAGAGAAACTACACAAGGTCTCATTGTCCCCAGGCTTTTGAGGTAGATGCTCTGACAGACCAGTGGAGATTCCACAGGGCCTATGCCTTTCCCCCGGTTCCTGTCATTCTTCGGTTTCTGTCAAAACTAAGGATGAAAGAAGCAGAGAGTGGCAATATTGGCCAAATAGGCCATGGTTTCCCCTGCTGATGCAACTCAGCTTCCGAGACCCAGTTCCTCTGCCCTCCAGACCGGATCTCCTATCGTAAGGGGCAACTCTACATCCATGCCCGGCCCATCTGCACCTGATGGCTTGGTTTTTGAAAGGGGAAGGTTGGAGGCCCCAGGTAGGACCATCTCCACGTTGTTGAATGCCAGAAGAGCAGGTAGCAACAGGGTCTTTCAGAGGATTTGAAAAAAAAAAATCAGACTACACATCCACCACTGCAGGGTCTTGCAATAACCCAAAGATACAGGATATCCTGGGCTTCCTAAAGTCGGGCCTGGATCTCTCCTTGCTAGTCAGCTCTTTGCGGGTTCAAGTCTCTGCAATTTTTGTCTTCACAGGTGTGTCCTGGGCTAAACACCCTCTTACTCGGTAGTTTTTCAGAGAGCAATAAGGCTCAGACCTCAAAACCAAGATTTTCTAAGTGGGATCTTCCACTTGTCCTGGATTTTTTCTGAGGAAGAGGGATGGAACATTCAGATCAGATCTCTATCAAGGAGCTTTCCCTAAAAGGTGCCTTCCTGGTGGCCAAAACATTGGCTAAGAGGGTCTTCGAAATCAGCTCTCTGGGATGCAAGGAGCCATTTCTAACCTTTTTCCCTGATCGGGTAGTTTTGATTCCTATGCTGGTCTCAAACCCCAAAGTATCATCTGTTTTTCACGATAATCTGGAGATTGCTCTTCCGATGTTCAAATCAACCGGAAATTCCAGTGTTCATCCCCTAAATGTTGGTACAGCTCTGAGACAGTATCTAGAAGCTACAGCTCCGTTCTGTCTGTCTGACCCTCTGTTTGTTCTTTTCCATGGAAGGAATAAGGGATTGCATGCCTCTTCCAGATCTATCGCAGCATGGATTGTTCAGGCCATTCAGTGGGCCTACAAAGCTAAGGGCTTGACGCCTCCCGAAGCAGTGACCGCTCACTCGACCAGAAGCATGTCTACATCATGGGCAGCTTCATGACACGTTGCTCCAGAAGTGATTTGCAAAGCGGCCTTGTGGTCTTCAATTAACACGTTCACGGCGCACTACTGTGTAGAACCGGCCTCTTTGTCTTCTGTTAATTTTTTTAATTGGCATGGTCTGTTGACCGTGCCAATTAAACCTTTTTCTTTTGTCCAGCACTTTGCTCACCCGGGTGTGTATGCCTAGTTATTTCCAAAACGTAGGCTTCCATGGAGTCTGTCAGGAAAACTGAAAATGTATAAATACTTACCGTAATTATGGAACATGTCCTCTGGCCCAGAACAAAGATTTATGGGAGAAGAGTCCCATGAGGTGTGAGGGGGTGGGATTAACCCACATGTAGACTGCCATGGAGTCCAACAGTAAAGGAGAATTACGGTAAGTATTTAATAGGACATTTTCAGTTTTAGTGGGTTGCCAAACACCAGAAGAAAAACTGACATCATGTTTACAATTAGAATGCATAATCTGGGAAAATATGGGTAGCAGTTAAAATGTTGTTCTGCTGGTGATCGGCTAAATCCAGCCTTTAAATTCATTCCACAGGGTAGATTGATCAATAATCTGCCAACATTTATGTGAACTAGTGAAAGTTTCTGAAGGACTAGTACAAGTTCATATCTGCGTCTCATGCTCATTTCCCTAAATCCTTTAACCACTTGACCTCCAGAAGATTTACCCCCTTTCATAACCAGGCCATTGTTTGTGCTATGGCACTGTGTTAATTGCGCGGTCATGCAACACTGTACCCAAATAAAATCTAGGTCCTTTTTTTCCCCACAAATAGAGCTTCTTCTTGGTGGTATTTTATCACCTCTGTGGTTTTTTATATTTTTTTCACTATAAACAAAAAAAGACTGACAATTTTTAAAATCTTTTCTACTTTCTGCTATAAAACATACCCAATAAAAAAAAAAAAAATTGAATCATAAATTTAGGCCAATATGTATTCTGCTACATGTTTTTTGGTAAAATAAAATCCCAATAAGCGTCTATTGATTGGTTTGTGCAAAAGTTATAGCATCTACAAACTATGGAATATTTTAGATTTTTACTAGTAATGGCGGCGATCAGCAACTTCTGGACATTCTGATACTAATTGACACTTTGTGGGAACCAGTGACACTAATACAGTGATAAAAAAATATGCACTGTCACTGTACTAATGACACTGTCTGGGAAGGGGTTAACATCTGGGGTGATCAAAGGGTTAACTGTGTGCCTAGCCAGTGTTTTACTATACTGTGTGAGATGTTTTTAATAGGAGAAGAGAGAGAATTTACTCCCTTCTTTGCAGGAACACAAATTCCATCCCTTCCCTTCTGTCAGAATGGGGACCTGCCTTGTTTACATAGGTTGATCGCCATTGTCTCCCTGCCTAATGATCGTCAGGTTCCGGAAGACATCAGGTACCGTGCACCCACCGATCAACTTCCACTGTGTGTAATCGCAGCGCATGCTAGCTGCCGGCAGCTCTTATGCATGACCCCTACCTGAAAGAGTCAGCTCACACATATATATATATATATATATATATATATATATATACATGATCCGGTGCACAGGTGCCGTCTTGTAGCAGTAAAACTGTTATAGGGTGGACATTAACTGGTTAAATTAATATAAACCAAGGGGGTTATTTACTAGAACTGGATTGACAAAATCTGGTGCAGCTGTGCATAGAAACCAATCAGCTTCCAGGTTTTATTGTCAAAGCTTAATTGAACAAGATGAAGTTAGTGCTGTGCATGGTAACCAATCAGTTTCTAATAGAAGTACTAATTGTAAAGGCTTTTATGCATGGTATTGTCATAAAAAAGTGTTTGGGGACCTGGGTCCTGCCCAGGGGACATGTTTCAATGCAAAAAAAAAGTTTTAAAAACGTCCGTTTTTTCGGGAGCAGTGATTTTAATAATGCTTAAAGTGAAACAATAAAAGTGAAATATTCCTTTAAATTTCATACCTGGGGGTGTCTATAGTATGCAAGTGGTGCATGTTTCCCGTGTTTACAACAGTCCGAGAGCAAAATTACATTTCTAAAGGAAAAAAAGTAATTTAAAAGTACTCGTGGCTATAATGAATTGTCGGTCCCGGCAATACACATAAAAGTTCATTGATAAAAACGGCATGGAATTCCCCCACAGATGAACCCCGAACCAAAATTAATAAAAAAAAAATGTTTGGGGGTCCCCCCAAATTTCATACCAGGCCCTTCAGGTCTGGTATGGATATAAGGGGAACCCTGCGCCAAAATAAAAAAAAAATGTTGTGGGGGTATCCCTCAAACCCATACCAGACCCTTCAGGACTGGTATGGATTTTAAGGGGAACCCCGCGCCAATTTTTTTTTAAAAATGGCGTGGGGTCCCCCCAAAAATCCATACCAGACTCTTATCCAAGCACGCAACCTGGTAGGCTGCAGGAAAAGATGGGGGGACGAGAGAGCGCCCCCCCTCCTGAACCGTACCAGGCCACATGCCCTCAACATTGGGAGGGTGCTTTGGGGAGCCCCCCAAAGCACCTTGTCCCCATGTTGATAGGGGAGAAGGGCCTCATCCCCACAACCCTTGCCTGGTGGTTGTGGGGGTCTGCAGGCGGGAGGGCTTATCGGAATCTGGAAGCCCCCTTTAACAAGGGGACCCCCAGATCCCAGCCCCCTCCTGTGTGAAAGGGTAAACGGTGTACAAATGTACCCCTACCATTTCACAAAAAATTTGTGAAAATGGTAAAAAAAAAGACAATATACGCCTTGGGACAAGTCCTTTATTAAAACAATTTAAAAATAAAACTGTCCCACGAAGTCCATCTTCTTCTTCTCTCGCTCCGATGGACCGAAAAAATAAAAATAAAAAAAAAGCCGAAAGCAGCCTACGATCTGCCTCCGTAATGATGGGCCTCTCAGGTGACAGTTCTTTTATAACTGAGGGCGGGCCACACAATGACATTTCCGGGTGACCCCGCCCCCCTCTGATGCACGGGGACATCCCTATGGCTTTCCCGTAGCATCAGAGGGGGCGGGGTCACTCAGTTACGTAACAGGGTGGCCCCGTCCCCTCTGACGTACGGGGACATCCCTATGGCTTTCCCGTAACGTCAGAGGGGGCGGGGTCACTCGGTTACGTCAGAGGGGGCGAGGTCAGAGGGGTCAGAGGGGGCGAGGTCACCCGGTGATGTCATTGTGTGGCCCGCCCTCAGTTATAAAAGAACTGTCACCTGAGATGATGATCATTATGGCCGAATCCTCCCATGGAGGCAGATTGTATGCGGCTTGCGGCTTTTTATTTATTTTTCAGTCCGCAGCAAGAGAAGAAAAAGATGAATGGACTTTGTGGGACAGTTTTATTTTAAATTTTTTTTTAATAAAGGACTTGTCCCAAGGCGTGTATTGTCATTTTTTTACCATTTTCACACATTTTTTGTAAAATGGTAGGGGTACATTTGTACCCCCGTTACCATTTCACACAGGGGGGGCTGGGATCTGGGGGTCCCCTTGTCAAAGGGGGCTTCCAGATTCCGATAAGCCCCCCACTCGGAGACCCCCACAACCACCGGTCAAGGGTTGTGGGGATGAGGCCCTTCCATTTTTTATTATTTTGGCATGGGGTTCCCCTTAATATCCATACCAGACCTGAAGGGCCTGGTATGGAATTTATTCCACGCTTTTTTTTTTTTAATTTTAGTTTGGGGTTCCCCTGTGGGGGAATCCCATGTCGTTTTTATCAATGAACTTTTATGTGTATTTCCGGAATGGACAATTCATTATAGCCGCAAGTACTTTTAAATTACTTTTTTTCCTTTAGAAATGTAATTTTGCTCTTGGACTGTTGTAAACACGGGAAACATGCGCCACTTTACAGGCATACTATAGACACCCCCCAGGTATGAAATTTAAAGGAATATTACACTTTTATTGTTTCACTTTAAGCATTATTAAAATCACAGCTTTTTTTGCATTGATACATGTCCCCTGGGGCAGGACCAAGGTCCCCAATAGGGATGAGCCGAACACCCCCGGGTTCGGTTCGAACCAGAACCTTCGAACGGACCGAAAGTTCGCGCGAATTTTCGAACCCTATACGTTATAATGGACGCGAACGTTCGAAATCAAAAGTGCTAATTACAACGGCCAATATGCATGTTAATGTCATAAAACAGGTTTGGGGACCCGGGTCCTGCCCCAGGGGACATATATCAATGCAAAAAGAACTTTTAAAAACTAACGTTTTTTCGGGAGCAGTCATTTTAATGATGCATAAAGTGAAAAAAAAAAAGTGACATTTTCCTTTAAATATGGTACCTGGGGGGTGTCCAAAGTATGCCTGTGAAGTGGCATGTGTTTCCCGTGTTTAGAACTGTCCTTGCACAAAATGACATTTGTAAAGGAAAAAAAGAAGCCATTTAAAACCACTTGCGGCTTTAGGTTTGATCTTAAGTAGAATCTGAACAGGTACATTATGAAGTGTAGCTCCATCCCAAAAAAATCTATTTTTAAGCTTTTTGGAGAACATAGGGAGGGGTTATCACCCCTGTAACATTTGCTGTCTTTGCACATCTGTTCAGAACATGTCACCTCACTTTCCGTCCCAATGATAAATGTTTTTGGAAAAGTGGGGTTTTAATTGAAACAAGGATTGGTGATAAAGTATCAGTAGAGAGGAGATACCTTTTTCCCAAATTAAATCTAACAGGATAGAATTTCCCTTCCTAGGGGTAGATTTCCTCTCACTTCCTGTTTTCTCTTTCCATTTGCAAGTAGGAGTCGTTTGTAAGTTGGATGTTTGAAAGTAGGGGCCTGGCGTATATACTCTGCAGAAATTTGCCCTATTAGATGTTGGTGTAGCCACAAGACTGGTGGGCACAGGAATGGGCCCTGCTGTGAGTTAATAGATCAAGATTTGTAATTGCATGCACCTGTTGAACAGGGCAGAAAAATTGGGGGTGGTGGTGGTGGTGGTGGTGGTGGTGGTGGACGGTTTTGCCACAAGACTGTAAGCTCTCACAGTTACTCTTGGTGGGCGCAGGAATGGGCCCTGCTGTGAGTTATTAGATCAAGATTTGTAATTGCAAGCACCTGATGAACAGGGCAGAAAAATTGGGCCTTTGGCGGTGGTGGTGGACGGTGTTGCCACAAGACTGTAGGCCCTCATAGTTACTCTTGGTGGGCGCAGGAATGGGCCCTGCTGTGAACTATTAGATCAAGATTTGTAATTACCCGCCCCTGTTAAACAGGGGCTGAAAAATTGTGCCTTAGGCACTGGTGCTGGTGCCACAACACTGCAACCCCTCACAGAGACTGTACTTGGAGCACAGCAGTCACACGTGTTGCGAAGCATTTTTTTAAAAAAATTGTAAGTACACGCCCCTGTTAAACAGGGGCTGAAAAATTGTGCCTTAGGCACTGGTGCTGGTGCCACAACACTGCAACACGGCCCTCACAGAGACTGTACTTGGAGCACAGCAGTCACACGTGTTGCGAAGCATTTTTTTAAAAAATTGTAAGTACACGCCCCTGTTAAACAGGGGCTGAAAAATTGTGCCTTAGGCACTGGTGCTGGTGCCACAACACTGCAACACGGCCCTCACAGAGACTGTACTTGGAGCACAGCAGTCACACGTGTTGCGAAGCATTTTTTTAAAAAATTGTAAGTACACGCCCCTGTTAAACAGGGGCTGAAAAATTGTGCCTTAGGCACTGGTGCTGGTGCCACAACACTGCAACACGGCCCTCACAGAGACTGTACTTGGAGCACAGCAGTCACACGTGTTGCGAAGCATTTTTTTAAAAAATTGTAAGTACACGCCCCTGTTAAACAGGGGCTGAAAAATTGTGCCTTAGGCACTGGTGCTGGTGCCACAACACTGCAACACGGCCCTCACAGAGACTGTACTTGGAGCACAGCAGTCACACGTGTTGCGAAGCATTTTTTTAAAAAATTGTAAGTACACGCCCCTGTTAAACAGGGGCTGAAAAATTGTGCCTTAGGCACTGGTGCTGTGGCATGGATCATTGAGGAGGAGGAAGAGGATAGTCAGTGAACATAAGAGGACAGTCACTCAGCATCAGCATAGGCAGTCTTGAAGGGATGTGACATTAAAAATTATTCGGTTATATCCGCCTCAGGTGCCTGGTAGCTGGTGGTGATCCAAGACTGATTCATTTTGATGAATGTCAGTCGATCAACCGAGGCGGTGGACAGGCGCACCCTATGATCAGTCACAAATCCTCCAGCAGCACTGAATGTGCGTTCGGAAAGAACGCTGGAGGCAGGACAGGCCAGTAGCTCAATTGCATACTGTGCAAGCTCTGGCCAGTGATCCATCCTCAGGACCCAGTAAGCCAGAGGATTTTCGGTGGGAAAGGTGTCCAAGTCTGACCTTGCCCCAAGGTATTCCTGCACCATGTATATCAGACGCTGGCGATGGTTGCTGGAACCGATCATACCTTGGGGCTGCGGACTAAAAAATTGTCTGAACGCATCGGTCAGACGTCCACCTTCCCCACCGCTCCTTCTGCCACTGACCGAAGCCTCAGCAACTCGTCGCCCAGGACCAGGAGTTTGTAGCCTCCCAGTTTCTGGGAACGCGTTGCACAGACCTTTCTGCAAGGCCTCCCTGAGATGTCTCATCCTCTGCTCCCTCTGCGACGGCAAGATAAGGTCCGCAACCTTACCCTTGTACCGCGGATCAAGGAGAGTGGCCAGCCAGTAATGGTCCCTCTCCTTGATCCGAAGAACACGAGGATCCTTCCGCAGGCTTTGCAGGATCAGGGAGGCCATGCAGCGTAGGTTAGCTGAGGCATTCGGTCCGGAGTCTTCTGGGTCACTGAGGATGACATGATCGCCAGCCACCTCCTCCCAGCCACGTACAAGTCCACTGGCTTGTTGGGACTGTACATCATCCCTAAAAGACTGCTGCTGCTGATGCTGAGTGCCAGGCTCCACCTCCATGCTCACACAATCCTCCTCCTCCTCCTCCTCCTCCTCCTCATCCTCTTCCTGTGTGATGGGTGGGACAGAAGGAACACTGTCCGGATAAAGGGGGCCTTGAGAGGCAAGGAAGTCCTCCTCTTCCTGCCTCTGTTCTGCCTCAAGTGCCCTGTCCATTATCCCACGCAGCGTATGCTCCAACAGGTGGACAAGAGGGACAGTGTCACTGATGCATGCACTGTCACTGCTCACCATCCTCGTGGCCTCCTCAAATGGTGAGAGGACAGTGCATGCATCCCTGATCATGCTCCACTGACGTGGGGAAAAAAACCCAAGCTCCCCTGACCCTGTCCTGGTGCCGTAGTCGCAAAGGTACTCATTGATGGCCCTCTGCTGCGTGTGCAGTCGCTGCAGCATGGCCAACGTTGAGTTCCACCTGGTGGGCATGTCAGATATTAGGCGGTTCTTGGGCAGGTTCAGCTCCTTTTGCAGCTCAGTCAGCCGAGCACTGGCATTATAAGATCGGCGGAAATGCACACAGACTTTCCTGGCCTGCCTCAGGACATCCTGTAAGCCTGGGAACCTGCCCAAGAACCGCTGCACCACCAGGTTGAGGACGTGAGCCATGCAGGGCACATGGGTGAGCTGCCCCTGTCGCAGGGCGGAGAGGAGGTTGGTGCCATTGTCAGAAACGACCATTCCTGGCTTAAGCTGACGTGGCGTCAACCACCTCTCGGCCTGCCCCTGCAGAGCTGCCAGAACCTCTGGCCCAGTGTGGCTCCTGTCCCCCAAACACACCAGCGCAAGCACGGCATGGCATCTTTTTGCCTGCGTACTTGCGTAGCCCCTTGTACGCCTACGGAGCACCGCTGGTTCCAAGGACAGAGCACTGGAGGAAGAAGAAGAGGAGGGGGTGGAGGAGAGAGGTGTGTCACAACCAGTAGCAGTAGTCGCGTTTTGGAGGCGTGGTGGCGGAACAACCTCCAACACTACTGCACCTTGTCCTGCATCCCTCCCAGCTGCCAATAGAGTGACCCAATGGGCCGTGAAAGAAAGGTACCGTCCCTGTCCATGCCTGCTGGACCATGAGTCAGCGGTAATATGCACCTTACCGCTGACCGCCCTGTCCAGCGAGGCATGGACATTGCCCTCCACATGCCGGTAGAGAGACGGAATCGCCTTCCGCGAGAAAAAGTGGCGTTTGGGAACCTGCCACTGAGGAACCGCACATTGAACAAACTCACGGAAGGGGGCCGAGTCTACCAACTGAAAAGGCAGCAGTTGAAGTGCTAGCAATTTAGCAAGGCTAGCATTCAACCGCTGGGCATGTGGATGGCTGGGAGTGTACTTCTTTCTACGGTCCAGCAGCTGGGGCAGGGAAATTTGCCTGCTGCATTCGGACGTCGGTGTACTGCAAGTACTTGGTTGTGACACACCGAATTCTACACCTTCAGTCCTCTCAGAGCAGCTTTCAGAGAGGACTGAAGGTGTAGTGGGGATGGAGATCCCAGCTGAGGAGGAGCAAGGAGAGGTCCGCTTAGTTCTTTGGTGTGGGTCTTTTATGTGTGCCTGCCAACGAGCTGCATGGCAGGTCGCCATATGTCTGGTCATGCTTGTCGTGCCCAAGCGGCTGATGTTTTGGCCACGCGAGATACGCTTGAGACAAATATTGCAAATAGCAGTGGTGCGATCTGCTGCACTCGTCTCAAAAAAGGCCCACACCAAAGAACTTTTCTGATAACGTGCAGAGGCAGCGCCCTGCACAGGCGGAGCTCTGCGGTGTTGTACAGTTGCTGTGCTGGCCTCTACCTGGCCTCCAGGGGGCATCCTGCCTCGTTGGACATGTGACGCCGCATCCTCCTCCTCCTCCTCGTCCTCCTCCTCATCCTCTCTCCCTTGAGGCACCCACGTGGAGTCAGTGACCTCATCATCCCCTCCCTCTTCACCACTAGAGCAAACCTGGCAGTAAGCTGCAGCTGGTGGAACTGTACTGCCAGATTCCTCAAGCTGGGTATCGTCATCCGAGCCTTCGAATCGTTGGGCATCCTCCTGGAGCATGTACCCAACACTGTGCTCAAAGAGTTCGGGGGACTCCTCAGGAGGACATGGTGGGTCTAGGGAAGGGGTGGCTGATGATGCTCTGTCAGTACCCTGAGCCTGGGTGAGAGAGGATGAGGAGGATGAGGAGGGCTTGGTCATCCATTCTACCAAGCCTTCAGCATGATGCGGCTCCACATGTCCAGCTGCCGAAAACAAAGACGCGCGTGTCCCATGGCCACGTGCTGATGACGATGCACGACCACGTCCACGTCCACGGCCACGTCCACTAGAAACAGAGACTGTCTGCCCTGTGTTCTTGGCTCTGCACGCTCTGCCTCCCCTTGGCGGTCTTCCAGCCATTGTAGTCGGTAGTCCTGTGGGTGCTGCTGAGAAGAAAATATAGGAGCTCTGTGTGATGCCACTAACACACTAGAAGTCCTATAGGTGCTTCTGCAAAGAAAATATAGGAGCTCTGTGTGATGCCACTAACACACTAGAAGTCCTGTGGGTGCTGCTGAGAAGAAAATATAGGAGCTCTGTGTGATGCCACTAACACACTAGAAGTCCTATGGGTGCTTCTGCAAAGAAAATATAGGAGCTCTGTGTGATGCCACTAACACACTAGAAGTCCTGTGGGTGCTGCTGAGAAGAATATATAGGAGCTCTGTGTGATGCCACTAACACACTAGAAGTCCTGTGGGTGCTGCTGAGAAGAATATATAGGAGCTCTGTGTGATGCCACTAACACACTAGAAGTCCTATGGGTGCTTCTGCAAAGAAAATAGAGGAGCTCTGTGTGATGCCACTAACACACTAGAAGTCCTGTGGGTGCTTCTGCAAAGAAAATAGAGGAGCTCTGTGTGATGCCACTAACACACTAGAAGTCCTGTGGGTGCTGCTGAGAAGAATATATAGGAGCTCTGTGTGATGCCACTAACACACTAGAAGTCCTATGGGTGCTTCTGCAAAGAAAATATAGGAGCTCTGTGTGATGCCACTAACACACTAGAAGTCCTGTGGGTGCTGCTGAGAAGAAAATATAGGAGCTCTGTGTGATGCCACTAACACACTAGAAGTCCTATAGGTGCTTCTGCAAAGAAAATATAGGAGCTCTGTGTGATGCCACTAACACACTAGAAGTCCTGTGGGTGCTGCTGAGAAGAAAATATAGGAGCTCTGTGTGATGCCACTAACACACTAGAAGTCCTATGGGTGCTTCTGCAAAGAAAATATAGGAGCTCTGTGTGATGCCACTAACACACTAGAAGTCCTGTGGGTGCTGCTGAGAAGAATATATAGGAGCTCTGTGTGATGCCACTAACACACTAGAAGTCCTATGGGTGCTTCTGCAAAGAAAATAGAGGAGCTCTGTGTGATGCCACTAACACACTAGAAGTCCTGTGGGTGCTTCTGCAAAGAAAATAGAGGAGCTCTGTGTGATGCCACTAACACACTAGAAGTCCTGTGGGTGCTGCTGAGAAGAAAATATAGGAGCTCTGTGTGATGCCACTAACACACTAGAAGTCCTGTGGGTGCTTCTGCAAAGAAAATAGAGGAGCTCTGTGTGATGCCACTAACACACTAGAAGTCCTGTGGGTGCTGCTGAGAAGAATATATAGGAGCTCTGTGTGATGCCACTAACACACTAGAAGTCCTATGGGTGCTTCTGCAAAGAAAATAGAGGAGCTCTGTGTGATGCCACTAACACACTAGAAGTCCTGTGGGTGCTTCTGCAAAGAAAATAGAGGAGCTCTGTGTGATGCCACTAACACACTAGAAGTCCTGTGGGTGCTGCTGAGAAGAATATATAGGAGCTCTGTGTGATGCCACTAACACACTAGAAGTCCTATGGGTGCTTCTGCAAAGAAAATAGAGGAGCTCTGTGTGATGCCACTAACACACTAGAAGTCCTGTGGGTGCTTCTGCAAAGAAAATAGAGGAGCTCTGTGTGATGTCACTAACACACTAGAAGTCCTGTGGGTGCTGCTGAGAAGAATATATAGGAGCTCTGTGTGATGCCACTAACACACTAGAAGTCCTATGGGTGCTTCTGCAAAGAAAATAGAGGAGCTCTGTGTGATGCCACTAACACACTAGAAGTCCTGTGGGTGCTGCTGAGAAGAATATATAGGAGCTCTGTGTGATGCCACTAACACACTAGAAGTCCTGTGGGTGCTTATGCAAAGAAAATAGAGGAGCTCTGTGTGATGGGACTAACACACTTCAAGTCCTATAGGTGCTTCTGGGAAGAAAATATTGCTCTGTGTGTGTAATGGGACTAACACACTTCAAGTCCTATAGGTGCTTCTGGGAAGAAAATATAGCTCTGTGTGTGTAATGGGACTAACACACTTCAAGTCCTATAGGTGCCTCTGGGAACAAAATATAGGAGCTCTGCCTGCCTGCCACGAACACACTACAAGTCCTATAGGTGCTTCTGGTAACAAAATATAGGAGCTCTGCCTGCCTGCCACTAACACACTACAAGTCCTATAGGTGCTTCTGGGAAGAAAATATAGCTCTGTGTGTGTAATGGGACTAACACACTTCAAGTCCTATAAGTGCTTCTGGGAACAAAATATAGGAGCTCTGCCTGCCTGCCACGAACACACTACAAGTCCTATAGGTGCTTCTGGGAAGAAAATATAGCTCTGTGTGTGTAATGGGACTAACACACTTCAAGTCCTATAGGTGCTTCTGGGAACAAAGTATAGCTCTTTGTGTGTAATGGGACTAACACACTTCAAGTCCTATAGGTGCTTCTGGGAAGAAAATATAGCTCTGTGTGTGTAATGGGACTAACACACTTCAAGTCCTATAGGTGCTTCTGGGAAGAAAATATAGCTCTGTGTGTGTAATGGGACTAACACACTTCAAGTCCTATAGGTGCTTCTGGGAAGAAAATATAGCTCTGTGTGTGTGATGGGACTAACACACTTCAAGTCCTATAGGTGCTTCTGGGAAGAAAATATAGCTCTGTGTGTGTAATGGGACTAACACACTTCAAGTCCTATAGGTGCTTCTGGGAAGAAAATATAGCTCTGTGTGTGTAATGGGACTAACACACTTCAAGTCCTATAGGTGCTTCTGGGAAGAAAATATAGCTCTGTGTGTGTAATGGGACTAACACACTTCAAGTCCTATAGGTGCTTCTGGGAAGAAAATATAGCTCTGTGTGTGTAATGGGACTAACACACTTCAAGTCCTATAGGTGCTTCTGGGAAGAAAATATAGCTCTGTGTGTGTAATGGGACTAACACACTTCAAGTCCTATAGGTGCTTCTGGGAAGAAAATATAGCTCTGTGTGTGTAATGGGACTAACACACTTCAAGTCCTATAGGTGCTTCTGGGAAGAAAATATAGCTCTGTGTGTGTAATGGGACTAACACACTTCAAGTCCTATAGGTGCTTCTGGGAAGAAAATATAGCTCTGTGTGTGTAATGGGACTAACACACTTCAAGTCCTATAGGTGCTTCTGGGAAGAAAATATAGCTCTGTGTGTGTAATGGGACTAACACACTTCAAGTCCTATAGGTGCTTCTGGGAAGAAAATATAGCTCTGTGTGTGTAATGGGACTAACACACTTCAAGTCCTATAGGTGCTTCTGGGAAGAAAATATAGCTCTGTGTGTGTAATGGGACTAACACACTTCAAGTCCTATAGGTGCTTCTGGGAACAAAGTATAGCTCTTTGTGTGTAATGGGACTAACACACTTCAAGTCCTATAGGTGCTTCTGGGAAGAAAATATAGCTCTGTGTGTGTGATGGGACTAACACACTTCAAGTCCTATAGGTGCTTCTGGGAAGAAAATATAGCTCTGTGTGTGTAATGGGACTAACACACTTCAAGTCCTATAGGTGCTTCTGGGAAGAAAATATAGCTCTGTGTGTGTAATGGGACTAACACACTTCAAGTCCTATAGGTGCTTCTGGGAAGAAAATATAGCTCTGTGTGTGTGATGGGACTAACACACTTCAAGTCCTATAGGTGCTTCTGGGAAGAAAATATAGCTCTGTGTGTGTAATGGGACTAACACACTTCAAGTCCTATAAGTGCTTCTGGGAACAAAATATAGGAGCTCTGCCTGCCTGCCACGAACACACTACAAGTCCTATAGGTGCTTCTGGGAAGAAAATATAGCTCTGTGTGTGTAATGGGACTAACACACTTCAAGTCCTATAGGTGCTTCTGGGAACAAATTATAGCTCTTTGTGTGTAATGGACTAACACACTTCAAGTCCTATAGGTGCTTCTGGGAAGAAAATATAGCTCTGTGTGTGTGATGGGACTAACACACTTCAAGTCCTATAGGTGCTTCTGGGAAGAAAATATAGCTCTGTGTGTGTAATGGGACTAACACACTTCAAGTCCTATAGGTGCTTCTGGGAAGAAAATATAGCTCTGTGTGTGTAATGGGACTAACACACTACAAGTCCTATAGGTGCTTCTGGGAAGAAAATATAGCTCTGTGTGTGTAATGGGACTAACACACTTCAAGTCCTATAGGTGCTTCTGGGAAGAAAATATAGCTCTGTGTGTGTAATGGGACTAACACACTTCAAGTCCTATAGGTGCTTCTGGGAAGAAAATATAGCTCTGTGTGTGTAATGGGACTAACACACTTCAAGTCCTATAGGTGCTTCTGGGAAGAAAATATAGCTCTGTGTGTGTAATGGGACTAACACACTTCAAGTCCTATAGGTGCTTCTGGGAAGAAAATATAGCTCTGTGTGTGTAATGGGACTAACACACTTCAAGTCCTATAGGTGCTTCTGGGAACAAAGTATAGCTCTTTGTGTGTAATGGGACTAACACACTTCAAGTCCTATAGGTGCTTCTGGGAAGAAAATATAGCTCTGTGTGTGTGATGGGACTAACACACTTCAAGTCCTATAGGTGCTTCTGGGAACAAAATATAGCTCTGTGTGTGTAATGGGACTAACACACTTCAAGTCCTATAAGTGCTTCTGGGAACAAAATATAGGAGCTCTGCCTGCCTGCCACGAACACACTACAAGTCCTATAGGTGCTTCTGGGAAGAAAATATAGCTCTGTGTGTGTAATGGGACTAACACACTTCAAGTCCTATAGGTGCTTCTGGGAACAAAGTATAGCTCTTTGTGTGTAATGGGACTAACACACTTCAAGTCCTATAGGTGCTTCTGGGAAGAAAATATAGCTCTGTGTGTGTGATGGGACTAACACACTTCAAGTCCTATAGGTGCTTCTGGGAACAAAATATAGCTCTGTGTGTGTAATGGGACTAACACACTTCAAGTCCTATAGGTGCTTCTGGGAAGAAAATATAGCTCTGTGTGTGTGATGGGACTAACACACTTCAAGTCCTATAGGTGCTTCTGGGAACAAAATATAGCTCTGTGTGTGTAATGGGACTAACACACTTCAAGTCCTATAGGTGCTTCTGGGAAGAAAATATAGCTCTGTGTGTGTGATGGGACTAACACACTTCAAGTCCTATAGGTGCTTCTGGGAACAAAATATAGGAGCTCTGCCTGCCTGCCACGAACACACTACAAGTCCTATAGGTGCTTCTGGTAACAAAATATAGGAGCTCTGCCTGCCTGCCACTAACACACTACAAGTCCTATAGGTGCTTCTGGTAACAAAATATAGGAGCTCTGCCTGCCTGTCACTAACACACTACAAGTCCTATAGGTGCTTCTGGTAACAAAATATAGGAGCTCTGCCTGCCTGCCACGAACACACTACAAGTCCTATAGGTGCTTCTGGTAACAAAATATAGGAGCTCTGCCTGCCTGTCACTAACACACTACAAGTCCTATAGGTGCTTCTGGTAACAAAATATAGGAGCTCTGCCTGCCTGTCACTAACACACTACAAGTCCTATAGGTGCTTCTGGTAACAAAATATAGGAGCTCTGCCTGCCTGCCACTAACACACTACAAGTCCTATAGGTGCTTCTGGTAACAAAATATAGGAGCTCTGCCTGCCTGTCACTAACACACTACAAGTCCTATAGGTGCTTCTGGTAACAAAATATAGGAGCTCTGCCTGCCTGCCACTAACACACTACAAGTCCTATAGGTGCTTCTGGTAACAAAATATAGGAGCTCTGCCTGCCTGCCACGAACACACTACAAGTCCTATAGGTGCTTCTGGTAACAAAATATAGGAGCTCTGCCTGCCTGCCACGAGCACACTACAAGCCCCTCTTTGTCAATCAATCTTTGTAACTGAATCTATCTAACTCAATCTCTGCAAGTGAATCTCTCTCTCTATCTATCTAAATGCAGCAGAGTGTCACAGGAACAGCCTGCTCAATCTGCGCCGGAACAGCATGTGACCGGCGCAGACGGCGTGGCGGCGTTTTATAGGGGGGGGCGTGTACTACAGCCCCTGAGCTGTAATTGGCTACAGGCGTCCTGCCTGTAGCCAATTATGGCTCTTCGAGTTTCCGGGGCTGTGATTGGCCAAGCATGCGGGGTCACAGTGCATGCTTGGCCAATCATCAGCCAGCAATGCACTGCGTCGGCCGCGCCGGCCGCAATGCATTGCGGGGCCGCTCGCATCACACGAACGTGATGCGAGCGGCCAAAATAGTTCTGGGCTCGCCGAGCGAGCGAACGCCCGGTGCTCGATGCGAACGTGGGTTCGCATCGAGCACCGGGCCCATCCTTAGTCCCCAAACACTTTTAAGACAATAACTTGCATATAAGGCTTTAAAATTAACACTTTTGATTTTTCATGTCCGTGTCCCATAGACTTTAACGGTGTTCACGCGTTCAAATAAATGTTTTGCCTGTTCGAATGTTCTGCTGCGAACCGAACAGGGAGGTGTTCGACTTATCCCTAGTCTCTGGCCATTTGTGTCCATTTAGCCAAAAAATCCTCTGTGAAGTAAGGTACTGATGCTGGATGAGAAGACCTGGCTCGCAGTCATTGTTCCAATTGAGAACAAAGGTGTTTAGTAGGGTTGAGGTCAGGGCTCTGTGCAGGCCACTCAAGTTCCTCCACCCCAAACTGGTTAAACCATGTCTTTATGGAGCTGACTTTGCACACAAATTAAAATCATTGTACAATGTTGTAACAAAAAAGTTTCTTCCCTACATGCACAGAAATGCACAATTGCCTCAAAAAACAAAAAAAATTCTTTGAGTGCTGTAACACTTCACTTTATTGGAAATGCCTGAATGAATTCATTTAGATGGGTCTCCACAAACTCTTGTTCATATAGTGCAGAACAAAAAAGGGCAATTGTGTCATAATGGACACATGAAAATTAAAGTGGTTGTAAAGTCAGAAGGTTTTTTATCTATGCATTAGGATAAATAAAAACTGTGGTCACCAGGGGGGTAGCTGTCCGATTAGACACTGGCACCCCATGTGACATCAGCAGACATCTTGGGTCAGGGCAGTGTCTATTTAAGACCTTGGCTCCCTTTTTGCAAGTGGCTAGTGTAGGCACAGGTTCCCCATCTGGCAGGGATAGCACATAGTGGCAGGGAGAAGTTTCAGAGGAGTAAGAAAAGTGCAGGGACTACGCTATCTCCACGTTGGAAGTCCATCATTTGAGTGTGGACCAGCCAGGCCTCATTCCTACTCCTTAACCTCCCTGGCAGTATGATTATGTCAGATTTTTGATGCTGAAAGTGGTACATTGTTTTGCATAGAAATTTGGCTTTTCTATATTGTAGGCCTGTAATTCTTAGGAATAACTCACTTAAATCTGTCTAGTAGAGTCTAGTAGACATCCCGCGTATGATAAAGTTTAAAAACAGAAATCATAAATTATAATATAATAAATAATTATAACAAATAATAATAATAATAAAAGTTAATCAATAATGTATTCAAATCTAAAACACAGAAATTTGCTCAGTTGCAGAATTGTCGCTGTCATTACTTTCAGTGTTTGATGACGAATTTCCCCACGAATCACTATTGATCAATTCTGCAAGTGATTCTTATTTATTATCACTGTTTTCTAGCTGGTCTAAAACCACTTTTGACGTAAAGGGAGACTTTTTGGTTGCTATGGACATTCTCCAGGCAGAAAGAACAGTATATATGTAACGCCGAGCGCTCCGGGTGCCTCCTCCATCCCGGAGCGCCCACGGTGTCCTCAGCCCTGCAGCGCCCCGGTCGGCTCCGCTGACCGCAGGCGCTGCTCGGTCTTCAAGACGCGACCCTCGTAGCGGCCCCCCGGTCTGCCCGGGGATCGCATCCCACTCTCCTCACTTCTCCCCTCCTGTGTTCTCCGGCGCGCGCGCGTCCCCTCTCCCCAGGCGCGCGCGCGCACACCACTGTTCTTCTTAAAGGGCCAGCGCACCATTGATGGGTGCCTGGTCCAAATTACTGCACACCTGCATCCTATAAATTTACACTCCCCCTTCCTGCCCTCGTCGGATCTTGTGTTGCCTATAGTGCCCAGTGAAAGCGTTTTCGTGTTTGCTCCAACTGTGTATCCAGATCTCTGCTGTTGCTATTGGAAGACACGACCTGGTTGCTACCGCCGCTGCAAGTCCATCTCGCCTTGCGGCGGGCTCTGGTGAAAACCAGTAGCAACATTAGAACCGGTCCTCCAATACAACCCATGCTATCGCCTCACTGGCATAGGGGATCCACCTCCTGTTCCCCGCCATACCCGGATCGTGACAATATATAATATAAAACTGCATGCAGGGCACTGGAAAAACCACTATGGACAAAAGGGATGTGAAATAATTTGATACAGTAATGTAATCTGTAAGATTACAGTGTACTGTATGTGCTATGTGTTTTTCACTTTTAAATTAAGCGCCGGGCTCCGTCCCTGTGCGTTGCGACGTTCGCAGGAAACGGAGCCCAGCACTGTGATAGATTGAGTGGAGGAGACAGCCCTTGGACACAGTGGGGAGATATGGCAGGATCCTGGGGACAAGGTAAGTAACTTTGCCTGGATCCTGTGGTGCGATCTTGAGTGTGGCTCGGGGTTACCGCTTTTTGTAATGAAAATTCACTCCGAGCCACACTCAGGAATACCGGCAGGGAGGTTAATGCAGAAGCTGTCGGCATCATCTTAGGATACTCTCCTCTGCTACAGTTTGGTGGCTTTGGACGGCTGTGCCTACCCACCGGGCCTAGTTGTACATCGTTGGGACTTTCTTTGTTCTTTTTAATCTCGTCCTCTGTGTGATCTCTGCTCGCCAACACACCATGCCTCATCCTGACCACATATGCATTATTGTAGTTGGGTTCGTGGGAAATACTTAGGGTGAGCATTAACAGTTGTCTAATAATCACAGGGAAGTAGGGCAATGACACAGAGCCTGCAGAACTGCTACATTTTTATACTATAAAACATTGAGATTAGTGGATTACAAGAGCATGTCCATTTTTTATACATCTTTTGGCACATTTGCATTTAGTGTAGCCTGTAACTGTGGAGTTTTCCTTTACTAAACAATTTTCATTAGATAAAAAATTGCCCATACAAGGTGAGTTTTATGTTGTGCTATTACTGCCTGCCTAGCTTGTACTATAAATATTATCTAGTTGTTATGCAGCAGATGTGAATCAATTTGTTTTCTTTCCTGAGTCAATCTGGTATTTATGCATTTATCAGTCTTACATCTTATCAGTGCAGTAGATTTCACTAAGCCCGGCATGTAAAAATAACTGAAAGCAAAACAGTTTTGGTTACGTGCTATGTTGTTGTATTAGTTATATACAATATGTTATATTGTTGTATTTCAGTCGGGTGTGTCCCTGGGGTGTGGGCTTTACTGTTTCTCTCTCTTGACCTATGCACCCAGGGCATTTCCGTGTTACTTCCCTATGGGAGGCGGGGTGGGGAGGTGTCAGTGGTGGGGTGTCAATGGCACCTTGGTTTATGGCTCCTGTGGTGGTTGTGTCCAGGTTGGTTTATGGCTCCTGTGGTGGTTGTGTCTAGGTTGGTTTATGGCTCCTGTGTTGGTTGTGTCCAGGTTGGTTTATGGCTCCTGTGGTGGTTGTCAATGGCAGGAAAAACTCTGGATAGCCGCACACCAAAAAAAAGTAAAAATCCTGTGCTTTTATTAAAAAACGAAGGTCACATCACATCAATTAATCCACAGCAAAGGAAAAGGTTACAGAAACTGACGCGTTTCGCACTGAAATCAGTGCTTACTCATAGCTAGCCATCTCTTAAGAAAACATCAAATATATAGCCCAAAAGGTGCATATGACGTGATGAGGTGGTTGATGAAAACAACTAAAGACAGCTGGAAAACAATGGTAATTGGATCCCAACATGTGTTGCCAAACAGTCAATCTAAACAAAAAGATACTAATTAGGTAAGACAAGACAAAAATAAATAAAATCTGTGTAAAAAAGATGTGTGCATGTATATATAAATATATATGAATACACACACACGCACATATATCGTTATGATAGTGTGAAAGAAAGAAAATAATTGTGCAGATAATTACATAAAAGAAAAAAGAAATATATATATATATATATATATGTGTGTAACAACGTTCTTTGAGGAAGTATGAAAACATGTAAAAAATATAAACAATGTACAAAACATATATATATATATATATATATATATATATGTATATATATATATATATACATGTGGTGTACCTGATATATCAACAGTATAAGTGAAATATAAGTGAATGTTTTAAATAAAAATGAATATAAATAAAAAGAATGGCAAACGTGTATGTTTACAACATATATAATGTGCACAGACACCTGTGCTATATGCAACTATGTGTTGCAACTGAAATACATAACGGAGTGTGGAGTGTCAAATAAAACTGATTTAATTGTTGTATTTAAAAAAAAAAAAACTGAATATATTAATAGAAAACCGAAAAAGGTGGATGTTTTCCTTATTGTATGTATATAGGGTTTGCCACATAGTGTAGTGCTAATTTAAATAAAAATTTGTGTGTGTAGTAACAGATATGATAATGTCTATATGTCCTAAATAAATGAGGGAAGAAGAAAAGGAAAAGGAGGGAAAAAAGTGGGGGGGGGGGGGGAGGGGGGAGATGAAAGGGAGGAAGGGAAAAGGAAGGAGGGAGAGGGGAGGGAGGGGAACCAGGAAAAAGAGGGGGGGGGGATTGTGATACAGAATGTACCTATAGTGGCAATGAATATGCAACCTATGGAACATGTAAGAGGTCTGTGTATCTAGCGCAACAATATTATGCGCTATGTGTTGGCCATATAGAATGTTAATAATACATTTTTGTAATTTTAATATCCTCCACAAAGAATTCACAGTAAAAACACATATCTAGATGTTAGCAATCAGGAGGAAGGCTAAAGATAATGATGTACACAAAAAAATGTATACATTGCCTATCCTGTATATCTCTTGTGTGGTAATGATTAACGAACGTCCGCTAGGCAACACACATCAAGATCCAGGTTGTTCTTGTCCTGTGGTGGTTGTGTCCGGGTTTTCCACTTGTCCCTGGTCTCTTGGGCTTCCTGGACTTTCCTCCATCAGTGGTATTGATCTGGCACCTGTCCTTCTTTGCTATGGCACCGATGCATTCTGGTCAGTTGGGAAGCCTATTGCACCGTTGCAGCTGTGGATGATGACATTACACTCATGTGCAGTGAGAACCTGCATGGATGGGCACCCTGGTGACCCTGGACTGCTTTGTGTATCGCTCAGGCTCGCTGAAGCGGGATGTAAATCCCAAACATCTGCCGCTAGGAGTGCCGACAAGGGAGGGAGCTGGGCCCAGGTCCTATCATCACTGATAATGAAGAAAGGACTGCCTGGAGCGGCACATCCGTGATGTTCCTATGCTTGGTGTATGGATGGCAACCTCAGCCTGGACTCCAACCAGGCCACACCCCCAATGTGTTTTTACTCCGCCCCTTGGAGCTTAGTCATAGGGATGGGCATGGGTTGCTTTTCCCTACCCCATAGGTCTTTGCAGGGCATGCCACTTTAATGTCAAGAATAAAGGTGATACAGGATTTTCAACTGATTATTTGATGCTTGATTTCTTCTGTCTATATGCATTCATCAATCATACATCTCAAGTTGGGTGTCTTAAAGCGGTGTTTCAGCTTAAAAAAATGTTTTTTAAAAGTCAGCAGCTAAAAAAAAGTAGCTGCTGACTTTTAATAAGTACACTTACCCTCCCAGGGCGCCCGCAATGTCGGTCGTGGAGGCCGAGATGTCCCTCGGCGATCCGGTTCCAGCGCCGCCATCCTCAGTAAGGGAAACGGCTTCCCGTTTCCTACTGCGCATGCGCGATTCAGCGCGCGGCCTACTGCGCATGCGCGAGTCTAATTTGTTAATGGGGAACGCGATGTGTTGTGGGACACAGTTCCCATAACACACCGGGCCCCATTCACTAGAAGACGGAAGGAGAGAAGATCACCGCGGCACTGGAAGAGGCAGATTAGGACAGCCATTTCTGGTTTTTTTTCATTTTAAATTGTTATTAACATTTTTTTAAAGTTTTTTTTTTCAGGGTGTCCCACCCCTTTAAACTCCTGTGGGACATTTCCCTCACTTTGTATTTTCTCAGCAGCTGTAATCTATTTGACAAAAAACGATACCTAGCTGAATCTGAAGAAACCTTAGCAGCAAGCAGTGTTGCCAACCCCCCCAAGTGAAATTTACTGGCAAGACGCCAACATTTACAAACGGCACCAATTTTTTATTCACACTGCAAATAAGTAGCTAAAATTGCTGTTTTCGGTGCTAAACTGTGCAATTATTAATGGTATTTAAACTATAAGCATGTAGCTAGTGCTATTAGCAATGTGTTTTTTTTTTTATTATCAAATCTTTATTCGTTTTTTTGACATTTCCATTTAACATCACACTTTTTATCGTATATACAAGTATTTATACATAAAAAACATCTTTATCTAAATTCCATATTCCCCCCTCCCCCCTTTTTAGCAACCCACATATAGTCAAAAAAAAAATGTGCTTAAGTTAAACAAAAGTCAAAAAACGAATTTCTCTATTTACATGAAGTTAAAGTTAATATAACCTAGGGTGAACAAATATCTGTGCTAACTAAAAAAAGAACAAGAAAAGCAGCCAGCAGTTTGTTGATTCATCAAACACAAATATAAAAAGTCCAAAATGCAGCGCTTCAATAAAGCAAAATATATAAATATATGTGATAGTCCATGTGAAAACCAATATAAGATAGAGATGATGTAGAGCCTCCACCAAACTTCAATGTGCAAAGGAAAAGCACACCACACCCACGTGCTATCAATCTGCTTACCAGAAAGATATGAAAACAAACAAAGTAATCATATGATGCAAGAGGTCAGTAATGGATTCGAATGGCACACTCCAAACTTGATAGGCAGGTCATAGAAATATCCAGGTTCATCAATATCAGAAAGACAACAGGACTCACACAAGAAGATGGATATATTGGATATAAACCCAACAAGGAGAAAAGCAACAATAGTGAAGCCCGTAGAGGTAAAACACACGTTTTTTTTATTGTAGTCTACTTACAGGTTAAAAAGGAACATCATGACATATAAAAACTCTGCAGCTCACAGCGTGCTTGTATCGACCAGCCTGACATGTTTCATCCTATGTGGATATAATCAGAAGTGTGGTATAACCCAGCCAGCACAGAGTTCCCCCTTACAGTGCAAGGGAGAACTCTGCGGACCTTAATGTAAAGGACAATGCCACAGATCATGATCTAAGGGGGAACTCTGATGTAAGGGGGGGCTCTGCGCTTCCCTTTACATCAGAGTTCCCACTTACATCAGGGTCTGCAGCATTGTCCTTTACATCAGGGTCCACAGAGTTCTCCCTTGCACTATGAGAGGAAATCCTGCTGATGTAAAGGAGAACATTGGGAACGCTAATAAGGGGGGACTCCGGTGACCAGAAATTACCTTCCACAGAGTGAATACACTAAGGTAAGGGGGAGGGTTACTGATATAAGGGAGAACCGTTATTTCAGTGCCCCCTTACATTATTGTGTTCACCCCCCCCCCCCTTACATCAGTCTCCTCTAACAGTCCACACACATCTGACTTCTCTCATGATCACCAATCTGGCGGCGCTCCCACTCTTGACTCCTCTCCAGGCTCCTCCTCAGAGACTGCAGACATGATAAAAGATGAGATGGTCAAAGATTGCAGACATGGTACAGGAGATGGTCAGAGATTGCAGACATGGTACAGGAGATGGTCAGAGATTGCAGATATGATACAGGAGATGGTCAGGGGATGCAGACATGGCACAGGACATGAACAGAGCACAGATGATCAGAGGATATGGATATGGCACAGGTGGTCAGAGGATATGGACATGGCACAGGTGGTCAGAGGATATGGACAGGATACAGGAGATGGCTAGAGGCTGCAGACAGGACACAGGAGATGGTTAGAGGCTGCGGACAGGATACAGGAGATGGCTAAAGGCTGCAGATAGAATATAGGAGATGGTTAGAGGCTGCGGACAGGATACAGAAGATGGTCATGCAGACAGGATACAGTCATGTGGACAGGATACAGGAGATGGCCATGTGGACAGGATACAGGAGAGGGTCATGCGGACAGGATACAGCCAAGCAGACAGGATACAGGAGATGGTCATGCGGACAGGAGATGGTCATGCAGACTGGATACAGTTATGGGGACAGGATACAGGAGATGGTCATGTGGACAGGATACAGTCATGTGGACAGGATACAGGAGATGCTCATGCAGACAGGATACAGTGCAGTCATGCAGACAGGATACAGGAGATAGCAGAGAGACAGCACACAGAGATTGCATACAATGATTTTGTTTAATCTCACCACTGCCATTTTTGTCTGGAAGCTACTGCCTGTGCCTATCTGTGGCAGCCAGTCAAGCAATGGATGGATGTTGCAGCCAGGCCAGGGGTCCAGTGGTGGGACTCAGTTCAAGAAACCACACACTCACCAGGGGGCTGCAGCCAGGGCAGGGTGTGGCACTCAGTGCTGGCCAGTGGCACTGTCAGGGGGCCTTATGTGCCCACCCACGGGGTCGGCCTGGCCGGGTCCGCAGTGCCCTAGCGCTGTCCACCACTCATTTTGCAGTGCTGCTGGTGCCTCTGCCTCCATTGCACTGTCCGTGTCCACTCCGTCGGCTCCTGGCATTTTAGGCCGGTGTTCGCTTGTGACATGACATCAGCGGGCACGGGGGTGAGCCAGGGCGGCGCTGGCTCATGATCGGATTGTCTCTGGGATTTCCAGTGTTGGCGCTGCACATGCACAGTTCTCACCTGAGTAGGTCGCAGCAATTTTTACTGGCACTGTTCGGCTCCTATGGACATTTACGGGCCCCCCGAAAAGTGCCCTTTTTATACGGGCTGCCCGTAAATCTATGGACGGTTGGCAACACTTGCAGCAAGTCCAATGCCTCTATTCTACTTCTTTTAGATCCATACTGATATGGTTGTTGGTAAGTTAGTGATGTCCATGGAGACTTAAGTGGTGAAGTGAGGGGTAGAGAGATATATTTGGATGTCATTAGCCTAGAGATGGTATTGGAAGCCATGGAAGGAAGTGTAGATTTAGAATAGAATGACTCTAAGGACAGAGCCTTTGGGGACTCCTAAGCAAAGCGGAAGAGGAGATTGAGTTGTCAATGACACTGAAGAAGCACTTTGATATTTAGCAAGTGAACCAGCAGAATTTTGAAGGCCAGGATGTGACGTGGAGGAGGTGTGAGTGGTCAAATATCTCAAAGACAGCAGAAAGGTCTAGTAGTATAAATATGGAGTAGTGTCTATTGGTTTTAGCAGTTAGTAAATACGGCAGGTTACTTAACTCCTTCCCACAGACATAACACATATATGCGGCCTCCCAGACCTGGGAATTTTTCCTTGGGCCACATATATGAGTAACTTCCTTTGTGCTGGGAGAGCGCCACACAGCACGCTCCCAGCACAGAGATATACCAACGAGCGAGATCTCTCGATTCCGGGTCACCTGATCGATGTGGTAGCCTTTGATTAGCTCCCACAGTGATCAATCACTGTGAAGCTCACCCCTGTATTTTTCCTGTTTCTGTGAATGGAGAGATTCTCTTTCCTTGCAGAGAGGAAACAAAAGTGTTTGTAAAAAATAGAAAAATATCAAGATTTGATCTAGGTCAGGGTCAAAGGTCAGGGTGAGTATATTTTGGGCAGGATTTTTTTTTTTAATTAGCATCAGTGTTAGTTAGTGTCAATTTGTTTTAAGTAGTACAAAAAACAAACAAAAAAAATAAGCGAAATGCACTATTGCTGCCTTCTGGGCTTTACTACGGGTACAATCAACAACTGACATACACATATGTGGTATTGTTGCAATCATCAGGAGTAGGAAAAAGTATCTTCCTTTTGTTTTTTCCATTTGTATTCCTTTGATAATAATGAAAACAAAATCAGGAGATATCCATAACCATTTACTACCAAATGAAATCCCAAATTGTTATGAATATAACAAGGTATAATCCACCTGGATGCACAAAGTAGTTGTGATGATATGAACGGTTTTACTAACACATGTCCAAATTGCAAAATTGTGTTTGGCCATTTAGATTTGTTTTACCCTTAGGTGTGACGTGGTTAAAAGATTATTATTTTTATTTTTTTTGGAAAACTGTAGTTCCTTCACTCCTTTCTTTTTTTTTTGTAAGTTAAAAATAAGAGAACGTATTATTTTGTTGCACGCTGCCACATACAATGCAAGGGTGCTTTTTGGATATAAGTATTGAGCTTTATTTGTTGTCTTTTTTTCTGTGACCATTCAGGGCAAAGCAACGGGATCTCTTTAAAGCCTACATCTAGACCTGGTTATAGCCGTGTTCCCTGGTGCTTGTTCTAGCTGATGCAAAATACCTGCTGCTTTCGAGAAAAAGGAAACCTGTAACCTCCTACCATGGTGCAGTGCGCAGAGCTAGAAATAATAAAGGGTTAGGAGGGGCATCATTGCTCCCTGTAAACATCAACACCAGCCAACACTTGGTATTTTGTGGCAGGTGCATCTGTCATTTGACAGCTTTTGAACTTACCAATTAGTTCAAGTGCTGCATCATAGGAGGCGGTCACATGCTTTCCCCACCTGGAAGCAGCAGATGAGAGGGTCTTGTAGAATGCCCCTATGTCCAGGCTAATGACATGAAAGATCTTACATTTCCATAATAAATATTTAAAAGATGCTTATATTCAAGCCATCATAGCTGCTTGCAGTGCTGGGACAAGGCCATTTGGTGCCCAGGGCAAAGATGGCAAACTGCGCCCCCCGTTTTTAATAAAGAATCAATGTCATTTCAAAAAAATTGTTTTACTAGTAATGGCGGTGATCTGTAATTTTTATTGTGACTGCGATATTGCGGCGGACATATCGGACACTCTTGACACATTTTTGGGGCCATTCACATTTATATAGAGATCCGTTCTATGAAAAAGCCTTGATTACTGTATAAATGTGACTTGCAGGGAAGGGGTTAACGCTAGGGGGCACTAAAGGGGTTAATATGTTCCCTGGGAGTGATTCTAACTGTGAGGGGACTCACAAGGGGAGGAGACCGATCGGTGTTCCTCTGTACTGGGAACACACCATCGGTCTCCTCTTCTCTGACAGGACCGTGGATCCACGGTCCTGCTGTGTTACCAGGCAATCGCGGGTGCTCGGCGGACATAGCAGCCTCCGGGCATGTGCATCGAGTCCCCAGTAACACGGCGGGCGCGCATGCGCCCCCGGTGGGCCAGGAAGGGGAGGACGTCATATGACGCCCTCCCGCCACGAGAGCAGCACCGCCTGGCCGTCAATTGACAGCCGGCGGTCAGCAACCAGTTAAGATTTCTTAGTCCTGTACTGTACATTCCGCCACAACCACTGAACACTTTGCACATGTATTTTCAGAAATTAACATTTTACAATTTACTTAAATTAAAACAGTGGAGAGGCATATTAAGGCCCCTTTCACACTGGGGCGGTTTTTTCAGGCGGTACAGCGCTAAAAATAGCGCCTGTACACCACCTGAAAAAAACGGCCTCATTCACTCCAGTGTGAAAGCCGGCGGGCTTTCACACTGGAGCGGTGCGCTAGCAGGACGGCAAAAAAAGTCCTGCTAGCAGCATCTTTGGAGCGGGATAGGAGCGGTGTGTTCACCGCTCCTATACCGCTCCTTCCCATTGATTTGAATGGGACACCGCGGTAAAAACCGCGGCAATACCGCCGCAAAGCGCCACTACGGCGGCGCTCTGCGGGGGATATTAAGCCTTTTTCGGCCGCTCGCGGGGGTAAAACCGCACCGCGAGCGGCCGAAACCCACGGGCAAAACGACGGTAAAGCAGCGCTAAATATAGCGCTGCTTTACCGTCACCGCGGCTCCCGCCCCAGTGTGAAAGGGGCCTAAGCAAGTGTGTGTCATGTCTCTTGTCTGTCTGTCTTGTCTGTCTCTGTCTCTGTCATGTAAAAAAAAAAAAAAAAAAAAAAAAGTACCTATGGACACACTGGCTGTAAATTCAAGTCTTCTCTTCTTCTCTTCTCTTTTCTTCTTATCTCTCTTCTTCTTATCTCTCTTCTTCTAGCAGCTTCCTTTCAGCTAGCCAGGCAGGCAGGCAGGTGGCAGCAGCTCCTTGCTCCTCCATGTCACAGGCTCACAGCGCGCCTAGGCTACAGAGCTCCCTGCGCTCCTCTGAGTCCTCCCACCTCGCCTCCGGCCGTGAGTGACGTCACGCAGCTGGCATGTACTAAGTGACTCCTCCGCAGGGGGGGACAAGCAGAAAGAAGGGACAAGGGAGGATGCAGCAGGAGCGGAGCGCACTCGACGCCGGCGGCACACACAGCAATTAAATGTAAGTGACTGTACTGGCGGGCAGCGGCCGGCCCATGACACAACTTAAACTGCAGGCTGCGGCGCGCCCCCCCTTTAGAAAATGTTAGCGCCCAGGGCACGTTTCCCTTCCGCCCCTGCCTTGTACCGGCCCTGGCTGCTTGTTTTGTGAAGTAACTCATCTTCAGAAACTTTAAAGTTGGGTTTCAGTTGGTTTCTAGAAGCTTAACCACCCCAATACTGGACACTATAAGCCTCCTTCTGCGCAGGCAAATTGTCTGATTTCAGCGCTGGCACACTTTGAATGGCAATTACTCAGCCATGCATCACTGTACCCAAATAAAATTTGTATAATTTTTTGAGACAGACAGAGTTTTCTTTTGGTAGTATTTAATCGCCGCTGGGTTCCCCAAAAATGTTTAAAGTATATATGTTTTTCTTTGTTTCTGTAATAAAATTTTGCAAATAAATAATCTTTCTTCATAAATTTAGGACAAAATGTATTCTGCTACTTTTCTCTGGTAAAAATAACCCAAATCGGTGTATATAATTTCCTCTATGTGAAAGTTACAGAGTCTATAATCTAATGCCGCGTACACACGAAGGGACAATCCCGCGGGATTATCCTCTGGACTGAAGTCCAGCGGATAATCCCCTCGTGTGTGGGCGCCGGCGGACTTTTTGGCGCCAAAGTCCGGCGGACCAAAGTTTTAAGTTTGGTTTTAAAATTATCCGCTGGACTTGGCAGTCCAGCGGACAATCCCGCCGTTAGTGGGCAAGTCCGCGGGACTTTTGAAATGAACGGACTTGCCGCTCATCGGCAAGTCCGTTCATTTAGCACGTGACTTCAGGTTACGTAGCTAGCGTAGGCAGTTACTGCCGCCGCGCTAGCTCCGTGACCTGGCATGGATTTAAAGGGACTCCCCACGCCGAAAAAAGGGCGTGGGGGTTCCCCCCAAATCCATGTCAGACCCTCATCCGAGCACGCAGCCTGGCAGGCCAGGAAAGGGGTGGGGACGAACGAGCGCCCCCCCCCTCCTGAGCCGTACCAGGCCGCGTGCCCTCAACATGGGGGTGCCCTGGGGAAAGGGGGGCCGTGCGGCCCCCCACCCCAAAGCACCTTGTCCCCATGTTGATGAGGACAAGGGCCTCTTCCCGACAACCCTGGCCGTTGGTTGTCGGGGTCTGCGGGCGGGGGCTTATCGGAATCTGGGAACCCCCTTTAATAAGGGGGCCCCCAGATCCCGGCCCCCCACCCTATGTGAATGAGTATGGGGTACGATGTACCCCTACCCATTCACCTAAGGTGTAAAATGTAAAGTACAAAAACACACACACTTTTGAAAAAATCGTTTATTGCACTGCTCCGGGGGTCTTCTTCCGTCTTGGGGGTCTTCTCGCCGGACTCCCCCGCCATTTACCAAGCTCTTTTACCGAGCGGGGGAAGTCCGGCTACCTTCTTCGTCGCCGCCGCCGTCGTCTGGGGGTCTCGATCCGCCTTCGGGGGTCTTCCGGGGGTCTCTTCTGTTCTTGCGGCGGTCGTCGTCTTCCGCGCCGCCGGCGCCTTGTCCTTCTTGTCCTTCTTGTCCTTCTTGATCTTCTTCTTCTTCTTCTTCTTCTTGTTCTTCTTCTTCCGATGTTGACCCGACGCTCTCTCTGCCCGGAATGCCTGTGCCGCTCTGCGCTGAGACTTATATAGGGACATGGGGGACAGGGATCGGGTCAACATCGGAAGAAGAAGAACAACCAGAAGAAGAAGAAGAAGAGAAGAAGAAGAAGAAGAAGAAGATCAAGAAGGACAAGAAGAAGGACAAGGCGCCGAAGAAGGACAAGGCGCCGGCGGCGCGGAAGACGACGACCGCCGCAAGAACAGAAGAGACCCCCGGAAGACCCCCGAAGGCGGATCGAGACCCCCAGACGACGGCGGCGACAACGAAGAAGGTAGCCGGACTTCCCCCGCTCGGTAAAAGAGCTTGGTAAATGGCGGGGGAGTCCGGCGAGAAGACCCCCAAGACGGAAGAAGACCCCCGGAGCAGTGCAATAAACGATTTTTCAAAAGTGTGTGTGTTTTTGTACTTTACATTTTACACCTTAGGTGAATGGGTAGGGGTACATCGTACCCCATACTCATTCACATAGGGTGGGGGGCCGGGATCTGGGGGCCCCCTTATTAAAGGGGGTTCCCAGATTCCGATAAGCCCCCGCCCGCAGACCCCGACAACCAACGGCCAGGGTTGTCGGGAAGAGGCCCTTGTCCTCATCAACATGGGGACAAGGTGCTTTGGGGTGGGTGGGCCGCACGGTTCCCCTTTCCCCAGGGCACCCCCCATGTTGAGGGCACGCGGCCTGGTACGGCTCAGGAGGGGGGGGGGGGGGCGCTCGTTCGTCCCCACCCCTTTCCTGGCCTGCCAGGCTGCGTGCTCGGATGAGGGTCTGACTTGGATTTGGGGGGAACCCCCACGCCGTTTTTTCGGCGTGGGGATTCCCTTTAAATCCATGCCAGCTTGCGGAGCTAGCGCGGCGGCATTTACTGCCTACGCTAGCTACGTAACCTGAAGTTACGTTCGAAATGAACGGACTGCTCCGTGTGTGGGCAAGTCCGTTCATTTTCAAAAGTCCCGCAGACTTTTGGCCGGCGGATTATCCGCTGGAGAAGTCCGTGCGTGTGTGGGCAAGTCCACACGCTCGGAAAGTCCAGCGGACCTAGCTGGAAAGTCCCGCGGGATTGTCCGCTGGACTAGGTCCGCCGGCAAAAGTCCGTACGTGTGTACGAGGCATAAGCTATATTTGAAAATTGTTCAATCCTGATGTACTGATGGCCTATCTCATTTCTCTAGGCCCTAAAATGCCAGAACAGTAAAAATACCTCCCAAATTACCCCTTTTTGAAAAGCAGACAGTCCAAGGTATTTACTCTGTATACAAAAATGGCTAAGGGTATACCACATCCATAAATATTACCACTTCAAAAACCCATATATGGCTGACTTTACTGAGGACAGAAACATACATATATATATAAAAAAAAAAAATAGGTATTTACTAAGAGGCGTGGTGAGTTTTTTGAAGTTGTATTTTTTTGAGAAATGAAACACATTTTTTTCACATTTTTTCACATTTTTTTATATATATACTGTCACCAGTCAATTTTGTTAACATTTATTTTCTTTTTTTCCTTTTTTTTTACATTTTGTTTGTGAGCAGTACAATGTCACTCTGTGGTGCACCATAGTGAGGAGGGTAGGCAGGTGATCAGGATTTTTTTTTCACTATGATTGCTTGTGTATTTTTGTGATAGCTGTGATTTTCTACAGCTATCACATGGTACAGGTCCACTGTGATAGGCCTCTGTACCATGTGGTCACTGTGACCAATCACATGGATCACAATAGTACACAGTGAATGTCTATGAATGAAAGCCATGGTATACTGTTAAATGTGATTGCCCTGATTGGTCACAGTGATCACATGGTATCTGGGCTAGTAAGGGAACAACAATCAGTTTTTGCTGTGTCTGATGGTGATACATTGCACCACAGCATGCAGCTGGAGGACACCATATGACATCCACACAGGATGGTAGTTTTCCTGCCTGGGTGTCATTGTACAATAGGAAAGATGGGAAGTGGTTAAAAACCTACTGTGTGTATATTAGTGGGCTGGCAGGCTGCCAATATTCTGTTGCCACATAAAAAAGTGTAGAGGAATTGTGATTTTAGTGCCTCTGTTGTGAAGTCAGGGAATGGTTTAAAGTGCTTTTATTGCTTGCTCAAAATATGTAAATAATTTAGTCTGGGCACAGGTTCACATAAAATAAAAATATAAGGAAAATAAGCCATTCTGCATCTACCCCAGATTTAGCACACCTCTCATGGATTGGATAGTGATGGCCCCTGACACTGCTTGAGAAGTTCACCATGTTAGATAACGATCACCCCTGCAGCTTTCCTTTAATGATCAATTTTTATGCATAGCAGTGAATGCCATGTATAAGCTTTTAGTAATTTGCACTGGTTCTTTATTAATTATGTCCAAATAATATTTTTATCTTCCAATTAACTTCTTGGTCTTTCCTATAAACCTTTGTTCTAACCGGCGCTTTGGGACATAACATCAAATAGGATCTGGGAAGGTCTCTATTAAATATAGTTTTGCTCATTTCCATTGAGGAATGAAATCAGCTGAAATGTTTTGTGAGAAAAGATTAGTTTATAGCCAGAAACAGGTCTCTGCTCACCAGACCGAAATTTCATTTATTCAAATGACCTGCAGATTTCGTTTAAAAGGAGAACTCTTTGCAGCTTTGTATGGTTTGGGTTGTGTTATCTTAAACAGAAGACTAAAAAGCCAAATACCTGTGTCGGCTTTTATTAAAGCAAACTCAGTGTCAGATATAATTGTCCATGTAGTGCATGCATGCTAAATAATGTGCAATGCCGTGTACACACGAGCAGAATTTCCAACAGAAAGAGTCCGATGGGAGCTTTTCATCATATATTCCAACCGTGTGTATGCCCCATCAGATTTTTTCTGTCAAAAATTCAGACGGACTTAGATAGAGAACATGTTCTATATTTTTCCGACGGAACAAATTACTATCGGAAAAAACACTCGTCTGTATGCTGTTTCCGACGCACAAAAAACGACGCATGCAAGTGAAGCAAGTACGAGATGGAAGATATTGGCTAATGGCTATTGAACTTCCGTTTTCTAGTCCCGTTGTACGTCACCGCGTTCTGGACGGCCGGAATTTGGTGTGACCATGTGTATGCAAGACAGATTGAGTGGAATTCCGTAAAAAATTTTGTCGAAAAAACCTTCAGAGTTTATTTTGACGGCAAAACCAGTCGTGTGTACAGGGCATAAGTTGATAAAAAGTGGGTTGGCAAAGCACTGGACCCAAAAACAGGATGGTATATAGAGACCACTTTCTATCAATGAAGGTATCCTTGGGTGTTCCCAGAGTAGTGTAAAGGGTTTACATTTTTGTATCGCATGACAATAAATTAAAAGGAAAAATCAATGCGTTTCAGAGACTCAACACTTTCCCTTCATTAGGGTTTAAAAAACTTGCTGGTAATAAATATGGACAATAATGAATGACCAATTGTGAAACCTGGATAAAATGATGAAGGAATGTAAGACTGCAACACACCAACAACATCACTATTATTCAAGTATATTCCATAAAACAGCCACAATAGCAATCCCCATCCTAGTAACTAAAATGTTTCACCCAATAGAACTTAGTCATAGAAATCTCTATCTCTAGCATTACGGGAACAGTCTTAGGACGGGAACTGCATGGTATTGTGGTTTTTCTGTGGAATGCACTGGGATTATAGTCAGGGCCATCTTTAAGGCAGGGCAAAAGGGGCAGCTGCCTTGGGCCCCATCATTGTTGTGGGCCCTAAAGCAGCTGCCTCATACTTGCCAACTATCCCAGTTTAAATTCCCTTGTCCCTTGAAGTTTTAGTCCCATGCTGTGTCCTGATATCTCAGTGTGAAGTGCTACTACTAATGCTGCCCAGCTCTGTCCTATTGCCATGTACAGATGACTCACCTGTACACCCTGTGTTTACATGTAAATAACCTGCATTGACATGTAAATAGAGGCGGCATTCATATGTGTATCATGTCCCCCTGAGGTCATATCCACCATAACTTCTGCTGAATGCTGCCCACTGGGGAAGTAAAGGGGCATGCTTGAAAGTCCTGCCTACAACTATAGTCATTAAGCCTAACATCAGCTTGTTCTGCAAAGGTAAGAAAATTGGAGGAGGAACCCTTTTTCAAAATAACATAGTGCCACAGCACCGTGGATTTTGGTGCATGTGAATACGCACATCTCAGCAGATGTGTGAGTGTGTCAATAACAATTAATGGCACTGCTGTGTATCTGCTAAAAGGCAGCACGTTTCTGTGGTGTCAGGAAAGCGATTTTGCATGTGTTCCCTACAAACATTGGTGGTTACTGTGACTGCTCCTATTACATTAGTGGTCAGTGTAAATCCCCATTACATTGGAGGTCAGTGTGGAAACTCTTCTTTATATTGGTGATCGGTAAAAAAATTCAAACTTGCCTTTGTGATCAGTTTTGAATCCTCCCTTACATTGGTGGTCCATGTAAACCCCCATTTAAATTGGTGGGGAGTGTAAATCCACCCTTACATTAGTGGCCAGTGTAGAAATCCCCTTTTTTGGTTGTTGATGTAAAACCCCCCATTACATTGGTTGTCAGTGTAAATTCTTAATTTCGTTGGTGATCAGTGTACATTTCCCTTTACATTGGTGGTAAGTGCAGAATTGCCCTTACATTGGTGGTCAGTGTAAATTCCCCTTTACATTGGGGGTCGGTGTAGAAGTGTCACCTTACATTGGTGGTCAGTACAAATATCCTCGACAGTGGTTGTCAGTGTAAATTCCCCCTTACATGAAGGTCAGG
>CM053036.1:58375438-58865236 GCA_028564925.1 Lithobates sylvaticus | reverse complement strand
GCTCAATTTGGGGAAAAAAAATGATAACATTTAATTTGGGTACAGTGTAGCATGACCGCGCAATTGTCATTTAAAGTGTGACAGCAATGAAAGCTGAAAATTGGCCTGGGAAGGAAGGGGGTATATGTGCCCAGTAAGCAAGTGGTTAAGGATACGCCTGCATGTGCTCAGATGCTGACTGGTCTTCAGCTGTTCCCTGTGCCCTGCGTTTTTCCAGTGTGTTCCCTTTGTTGCTGAACAGGTTTACTCCTGACCTAATCTTGGATCCTGCTTTTGTGTTGTTCCTGACTTCGACTCTGCTCTGCTCATGATTTGGTACTTCTCTGCCTGCCTGTTGATGACCCTGGCTAATCCTGTGACCATGCTTCTGTCTCTGATCCTGGCTACCTGATCTGTTTGAGTGTCTGCTGTTGCACGGCTACTGTTCCTGACCTGATGGTTCTCCTATTTCCTTGGAACCGCATCTCCTGCTGCAAGTCCCTCTATCTACATCTGCAGGCACACGTTTTCCTCATGTCCCTCTGTTCCACTTACAGTAGGGTCTGGGCTGGAGATACTAGAGAGGCTGACCTCATCATTCCAGTCTCCTACCAGGTACGTGACACCCTGTTTTATGGTAGTTGGACATAGGTGAGCTGAATTATCATTAATGTTTCAGATTTTGGTTGGATTGTAACAGCAGACATCTTCAGCTGGTGGTTGGTAGAGGTAAAATCTAGGTTTTGTTTTGACAGTCAATAGATGGATAATGCTAAGTGGATCGAAAGTTTGAAACATTGTATTCTAAAGAAATACATTTTGAGATACATTTTAAAGCCCAACTCTGGGCTGTGTGTAAGCTGGGAATTAGCGGGGCTGTATTATAGAGGGAAACACACTGCATGGTATTGTGAATGAAGTAACTTTAATTGCCGGATAAGCAGCAGTAGAAAATGATATTTAACAATTTTATTAGTTATTCTTGAAGACCAATTGCACTTTCTTTTTAAATGAGCTAAACGCATTCCATGTGCATCAAAACAAAAAGTGTTTAGTCTTGCAGTTCATTCTCTTTAGAAATGAGCCAACAGCTACCAGCATTCTGTAAAGAATGACCCTTGCTCTCTGTCTAGAAGCAGCGGCCTCTCTGCAGACGTCTGATTTGTTCTCCCTGCTTTCTCTGATGAGTGAGACATGCAGTATCTCACAAAAGTGAGTACACCCCTCACATGTTTGTAAACATTTTATTATATCTTTTCATGTAACAACACTGAAGAAATGGCACTTTGCTACAATGTAAAGTAGTGAGTGTACAGCTTGTATAACAGTGTAAATGTGCTGTTCCCTCAAAATAACTCAACACACAGTCATTCATTTTTAAACTGCTGGCAACAAAAGTGAGTACACCCATGGGCGTCCGCAGGTAGGGGCAAGGGTGGTCAAGTACCCCCCCCCCCCCCCCCCCCCCTGGCAGGGCCGGCGCTACCTATAGACAAGTGCGCATATCAATCGGGGGCATTGCGCTGCATGTCCCAGGGTGTCAGGAGCGGGTATGGAGGTCAAGTTTCTAAGAGGGCTCCCCTTGCGACTAAGTGCAGTGGGTTCCTGAAGTTGGGAACAGGAGCGCAGTCCCCAAAGAAGCACGGATGGCCGGGTGCTTGCTTGCAGTTTGCTGGGCTCGGCTGCTGAGGGATGGCCGAAGCAGGCGGAGCAGAACTTGCTGTATTCAGATAAATGGAGAAACCAGGAGCCAGGTCAGGGGTCCTACACAGGCAGATCAGTCCAGATAATACACAGGGACAAGCCGAGGTCAAACACAAGCAGGGTCCAGGTACAAGCCGTAGGTCAAGCCGGGAGGTCAGGAAGCAGAAACAAAGTCCAGGAACAGGCCAAGGGTCGGGCTAGGAGATCAGGAAGCAAGGTCAAGGCGGGCCAGGTCACAACGAGTAGATCAGATCAAGGAAGCAAGGTCAAGGTACACACGGGACCTGAGGAGATAATCCAGCGCCATCCTGTGGCTACAGGCTGGCTTAAATAGAGCCACTGGCGCCAAAGTCCATCACGTCAGTGTGCGCCGTTGCGCACGTGCAGTATTGTGCGTGCATGTGTGCCGATGCGCACCTGTATGTGCCAATGCGCGCTGATGCGCACCCGTATGTGCCAATGCGCGCTGATGGGAACCTGTATGCACCAATGTGCGCCGATGGGAACCTGTATGCGCGCTGATGCGCACAGGCATGCGTCAATATGCGCTGATGTGCGGCACATGCTCGTGCACGACTTGGGATCCTCCGTAGGCGTCCCTGAGTGCTCTGGGTGGTGTTGTCAGCACCGTGATGGCCATGTCCCTGACACAGGGTATCTGTGTGTATGGCGGTGTAATGTATGTGTGTGTAATGTATCTGGGTGTATGGGGGTGTAATGTATCTGGGTGTTTGTGTACTATATCTGCAGTCTCTGACCATCTTCTGTACTATGTCTGCAGTCTCTGACCGTGATAATGACATTGTCGAAAAGGGGCGGAGCATGGGTGACCTTAAAATAATGCCCCCCCTGAAAAAAGTTCCAAACTCACCCATCTATGTCTTTATGGACCTTGCTTTGTGCATTGATCCAAATAACCAAAAATAATTTGGTGGAGGGGGGATTATGGTGTGAGTTTGTTTTTCAGGGGTTGGGCTTAGCCCCTTAGTTCCAGTGCAGGGAACTCTTATGCTGCGTACACACGGTCGGAATTCTCGTCGGAAAAAGCTCTGATGGTTTTCCCGTCGGAATTCCGATGGAATTTTGCTCAAACTGTCTTCCCTACACACGGTCACACCAAATTCCAACGATCAATAACACCGCGACATACAACACGTTTGACTGCACTATAAAAGGGAAGTTTAATGCTTTTGAGCATGTGTCGAATAGTTTCCGAGTATGTTCGGAATTTTGCGTGTCGGAATTGCATACACACGATCAGAAAATCCGATAGAAAGGTTTTCCGTCGGAAAAATTAAGAACAGGTTCTCAATCCAAAGTCCATCGGAAATTCCGACAGAAAAAGACAGATGGGCATACACACGGTCGAAAAATCAGATGAAAAGCTCCCTTCGGACTGTTTCCATCGGAAATTCTGACCGTGTGTACGCGGCATTAGACCCCTTTCACACTGGGGCATTTTTAAAAAAAAGCGCCTGAAAAGGGCATGAAAGAAGCCTCATCTGCAATCCCAATGTGAAAGCCTGAGTGCTTTCACAATGAGGCACTGCGTGAAACACTGAGCTTCTTTGCAGCGCTTTTTGAGCAGTGAATACACCGCTTCTAAAGCGCCCCCTCCCATTGAAATCAATGGGAAGCGCCTGCAAAACGCCTGCAAAGCGCTTTTGGCAGCAACGATTTGTGGGCGCTTTTAACCCTTTATTTGGCCACTAGCAGGGGGTTAAAATCAACCCGCTAGCGCTCAAAAAATGCTGGTAAAGCGCCACTAGTTTAAGCAGCGCTTTACCAGCGTTTTTCAGGCACTGGCAGTGTGAAAGGGCTCTTAAAGCACTCAGGCTTTCACATTGGGATTGCAGATGAGGCTTCTTTCAAGCGCTTTACAGGCGCTTTTTTTAACGCTAAAGCACCTGAAAAACGCCTGAAAAACACCCCAGTGTGAAAGGGGTCTTAAGGTGTCAGCATACCAAGACATTTTGGACAATTTTATGCTCCCAACTTTATGGGAACAGTTTGGGGATGACCCCTTCCTGTTCCAACATGACTGCACACCAATGCACAAAGCAAGGTCCATAAAGACATGGACAAGCGCCATTGGGGTGGAGGAACTTGACTGGCCTGCACAGAGCCCTGACCTCAACCTGATAGAACACCTTTGGGATTAATTAGAGTGGGGACTGCGAACCAGGCCATGTCGTCCTCATCAGTGCCTGACCTTTACAAATGCACTTCTGGAAGAATGGTCAAGCATTTCCCATAGACACACTCCTGAACCGTGTGGACAGCCTTCCCAGAAGAGTTGAATCTGTTATAGTTGGTGGGCCAACTCAATATTAAACCCTACAGATTAAGACTGGGATGCCATTAAAGTTCATGTGCGTGTAAAGGCAGGTGTCACAATACTTTTGGTAATATAGTGTATATTTATATATTTATTTATACATGTTTTTGTATTTCTTTTTGTTTTTTTTTGTTTTTGTTTTTCAGGTTTTAGTTGTTTTTCTACTTTTTTTTTTGTCTAAGTATACATCTAAAAAAAAAGACAGCAAATTATGAGTTCCTCTCTGTGTCACCCTGCCCTCTCCTCTTAACAGCATGCCTCTTGAATTGATTGGCTCCTGGTGCTGCTTCTTCCTCTTACACTCCAACTGTACTTTCCCTTTAAAATATATATATATATATATATATATATATATTAAAAAAAAAACTTTGAATGTAACAACGCAGTGTACACAAGTTAATTAGGTGTTAAACAATATTTTTTCCCCGCCGGCTAAAATGCAAAGATCACATCTTTATCAGTAAGTGTTTCTAGTTAAGACATAAAAGTTACACAACCTACGTCTGTTTATCGGGCTGACAAATTGGGACAATGGCCGCTAATTAGGACAAATTACTCTAGAAAGCCGCTTTTATGCATTGCGTAGTGTAAAGTTCGCCCAGTCATTGTAATAGTCTGTAAACGCAGCCTGCGATTGTTACCGCTGGCCTTTAATTTAGTCATCCAAGCATGACGGCTTCATCCTTTATTCGATGCTCACTCTCGGAGACCAGTTCTCTACAATATCGCGCGTGTTATTCGCTGACCTTTTTCACGCCTAGAATTCATTTCATCCCCAGACTCCCAGGGCACTTGGGATTTATATAATTGGAGCGGTTAGATATTACTGTCTATTAATCAGCAGTATGAAAAGAACATTTGCTGAAACTGTTCTCTCACCTTAAGTGTTTCCGCAGTTCAAGAAAGACTTAAGAAAAACAAAAGATGTTATATAAAGAAGTTTGATCAATTAACTTAGGATGGTGTTCTACATTTTTTTAGTTTAATCGCTATTTTTTAAAGTGCAAATACCCCCCCCCCCCCCCCCCACACACACACACACACCTCTCCTTTTTCCCCTCCCACCACAAAGCCCCCCTACCTTGCCCACTTTTTTTTACACTGATTTCAAAGGTCCATCTTCTCTGGTGGTGTGCAGTCTCTACTTATGGAAAGGTTATGAAATGATGTCCATGACTACTGTGAGCCCAGCATCCAAATGACTGGCTACACAATGAAGACAGCACACCTCTCATTGCCACCTAAAGCATTCCCTCAACATGTTTCACCCACAGCAGGGCTTAATCCTATCGCTATGATTACCAACCCAGTCTTCACCAACCCCGCAGTCCCATCACCTCACCCTCAGTGACTAAGATCTGTACATTACTATTAGATACAAGAAGCACATTATTCATAAACCTATGCTTATTCTTCTCCCAAGGCCTCACTTTATCACTCGTGACTCCCAGGATAGATCCCAAGGTACTCTGTGCTGCGAGGATGGTCCCAGTATGTGGGGAACCACTCCACAGTAAAGGGGCCAAGCATCAACCCCTTCATTACCAGAGTCTTCATCTCCCATGCCATGTCACCCACTTCCTGGCTGGATGGATGAAAGCACTAGACACAAGGACAGTAGTCATCAGCAATGACAATATAGCCTCCTTAGGATAGCTCATCTGCTTGCTAGACGCTTGTACTCTATCTTCTTTGACTTCTATAGTCCCCTTGAATAAGCACTGTTTTTTGATGTGCCATGCATTCACCACTTTACTGGCTTCAGACCAGGCAGTTAAACTGGACAATAAAGTTATTTTACTAAAGTAATGAAAGGTAACAAAGGTAAAGTTATTTCAGACAGCTCCAACACAAGCTTCTCTAAGTGGCCTGGTGTTAGTGCCCTATGATGTATTCATACCTTGTTAGGTGGTAAAGTCCATTAAAAGTCCTTTGTGAGGCAACAGTCCAATATTGGTAGTAAATCTATAATTGGCAGCAATAATCCACAAAGGTCCCTAATCTGATAGCATGAGTCCATATACATCCTGGTCTTTTGGTAACCCTGACTGGGCTCCCACAAGGGACCCTGAGCAGCAGAGTGACAGCTATATCTTGACCTCCTCAGAACTCCCTGGGACTCAAGGATCCCCTTTATTTATATGATGTGACCAGAAAGGGGTGGTGTACCCCTTAAAAGCACAGGAAAACCTGAACAGCAGTTAACCCTTGCCCTCCAAGTTCCACTATCTTAATATAGCCATCATAAATAATAAAACAATCCAACCTGTATTTTTTATATGCCAACAGGAACATATACTCCTTGTTCATCAAAGGGATGTTCTATTTAAGCCCTGCCTTTGCAATTTCTGTTTGTCAGATTATTGTGCTCTTCTCCAGCCAAAATCTTACTCCTTATGCTTCTTCTGAAGTCCGCATCTTCATTACCATTCGTTACCGACCTTTTACTTGTTCCTCAACTAAGCTTCCACTTGATCCCAACCTGCAACCATTTGTTACTGACCTTTGGCTTATTCCTTGTCTATGCTTGCACTTGATCCAAACCTGCAGCCATTTGTTTGATCCCTACCTCTTCTACCACACCCCAGCTTGTTCGCCTTCCGGTGGGGAGATCCTGAGGATCATAACCTGGCACCCAGGCATGATGGCAAGCGTGCGGGCTTCTCTGTTCAAGTTGTGGCCTCTTTTAATGAAAATTAACTCTAAGCCACTGCCATCAATTTTGATTATGTTTAAGTTTCTGGAGTCTGTTCTTTTTACATTTTTTTACATACTATTCTGCAGAAGACATGCCTTTTCCATGTTTAACCATAGCTGCAAAGGGAGGAGTAGTGTTACCTCCCTCTCGTGCCAACTTTTTGGTTGGCCCACACTAGCCAATGCTCTTACAAGCTATTGTGGATTGCTTGTCAAAGATAATTTTTTTTATAATGGGCCTAATGCACTATTATTTGGAGCCAAACATTTGGCTCATGGTAACAGTGTGACTCCATTAACCTGAAAAGCCAAGTTTGACGGGTGGTGCCACCTGTCAACTCAGCATGTTGCATTTAATTTGCCATGGTCACTATGCAGAGAATCACAGATGTGGCATGTAAACAGCCTCCTCAGGCTGCTGTTTAGGTTATAAGTTGGTGGCTAGGGGACAGTAAAATTGTATCTCAGCTACCTGTTTTATTGCCTCCCTGGTCACCTGTGTAAAAGAGGCCTTACTTGGATATTCAGTCCAGTAGAGTTCATCCATTACTAAGCAACCATCAAGATAGTCTTTCAGTGTTCTTAATTTTCTTACTCTAAAATGAAAAATATCAGTAAGACCTAAAAAATAATTAATAGAAGGAAAAGTGAACCGGTGCTGAAGATTGCTTAGCTCGTGATGTCAACAGAAGATGACAGTCTGAAGCGTACATGAATCCATAAACACAGCAGGGCTTAGCAGAGAAGCGGCATTAAAACGTATTATTTAAACAAGCAACACTTATAACAGAAGCAAACCCTGTTTACTTGTTCCACAGGGGATCTCTATTCCATTAATAACTGGCGGAAATCTTTCCAGATTCCTGCTATTTTCAAGGGGTGATGCTAATGTATCACTCTTCATAGTTGACAAATAGAGTTTTCTCTCAATGCTAAACAATTTTCTTCCTACTGAAATTCAGGTGACATCTCTGGTGTCTTAGAAATTAGAAATGTCTTTAATATAAATCGAATCACACATGGAAAATTCCATACCTGCCGAGTTATGTAGATTGCAAAGTTTTATGACATTGAGTGAGGCTTTTCACAAGATTTTGGAGTATCTGTTGAATTTTTTGCATATTCAGCCAAAGAGACATTTGGGAGGACAGTTACAGATGTTGGATGAGAAAACCTGGGGCATAATCTGAATTCCCCAAGGTTCAGTAAGCTTGAGATTAGAGCTCTGTGCTCTTAGTTCCTCCACACCAAACGCAAATTAAATCCTTTTGGAGATTCTTTTGTGTACAGGGTCAGAGTCCTGCTGGAGCAGAAAAGGCCCTTTCCCAAATTTTTCAATATGGGCGAGTTCCCCCAGGGGGGGGTAGTAGCAAGGTTAGTAATATCAAAGAAATAATTTGTTAAAAATAAATTCTTTAATAGAAAATTGACATGTCATGGACACATTGCAGTTACAATATGAGCTCTGGTAAGGGCATATAATACCATCCCATACAAAGAATGCAAACACAAAATTATAAAGGGGGAGTGAAAAATTGTAAAAATAATTTTGTGTAGGTTTTTAAGCGATTGAAAAATGGTGTTTGGACAGTTGTTGTGTGTGAGTGCATAAAGCTGTATAAACCCATTAATATGGACTTTGATATCCTGGTATTCTATATATACCAAACCTAAATTTAGTTTGATTTACCTTAATGGTGATATTGGTAAGAGGCACTATCAAGGGCGTGTTGATTAATGCCAGACTGTGGTTAGCACAAAGAGTCTATGGACTGACCTATATTAGGTGCTTACATTGAAGCATTGGAGAACAAATGACCATCCACTCTGGGATGCTCAGCATCACTTCAAGATCCACGTGCATCCTGGGATTTATATAGTGCTACTTGTTAATGAAGTGGATGTAATGGGCCACAGGTGCCTTCCTCCCATTCCCTCCCTTTCCCGCCATAGGAGGTCTTGGCATCCCGGAAGGTGGAAATCCTTCAACACTATCGTCACTCCCGCAGTAATCTCACAACATCACGCACATGTACGGATTACCACACATGTGCGCGCGACATCTAACCGTCCGTAAGCGTTATGGGAAGCCTCCGGAAAAGAAGTTGCTCCCTCTAGTGGCCGAAAATAGGTTTGGCCACCTAATATTCCTCCTTGGAGTGCTGAGCGGCCAAAGAACACATGGGATCATCTGTTTGATTTTAAAGGAATTCTGGTCAGGAGATCCCCCCATTTATACCTTCCATTGGTAACTATACCTTATGTTTTTCTAAAAAAAAACTGCTCATAAATTTTGAGAAACCACCTTCATCCGGCAGTCATCCTGTAGTTAATGATCCAACAGTACAGGTGTCATGAGCATCAACTACACACAGTCACAAGTGCATGTCATCGTTAGTGAAACCTCACATACATTATGTGGATACCTGGATCCCATGTGGGGGGGGGGGGGCACAGAAGAATAAAAAAAAAAGGGGGGGGTCAGGGTAGTAATGGATGGGGGGGAGGGGATATGGTGGCTAGACAGGAGGGGGGCAAGTTCAACCGACGTGGTCCGAGTCATAGTTAGGGGGGGTCAAGGTCACCAGGGGCATCTATCCAGGAGGACCCGATTTTATCAAACTTCCCTGGGCATTGTCTGCTTTCATAGGTCAGCTTATATAGGGGAAGTACCAAGGTCACTGATCGCCTCCATGAGGCAAGGGTAGGGGGGTCTTCTAATTTCCATCCCATCTCAACAAAATCTCCCATCTGGCATAATATAATGAGAAGGTAATACACAATTTACAATACCTGTCCCCTTCTATGTCTTCCAAATGGCTTAGTAATAAAGTTTGAGGGTCAACCTGAAGATTCAACCCGGTCACTTCATTCAGCGTCGAGACCACTGCCGTCCAGTAGGGCTGGAGTTTGGGACAGGACCAGACTATGTGCCAGAAGGTACCTACCTCTTGTTTACATCTTTGACAGTTAGGGTGTCTTTGAGGATAAATGCGCGCCATCCTCTGTGGGGTGAAGTAAGCCCTGTGTAGGAACTTAAATTGTATAAACCTGTCTTTTGCGGCAATCATAGAAGGAATGTATGAAGTTAGACATTCCTCCCACTCTGTTTTAAGGTGATGATTCCTTTTTTCGCCCACAGAGAAGGGTCTGGGATACTGTTTAAGTGGGAGATCATAGGATTACCCCATAGGGGTGTATGTGGGGAGATGTGATTGGGCTTCCCATAAATCTTCCTTGCCTCCTGCTAGACCCTCACCGTGGTTCGCATCAGACTTGTCATGGATGGGCTAGCTCTAGGTCCACGAAACGGGAGGTTACTCAGAGCTGCAAACAAGCCAAGGATGGCCGCCTCCAGGGTGACCGCCGGGTTTTGTCTGGGCTGGGAAAACCACCACCGGACTGTGACCAGGACAGCCACCCAGTAGTAGAGCTGAAAGTTCGGAGTGCCAGACCCCCCCTGATAATGGGAGGTATAGTATCTGCCTGGCCACCCTGGGGGGCTTCCCAGCCCAGACAAAGGATATCAGCAGACTCTCCAACCTCTGGAAGAAAGTCCTGGGGATGTGTGTGGGGGTATTACGGAAGAAATACAGGTACTTGGAGAGATAGATTATTTTTAGCAGATTGACTCTGCCCACTGGGGTCAAGGGGAGGGAACGCCATGCTGCACATCTGGCCACTAGTTGTGTCATGAGTGGCTGTAGATTGTCGTCCATATAGTTCTGAACTTTGGTACTAATTTTAATCCCCAGATATGTAAAACTTTCTACCCATTTAAGCTGCGGATGAGGCACTTGAGGGGTCAAGGAGTGGGAAGAGGTCCGATTTGTCCCAGTTAATACGGATCCCTGAGTATCGACCGAATCGGTTAATCAGTTCCAGTGCAGTTTGTAAAGAAGACGACGCGTCTGCTAAATATAGCAGAGTGTCATCTGCGTACAGAGACAGCTTTTCTTCAATTGGTCCTACCTGTAGTCCCTTAATTCTAGGGTCTGCTCTCAGCAATATAGCCAGGGGCTCCATTGTGAGGGCAAATAAGGCCGGAGAGAGGGGGCACCCCTGTCTTGTACCCAAGGCTAACTGAAACATCCCCGAGAGGCAGCCGTTGGTGCGGATTCTAGCTGAAGGACTGTGATATAACATGCAGAGCCAATTTGTGAATCCCGGACCAAACCCGAATCGCGAGAGCACCTCCCATAGGTAACCCCACTCGACGAAGTCAAAAGCCTTCCCTGCGTCGAGAGAGGCCCCCATCCGCTCTGTCTATGTGTGTGAGAAGGCGTCTGATATTAATGTCTGTGCCTCTTCCCGGCATAAAGCCTGTTTGACCACTGTGGACGAGGGCAGTGATAACCAAGTTTAGTCTAATGGCCAGGATTTTGGCCAATATTTTCGCATCCACATTTAGCAGGGATATGGGGTGGTATGATGAACATAAGGTGGGGTCTTTTCCCGGCTTGGGGATTACGACTATGATCGCTTCGCTCATGGTGTCAGGAAGTTTCTCGATGCGCCTCGATGCGGAAAATAGATTGTGGAGTCTGTCAGCGAGCTCTGTAGCGTATTGCTTATAGAATTCCACAGGAATTCCGTCTGGCCCCGGTGTCTTCCCTGCCTGCATGGATTTAATAGGGGTGTCCAGTTTGTTACGGTATGTTTGCGTCAGGATTGGTAGGTCAATGTCAGCCAAGTATATCGTCAGGTCTTCCTTACTGTAGTCTGACCTAGAGGTGTAAAGGGATTTGTAAAATTCCGCAAAACATTGATTAATCCCATCTGGGGTGTGAGTCAGCTGTCCTGAGGGGTCCCTGATATGCGAGATGCTCATCCCCCCTGCCTGTTCTCTGGAGAGCCAGGCCAGCAATCTTCCCGACCTCTCCCCCTGCTCAAAGATCCTTTGGGATTGTGCTAGCATTTTCTTTTGGGTGAGGGAGGTACAGAGGCAGATAACCTCCTTAGTCAGGAGCTGCAGTTGCGAATAGTGTTGGGGGTCGCGGGTGCGAACAAAGAGTGCCTTTGCACTGACCGCCTCCCCCTCAGCCCTAGTCAGATCTGCTCTGCGTTCCCTGCGTTCATTCTGGCAATGATGGTCTGGTAGTGTCCCCTCGTCGTGGCCTTTAAGGCATCCCACACAACCGTGGCCTCTGCCGAGCCAGCATTCGCCGCCCAGTATCCGTTCAATTCAGTCCTGAATTGAGCATCCACAGCCATGTCCGAAATCCAAAATCTGGATAGCCTCCTTAACATGACAACTGGGCCCAGGGAAAGGTCTAGTGTCAGGAGCAGGGGTGCATGGTCTGAAATTCCCCTTGGCAGTATTTGTATGTCCGTGACCCTTGGAAGAACTGGGCTCCCCGCAAAAACCAAGTCTATGCGAGAGAACGTTCTATGGGAGGCAGAGTGACACGTAAATGCCTGAGATCAGGGGTGTCTCCACCTTCCAGACATCTGTCAGGCCGTAGGTGTCCGCCCATTCAGCCAGCCCAGGGCAGTGGTGTCCCCCAGGCGTCAGTCTGTCCATGTCTGGGTCAGGAACTAGATTGAAATCTCCCAGGGTGAGAGTATTGTCAAAGGCAAAGTCGGCCATCTTGCTAGTGATTTGATTCAGCACCAGCAAGGAGGCCGGCGGAGGTAGATATAAACCCACAATGGTCCAGGTAATCGAGTGGATTGTAGCGTGAATAATGACATACCTACCGTCTGTGTCCAGGGCCAGATCCAGGAGCCGAAAGGGAAGGGACTATAATACCAGGACACTGACACCCCTGGCAAAACTGGAATGGGTTGGCGTGATAATGATAACCCACCCAGGGTCTTTTAAAGGAGAGGATCCTGCTCCCGATGAGGTGCGTTTCCTGGAGCACACATATATATACACGAGTTATAAGCTTTAAGGAATTGGAACACCAGAGATCGTTTAACTGGGGAGTTCAACCCCCTGGTGTTCCATGAGAGGATGTTAAGAGTAGACATGGGCTCTAGGGACAATAGAGGGGTCAGGATCATTATGGATCTCAGCTTCTGGAGTGGACCGCTGGACTCGAGACAGACACTTCTGAAGACAATGCAACGCTGAAATATCAAGTTTTTTAGTATACAAATATAACAAAACCAAACTAAGAACATTTGTAAAAACCCAATAACTAAAATGAAAAGAAAAAAAAAAAAACAACTGGCCCCGTTAGGGGAACACTCCACAATCCCCACCCCACCCAACCCCCTTAAACTGAGGAGGGTATACATCCCAAACCGCGTCAGCTTGCCGGCTGCGACAGGGGGTCCGTGTAACTTCTTGGGGGGGTCAGGCAGCAGTCTGAACAACTCTCTATGCGTGAGACATCCGCCGGCTCAAAGTAGGAAGCTGTAAGGGACACAGAACTAAGAGGAGAAAGGAAACCTGGAGTGTGTCCCATCAGTGAAATTGATCCAGTAGGAAGTTGGTAACCATAGTATGGGCCCCCGTGCACCAGGAGGGGGCAAAACAGGCACAGAGGAGCGGCAGGTCAAAACATTCTCCTGACTATGTCTTTTGTCAGGGGTACTAACTTAAATTCCCACAACAGGGGAGTCTACTTCCGCTGTCGGAGCCGTACACACCGCAGGTGCAAACAGGGCACAACAGGTGCAAACAAAAGGTGTAGGCGGCTCAATTGTGGGATAGATTGTGATCAATCTAGTAGAATTGAGGGTGCCATTCGATGGTCGATCAGCGGGCCGGTGGTAGCGAGTCCATCCAAGTAGAAGCCTCTCTGGGGGTGTTAAAGAAGCGTGTCGTCTCACCGTCCTGGACTCTTAGACAGGCCGGGAAGAGGATGCTGTACCGGATGTTACATGCTCTCAAAGCCGCTTTGACGTGGTCGAAGGATTTCCTGAGCTTTTGAGTCTCCACAGAGTAGTCAAGGAAGATCATCAACTTGGCATTTTGATATCGGAGGTCCCCAACGGTTCTAGAGGCATGGAGAATTTCGTCCCTATCCCTAAAGTTGAGGATGCAGAGAATGAAGGTTCGCGGGGGGATCCAGAAGGCCCCGGTTTAGGTGGTATGCGGTGTGCCCTTTCCACTGCGTAGTGGGGAGACAGGCGAGCATCAGGGAGGAGGTCATGCATTCCACAAAACACGTGGGGTTGCTTCCCTCTGCACCTTCCGGCAGGCCGACAATTCGGAGGTTATTGCGCCGGTTCCTATTTTCGGCATCTTCGGCTCTGTACTCCAGGGCCTTTTCTTTCGTTTGAAGGGTGCGGATTGCTGCTCCATGTTCTGACACTGTATCTTCATTATTGCTCACCCTTTGCTCGGTCTCAGTGACTCTGGCTTTAAGTTTCTCTATGTCTTGGCGGATGAGACCCATATCCATCTGCACAGCTTCTATCTTTGCCGTTAGGTTGGTTTGGCAAATGGCGATGGCTGCCATGACCTCCGCCAGCCAGGGAGGTCGGGACTCTGGTGGATCCATGGGGCCCGTTTGTGAGGCTCTGTGGGCGCTCCGGGTGGTGCGAACCTCCACTTGGGGGCCTGTGGGGGTCTGGGGGGGGTCCGGCTGTGATGGAAAAGTCAGTCGCTTACCCCCTTTGCTAAACTTTGCGCCCGAGTTCCGGCGCCTCATTCAGGTGGGTGCAGGGAACACTGGGTGCCTCTGTCCGGTCCGGCGGCTGTCAGGAAAGGCCGCGGCTGCTGCCTAGTCATGGATGTAGGCCGAGATATATCCCAGGGGGAGCTGGCATTCGCCGGGGGACGGACTTTCCGCTGCTGTGTGTGGCCTGCGGGCTACGGAGGGCTCCGGTCCTAAGTGAGGGGATCGCTGGGTGCCTCTGTCCGGAGGCCTTCAGGAAAGGCCGCGGCTGTGGCCTAATCACGGGTGGAGGCCGGGATGTATCCCAGGGGGGAGCCGGCATCCGCCGGGGGGACGGGCTTCTCCACCGCTGTGTGTGGCCTGCGAGTTGTGGAGGGCACTGTTCGTAAGTGGGGGGATCACCGGGTGCCTCCGTTTGGTCCGGAGGCCATTAGGAAAGGCCGCGGCTTTGGCCTACGTTCTCGAGGGGGGGCCGGGACGCATCCAGGGGAAGTGCACCGGCTCTCAACCCCTCTCCTTTGCTCACGTCTGGGGCAGCAGGCAGTTTCCACTCTCTGGAGGGGCTAAATATGGGGTGAGTGATCAATCCTGGATCCGGATGGATGGTGGAAGAGCGGAGCTCACAAAAAAAAAGCTGCCGCTCACAGTGCCATCTTGGCTACGCCCCCCAACTGCTCATTAATTACTGCTTGATATTTGAAATGCTAAATATAATTTTTCAACAGCAAACCAACCCCTTGAAGAAGACCTTGCTTGTATGGGTCGAAATGCGTCGGGCACTTTATACAACAGACATTTTGATATGCGATGCTGTGTATAGTTTTGTGTTTGCATGCTTTGCATTTTGAATGGTATTATATCCCCTTACTAAAGCTCATATTTTAACTGCAATGTGTCCATGACATGTCATGCAGCTGTATTTGCAGTGAAGGGTGGTTCTACAAAGTATTGACTCAGGGGGGCTGAATACAAATGCATGCCACACTTTTCACATATTTATTTGTAAAAACTTTTGAAAACTATTTATCATTTTCCTTCCACTTCACAATTATGTGCCACTTTGTGTTGATCTATCACATAAAATCCCACTAAAATACATTTACGTTTTTGGTTGTAACCAGTGGCGTCTGGTGCTCAAAATTCTTTTGGGGGGCGCAAACAAACTGAAAAATTAAACTGTTGGTAATGCAGGTCTGGTCTGTACATCTGATGTGCCCATTATGAGGAGCTCCCACCATCCCTGTGCTGAGTTCCCAGGTCTGTTCACCTGCTTTGCCCATTATGAGATGTTCCTACCATCCCTGTGCTGAGTTCCTGTAGGTGCCCCTCTCTCTGTACATGTTACCTCACTTCCTGTACATATTACCCCCCTCCTGTACATATTACCCCCCTCCTGTACATATTACCTCCCTCCCTGTACATATTACCCCCCACCCTGTACATATACCTCCCTTCTCTGTACATATTACCCCCTCCCTGTACATATTACCTCCCTTCCATGTACATATTACCCCCCTCCTATACATTTTACTCCCCCTCCTGTACATATTACCCCCCTCCCTGTACATATTACCCCCTCCTGTACATATTACCCCTCCTGTACATATTACTTCCCTTCCCTGTACATATTACCCCCCCTGTACATATTACACCCCCCCTTCTGTATATTTCTACAGATATTGCTCAGCCTGACAGGGGTTAAAGCTGATGCTGTCTCGCTGACCTGTACACTGAGCACCCTGCATAACAAAAAGCTGCAGTAAATCGGGCTATCTCTCCTCACATTCTAGAGATCCTGGCCGGGACTAATCTGCCGACCTGTCAACTCCCCGGAGTACACAGCAAAGACGGTAGAGCAGTAGCAAAGCTACCTAGCCCTCTAACAGAGTAGTAGAGAAATTTGGAGTTTTCCCAGAAATAGGTCTGTCACTTACCTGCACACAGTCACAGCACCAGAGATAGAGTGGCTGCAAGTTCACTTCGGGATACTGAAGAAAAAAACTAGGGCTGTGCATTCCACATAGCTGAACGAACGTCACTTCCGTTTTATCACTGGCACAGAGAAGCCGGAACTGATGCCGCAACTTTGAGGGAGAGCACCGCCCATCGGTGCCAATAAAAAACAAGGCTACCATATTAACACTATGGGAGGAAGTATTCAGGCACATTGCATTGCGCCACAAGGAAGGTCAAAAACAGGCAAATTAACCGTCTTGTCTGCAATCACGTGATTGCATAGATGTCACGCTTCCCATAATGCACTGTGTCCGGCGCCCGAACACACAATGCATTTGTGCACTTAGATGACCTTTTTTTATTTTTAAAGGGCCCTTTTTTGTGCCTGCCTGGGGGGTGGGGGGGGCAGTGCCTTGGATGGGCCGCCACTGGTTGTAACATAACAAAAATGTGGAAAATGTCAAGGGGTATGAATATTTTTTCAAGGCACTGTACATTAGTTTGTGTCTTTTTATATTTGCCTGAAGCTCAGCTTCAATGCATCCTGGAGACAGCCTGGCATTTGTATGCATCTCCACATAGAAAGGAAAGTGTTTACAAAGAACAGAATTGAAATGCCTGAGTTATGTTGTCTTCATTTCTGACTGTGTCCTGTACTCCCAACCCAAAGAAAGAGGTGAGAAAGAAGGCATACAGACCATTGTTCTGATGGGCAGACAAATCAAAGATACATGGGTTAGACAGTTGAATACAAAAAGAAAATAAAGAAAAGAAAGCTGAATAGGTTGCAAAGTTTAGAGAACTGCAAAGTGTGGTAGAAATAAAGTCCAAGCGACTGGGCGAGTGTGCCAATGGTAAATCAGAGCTTGTCATCACATAACAATACCATAGATAACACGAGAAAAAAAAATGCATGAAAAACCTAAAGGGTCAAAAATTACTTTCAGGGCATTTAAGTAATAACTAGATGGCACTAAGAAATTTAGGGGCTGATGAAATCAAGTTTTAGGTAATATATACAAAATGCAAATGCAAATACCAATAACTAGTATACTGTATATGTAATATGCCAAAATTGTGTTGCTCCTGAGATCTATGATTGCTCCACTCACTCTATATGCTACTGAATCAAAAAACTAAAGTGATCCAGCGCTACAAACAATCCTCTACAGGCAGTCCCTGGGTTACAAACACGAAAGGTTCTCTAGGTTTGTTCTTAAAGTGATACTAAAGTCTCGTTATTTTTGTGTGTCTAAATAAACAAACATGTTATACTTGCCTGATCTGTGCAGTGGCTTTGCACAGAGCAGCCTGGATCATACTTTCCTCGGGTCCCTCTTCGGCTCTCCTGACCCCTCCCCCCTGCTGAGTGACCCCCACAGCAAGCAGCTTTCTATGGGGGCTCCCAAGCCGAGCTGCAGTCCTGTGTCCACTCAGACACAGAGCCGCAGCTAGGCCTCTCTCTCCTCATTGGCTCACTGACTTTGATTGACAACAGCGGGAGCCAATGGCACTCCGCTGCTATCTCAGCCATTCAGGAGGGAGAGCCCCAGGCAGCCGAGTCTCCCGTGCAACATTGCTGGATAGAGATGGGCTCAGGTAAGTATTAGGGGAGCTGAGGGGATCTGCTGCACACAGAAGGTTTTTTATCTTAATGCATAGAATGCATTAAGATAAAAAAAACTTCTGCCTTTACAATCACTTTAAGTTGAATTTGTATGTAAGTAGGAACAGGTACACTGTTTAAGTGTAAATCCAGCAGAAAAAATACGGTAAATAAATCTTTTTTTTTTGGATGCCATAGGTAATGTTTTTTTTGCTGTCTATGTAAACATCCCATGTAATAGAAATAAGCATGACAGGTCCTTTTTATTGCGAGATCTGGGGTCAAAAAGACCTCAGATCTCACATTTACACTTAAAAGCAAAAAATAAATTAAAAAAATTTTTTTTTTACATCTACTATTAAAAAATAAATTGTCCCTTTAAGGCTGTTAGGCGGAAGTGACATTAGATGTCGCTCCAGTCCACCAATGGCATAGAGTCGAGTGGGGGCCACCTTGCTCTCACTCAACTTCCTGCCCATCACTCCACGGGATCGGATCATTTCTGCCGCTACCAACGACGGCTCCAGTAAGCGGGGGAAACAACCGATAAGTGGGGGAAATGACCGGGAAGCAGTGGGATGGCCTCTCCCAATGCGCATAAATTTGATCCATTGGTGAATCCACCGCCAGGATCACTTTTATGGGAAAGAGGATCTCCCGCCGTTTAAAAAAAAATACCGGGGATATGGCAGTTAGCTGCTGCCATAAAAACAGTATATAAAGTCAAAGTAATGATGTATATATACAGTGGGTGGTCCAGAAGTGGTTTTAAAGACCTGGCCAATTTACTAGGTAGAGTTGAGCCCAAATGTTTGCTTTAAGATCTGTGCTCTATTGTAACATTTTTTTGTTAATGGAAAATCATTTTTTTTTTTTTTGCACAAGGGCATCAGGTTAGTTAATAAGTTTACAAAGTCTGCATAGTCTTTATTGATGAGCTCAACCATTGCAGGCTTATGAAATCTGTAGTAAATTTCTAGATCATCTTGAAGAGTCTTCAACTGCGTATGCTTTCTGCATTCTGACACAAACTGGTCCACATCAAATGAGCCCTTCATAAACTCATCCTTATCAAAACACAAACTGCCATGCCTGCCCCACCCCTCCTGCCAATTCACTGAAGCCTTCGTATGTGAACTCATTCACAAAATACAAAGGCTTATGTGAATGAGCAGCAGAAGAGAGGGACAAGCAGAGCTGCTATGCGTGCTTCTTTCTTCTCACAGCCAGAGTGTGCCATCAGGGAGTGCAATAAACCAACCTGTCACATATAAGTAATAATAGAGAAGTACTGGAGGTGGCATGCACCTAATTGGACCTAACTCATAGTAAGCCTGCGCTTTTTGCAAAGTTGTTGAATTCCTGGAATTCAGCTGTAGAGCAAAACTGAAGGCAAACTTTTTTATTTTTTTTATTTTGGGTACAGTTCTTTGCCAGCAAAGAAAATAGGCATAACTAGAAAAAAATACATAATGTAAATACACAGCAATCTCATACTTTTATACTTTTATGTATTATCATTTGTGCCACTAACACTATGCTTGGGAGGTGTAACAAGGAGATGGTGGTAAAAGGCACCTAGTTATACTGATTTTCTTCGCTGCCAAGGTATTAAAGGTCCTGAAGAAGCTTATTGATGTGAAACACATCGACCTTTTGGACAATTTAGCAGAGCTAAATTTGTCATTATCAGTATAGATGGCCAATACCTGCGAGGGATGTGTTCCCAGGTGAAATTTAACACACAATTTTTTTTTTTGTATATATTTGTAATAATAATTTATATTTTAGTACTTTTATGTTAGTCATTTTCTCATACAATTAAAGTCTGACATACAAGGTTCCTTTTTTCAAATGATATACATTATGGATGTCAAAATCAAGTCAAATCTTTCCCTTTTAAATACTGAAGATGTTGGTCAACTAAAATATGACTAATACTAAAACAATTCAGATGACTAAAATACGACTAAAATTAAAATGGCATTTTAGTTAAAGCAGAGTTCCGGCGAAAACAAATTTTTTATTTTTTTTTTGCATCCTAGCATTATTACTAATGAGATTAAAAAAAGAGTATATAATGATCACGATCGCTTTTTAGTAAATATAAAGTTCTTACTGTTTTATTTTTCTTCTCCGTTTGTGACCGTTGCCATCCTGAATGTGGGCATGTGAAGCCCAATCAATATTGCTTCCTGGAATAGCTTGGGAGAGGTGCATGCGCGATTCAACGGCAGCCGTAGCGCAAAGCACAGTACTGCCCACAGGCTCCTGGGGAAAACTTTTTCCTCCAAATGATTTTTTTCTAGGTTAAAAGGAGTCTTTTAATGAAACATTTTTTTTAGGGTGGAACTCTGCTTTAAAAGACTATGGGGGTTATTTTACAAAAGGCAAAACCCCTTTGCACTACAAGTGCAAAGTGCACTTGAAATTGCACTGAAAGTGCACTTGGAAATGCAGTCCCTGTAAATCTGAGGGGAAGTTCTAAAACGAGGGGAAGCTCTGCTGATTTTATCATCCAATCATGTGCAACTAAAATGCTGTTTTTTTATTTTCCTTCCATGTCCCCCTCAGATCTACAGCGACTGCACTTCCAAGTGCACTTTCAGTGCAATTTCAAGTGGATTTGCCTTTAGTAAATAACCCCCTATGACTAAAACTAAATTGAAATTTGATGTAAAAATTAGCATTGCTTACTGAGGGACGAAATACAGTCAGATTTAGGAGCCAGGAAACACTGTGAAAGCTCTCAAAGGTCACAGATTTATGTGGCTGTCTGTGTTCATCAGCATCTATTTTTTAGGTGTCAATTATAGGACCTACTGCTGATTCAGTTCATTTGTCTTTCCACGTTTAGTTTTTTGGGTATCCTGCAACCCCTAAATCCTCTCTCCAGTTTGAGTACTGCACTTAATTGTAAGAAAAACCTAGTTACTGGAGCCTGGTTATTGTAAGAGGTTTGTTGGTGAGCTACTGGATCCATACATGACTGGTATCCATATGGGACAGGTAGGTGAATCCAGTCATTATCAACAGCAACCTGGATAGTCATCCCCACACATCAGCAAGGAAAGGGGTAAGAGAGTATTAAGTTGGCCTATATGAGGAAGTTTAAGTCCATCGGGAAGACATGGATCCATAAATAAAAAGAAAGGAGACAGGCTGTAGAAGACAGCTGAGGTCATCCCATGTGTTGTTAGCAAGCTTTCTGAATCATGAGCATCCAAAGTCCTGCTGTCCTCCCTGATGCCTAAATCTCTCTACTCCATCAACATCATTTCCCGATAGAGGAGACAAGCTGTAGAAGGGTCACTGGAGCTGAGATCATAACATAAGGCCACAGCCAGCCGATTGTAATCAAGCTTTCAGAATCATGATCATCCAATAGAATACTGATATAGCTTAACATTGTTGAACATTGGCTCAAATTTGCAAGCTGTCCTCCCTAATGTGTGACTCTCACCACCGTGCCAACCTAGCTTCCCGATTCTGCTTAGATGGAACTATGCAGGATTGAGTCTTCAAGCTCGGGTGGAATTTCCCTTTAAGTTGTCAACGCTGAGCTGTTTAGGATCCTTAAATACGGAATAAAGGCTTTTGCGCCGGCCACCTGCAGTGAGTCTGAACTGATAATAAATGTTTCTCATACATTCAGGAAAAATCAGGTTTTTAAGGAAATCAATGTTTATAGAGGAAGCAATACTTTTCTCTGCAACATATTTGCAAATGAATTGTCCCCAGGACATCTGTTCATTACACTTTACGTTGCCGCATGTGAATTAAATTAGAAAAGACTTTTTTTTTTCCTTGGAAATGGACAAAATGGCGCTGCGGGCATTTTTGCTGAAGCAGACTAAGCAGAAAGGAAGGGAGGCGGGAGGCAAGCTGCTTTCTGAAGGCAAAAGAAAGAGGATTTTTGTCTGAACGTGCTTAATTGTTCAGACAAAGGACAAATACTTTATTTCAAAAGAAAGGTCAGGACTCAGATCTCATGAATGTCAGGAAGAAGTGTAAAACGATCGGATAGATGGGGCTGGTGACGGAATTTATTACACATTTATATATATATATATATATATATATATATATATATATATATATATATATATATAAATATATATATATATATTTTTTTTTTTAAAGGCAGGAAAATTTATATTTAAAATAGAATAAGTACAACAATAAAATACATTTCTAGCTTAAAAAAATTAGCATAGAAATTGCTAGACATCATGGTAGCTGTGTATTATGGGCTTGAGGTCAACCAGTTGATGGGGCAGCTGCTGCCAGAGCTCAGGTGATGTCTGACACACAGGAGTTGATTTACTAAAGGCAAATAGACTGTGCAGTTTCTCCAGAGCCCAGAAAATGAGCAGAAGCTCTGCTGACTTCCATCATCCCATCATGCGCAATCAAAATGCAGTTTTTAAATTTTCCTTTCACATGATTGGGAATTCTTTGCAAAGTGATGTTTTACTTCATTTACTAAGCTCTGGACACACTCTGTGTGCAGAGGGAGGAGCCTAAACCAGTCACAGGCTGAGAGATCATGCTAGGAGCTTCAGGCATATCCAGGCCTACCCATCCCCACAATGCAGTGAATGGGGCAGCTACGATAATCCCCAGCCTCATCCCCTTTGCCACAAACCTCCTGGTGTGACCCAGCTGAAACGGGGAGTTCAAGCTGGGAGGAGAGGAGACCGAGATCAAGAGCAATTGGACGTGGCTCGTGGGCACTCTCGTGCATGGGCAGAGAGACTCGGCTAGAGTCAGCTGAGACTCGAGCTTGGAAGAAGGAAGGAGACTGCGGTGAACTCGAGGAAGAGTGGAGGTGGCTCCCTGGGCTAGTACTGGGACAGTGAAAGGACAGTGAGCGGACAGACTGACCAGAGTGGCGGGGACTCGGCATGAGTGCAGGGTCCCAGTGAGAGACGAAGAGAGCAGCTCAGTGCGGAGCCAGCAGACCTACCCCCCTCAAACGAATGAGGAGTGAGAGAGGGAGAAGATAGCCCAGGAGCCAAAACAAGAAAACAACAGATGCTTAATTATCACTACAGCTCTGGATACTAGAAGTGGAAACCACATTTTCCTTAAGAGCTTGGAACAGAGGTGGTGAGTCCCCTCCACCCTCTTTATTTTTTGTTCCTTTTCTTTCTTCTTAACTACAGACTGAAATAAAGTGAAATGGACATACAATATAATATTAAAAGACTGCTAGTACACAAATACTAGACAATATCAGGAGAGGAAGAAGATAAAACAAAAGGAGAAAGGAGGAAGGTGAAGAGAAGAAAAGAGAAGAGGGGACAAACAAGGAAGAAAAGTGGGAAATAAATAAGAATTATAAAACATGCGGTGAAGAACAGTAAGAGGAGGGGTGATGGCAAGACTCCCCAAAATCAGTCTAAGCCCAGGCCCAATAGAAAAATATATGTCCCAAGAAGGAACCTCTGAAAAGCAAGCTACAAGGAACTAGTAGCGGGAAACAGTCAGAAGTAAAAGGGAGAAGAGGACAAAGTAGAATATCAGTGGACATAAGTACACCCGGGCAGTCAAGAATAGACCAAGAACTAGAAAGTGACCCATAGATGGGACAAAAGGAAGTCCAACATCTGAATGACCAATATTGTTTGCGGTTTTATAAAAATGAATTAGCGAAAATAAACAATGACATGGGGCATATATTGGAATGAGTGGAAGAGACTGAAAATAGACTGTATAACCACACACAAGTCATAAAAGAATTAAAAGGAGAAATGGAAGTCTTAAAAAATGGTCAAAAGGAGCTGGCAAATAAACTGGAAGACCAGGAGAATAGAAAGAGAAAGAACAATTTGACAATCCAGGGCTTACCAGAATCAACACAGGGGGTGGACTAAATAAGAAAGATACAGACAATATTTAATCCAGTACTAGGCAGAGAAGAAGCTGAGTCTAAAAATTTAAAGAGTACACAGACATAGAAGACCAAAAGGCATACCCATGGAGACCCCAAGAGATGTAATCGTAAGATTCCATGACTTTGGAGAAAATAATTTAATCTGGGGAAACTTGAGGGGGAAACCACCATTAGAATATGAAAGTTCTAAGCTTTAGATCTTTGCTGACCTATCACAGAGGAGCAGAGGAAGTTGGTATGCAGGAAGTTGGTGTATGCAGGAAATAATTTAATCTGGGGAAACTTGAGGGGGAAACCACCATTAGAATATGAAATGCAGGAAGTTGGTGTATGCAGGAAGTTGGTGGGTAGTTGGTGTATGCAGGAAGTTGGTGGGAGGGACTTGGGGAGCTTTTGAAAGAAACGTGTTCGGACAAGAGATGTGTTTGGAAGGACAATGGGGAAAGACATGGCTACTAGGAGCTGGAGAGTTTTGGAGACGCTTTTGAGTTGGACTGAGCAAGAAACCATGAAGAACATTACATCGTAAACCCTAAGTTGAGTAACCGTTTAGTTTACTTAATGCATACATATTGTACATGTTTATATTTGTAGGCATATTTTTTTAAGCTATGAGTCGTGTTGTATTGTGTATTCTACAGTTGTATGTGCAGTTTTGCCTGTAAAGCAAAAACTTTAATCGATAGATGCAAAGCATAACATTGAGGGCTGGTGCCAGGATTTGTGCTAAAATATCAACTGAAGCAGACTTTTTTTCTGTTGTGTGTTTTGTTGCTTGTGCTGGGGAAAAAATTCTGTGTACATTGTTTAGGAAGAGTAAGGCTGCAAAGGTTTCTGGTGTCCAGGAGGACTTGAAGGCATGCACCCTTCCTATCAGGGCCAGAAATAGTCAGTGGATGTCTGTTGTAAAGGAACTGGCTGTATATGCTTCTCCTTTGAACAGAGCATGGGATGGAATCTCTAATCTTTCCTCAGATTTTAGTCTCAAAAATGTTGGGTTTGGTAAGGGAGAGATGCGGGCAGTTGCTGTGTTTGGTTTGAACTTCCTGCACGCTCTACATATTGGATCTGAAAAGAGGGAAAAGGCAGAATTAGAAAGAGATTTACTGAAGGAGCAGCTTGCAGTAGCATCTAAGTGTTTGGAAGAAACGGCAAGCAAGGCAAAAGATTTAGAAAGGAAATCAAAGTTAAACCTGCAGTGGCTTCGAAGTGTGTTCAAACCCCTTTAGGCTGAGCTGAAGATTTGAATGAGCGGTATGCAGTTCTCATAAACAAGTCTAATGATGCCCTAGCAAAGGACAAAGGCCCGAAGTCTGTAAGCAGAAGTAGGGCATGTGCCACTGTTACTTCCCATAAGCGGGAAGCTGAGGATTTGATCAGCTCAAATGGCAGAGTTGAGTCAGATACAAGGAAGGAAAGTCCTATGATCTCCAGGAGATACATGTGGATTGATTTACTTAAGGTGGGGGTCCCTACAGAGGAAAAAGATGGTATTCCTACACCAGCATTACTTAAGAAGTGGAAGCAAGTGGTTGGGAATGGTAGATTCAATCACATTAAGTGTTTCTGTTGCCATAAAATGGGGCATTTTGCAAAAATGTGCTATGCTGTGACTGGACAACAGCAGATCTGTGTGCTTCCTAGGACAGCACAGAGAGACATGCAAGTTTATTCATTATGTTGAAAGTCAATGCCTTTCCGTGAAAGTGTTTCAAGGCAACAGTGGGCACCCTACAATAGTTTTGCAGTTAGAAATGGGCAGATAGAGAAATGTGAGCAGTGAGTTATGTTTTTTTGGCACAGTTGGAAAGAACATATAATCTGCTTTGTCTCTTACTCTTTTCAGGTACTGAGCATCGAGAGGTGGAGCAGGCAGAGCAGATGACCATGCTAGATGGGAGGAGGCAGACCAGAAGTGAGCCTGAGGAAGATGCAGATGATTTCCTGATGGTGGCTGAATTGGAGTGGACTTTCATCTGAGCATTTCCTTATGACCAAAAGGACAAGAGACTTTCATCTGGGACTTTCTTTACACAAACTGCCAAAGACATTGTTAACTCTGCTCAAAAGTAATGTTGCAGCTTTCCAGGGACCACAAAACAAAGGTCTGACCGCCCAGAAGATACGGGGGTCGAAAGGTGTTGTAGAATCTCATATTAGCCAATGTATTTCATATTATTCATATTTATTTTCATATATTTTATTGATAATATAATTATTATTATTATTGTTATTAACATTATTATTATTATTATTATTATTATTATTATTTAGTAGTGGTCTTATCAATATTATTATTCAATAAGTAAAGCAACAATTATTAATCTTTAATAATGTATACTGTGTTTTCCATAGATTTAGAAAGATTTCATTTTAAATGTTGAACTTTAGATGACCTCTCTGCTTCTGTCTCATACTTTTATAGTTTACTGGGTGAAAGTTCATTAGAATAGTTTCAAGTTATATATTGTCAAGTCCTTGAAATACATATAAATCAGACTGATAAGATAAGAATACAGGTGGTTAAAATAATTAGGTGGAATACGGGAAAGTTATGTAAAGAACATTAAATTAAGTTTGACAAGGTCAAAGAAAGGTCTGCTTGAGTCCTCGTTAAAACTGTTAAAATACATATTCTAGTTAGGTATATATTTATGTTTATCTATGTATGTTAATAATTAGACAATATTGAATAGATAGTTGGCTTTGCATATGTGTGTGTATGTATATATATGTATATATGTGTGTATGTGTATATGTGTATTCATATTGTAAGTAATAAAGTACTTTTACACATAGGATTATACAATAACACATATAACACGTCTGGTGGGGTTATTGAAATTTCATTCTCTCATGATCGTAAATCTGTAATTTTTGAACTTGGTTAAACCTTTTAAAGATAAGGAGAGTTTAATAACACAGCTGGGTGCCAGACTGTCTCTACACAGGTGTTTTTAATTGGACAAGAGCAGTTATAAATCTTTTTAATGAACATATAGGAATTCTGGGAGTAAAAAGTTTGTCTGGTTATAGAACAGGTGTCAGATTTATGGTTGGTTACATTGACGTAGATCTTAGCGACCAATCACATGTAGGAAAGATGGCTGAGATAGGCTTGTAAAAGGGTATATAAATGCAAGCTCTACAATTGTTTATCAGACAAGTCAGATAGGAGCTCATAAGGCTTAACTCTGTGTATGCAGCCCTATTGCAAGGGTCATAGAGGTTAGAACCAATGGGCAAATATCTGTCCGATATTTGTCTCCTCGTACGAGTCCGAGAAGACTTCTTAACTTGTTCCAGAGTGTGGTCTCAGGTGAATTGCCCTCAAGAACTTGGTCGAGCAGGAACCCAAAAACTCTGTGAGGGGACCAGACCAACTGGTCCCTATCAGGTGACGGGTTCCCAAGAATTGGCAGAAAAGACCCATTCTGGTTTAAGGTGAGAACAATTCACAATTGTTTCACTTTGGTTAGGGAATAAGAATACCTATATCTAATATGCTCGCATTGTAAGAAACTGTATAAATTAGACCTGTATCTTGTAACACTTTGAAAATAAACCTGTATGTTATCAGCTGTTAATAAACCTGCATTGCTTAAGTTCTGCCTGGTTCGATACTTTACTATTCTACTTCAAAGGGAATTTTTTTTCTCCCATTTACAATACAGGGGTTTATTTCACCCTTTCCTGGACAAAAGGGTTTAACCTCCCTGGCGGTATGATTCTGGCTGGAATTTTGTGCTGAAAGCGGTACAATTATTTTGCATGGAAATTTGGCTTTTTTTTATTGTAGGCATGCAATTCTTATGAATAACTCACTTAAATCTGTCCGAACCAGAGTCTAGTAGACATCCCGGGTATGATAAAGTTTGAAACACAAGATCATAAATTATAATATAATAAAAATATATATAAAAATTATTCAATAATGTAATCAAATCAAAAAACACTGAAATTTGCTCAGTTGCAGAATAGTCGCTGTCATTAAATTTATTGTTTGATGACAAATTGTGATTCTAATTTTTTATCAGTGTTTTCTAGCTGGTCTAAAACCACTTTTGACATAAAGGGACACTTTTTGGTTGCTATGGACAATCTCCAGTTTCCAGGCAGAAAAAAAAAAAAAAAATTATTATATAAAATGACATGCAGGGCACTGGGCAGACCACTAGGGACAAAGGGGATGTGTATTTTTGGTATACAGTACTGTAATCTGTAAGATTACAGTACTGTATGTGTTGTGTGTTTTTAAACTTTTTTAAATTTGGCGCCGATCTCCGCTCCCGTGCGTCGTAACGTCGCAGGGAACGGAGATCGGTGGCCCCCGGCACTGTGTGAATCGAGCGAGCGGACGGCTCGCTCACACAGCGGGGAGACATCGCAGGATCCAGGGGAAAAGGTAAGTAACTTCCCCTGTATCCTGCACGCAAGCCCGAGTCTGGCTCGGGGGTTACCGCTCCCAGCATAAAAAACTGAACCCGAGCCAGACTCGGGGTTACCGCTAGGGAGGTTAAGAGATTTTGAAGTTTCCTATATTATGCTATAAAGTCAAGAGGTGGTAGGTGTTGCTATGGCCATTTGTATAGTGACTGTATTGCAATAATATATAGTTAGATATATTATTTAAGAGCATATGTTTACAGAGGCTCTTACCCTTCACTGATATGTAAATAAACCAGTTGGGTAGGTTTTGGAGCTGAGCAGAGGAAGTTGGCATGCAGGAAGTTGGTGTATGCAGGAAGTTGGTAGGAGGGACTTTGGGAGCTTTTGAAAGAAACGTGTTCGAACGAGAGATGTGTTTGGAAGGACAATGAGGAACGATATGGCTACCAGGAGTGGGAGAGTTTTGGAGATGCTTTTGAGTTGGACTGAGCAAGGAACCATGAAGGACATAACATCTTAAATCCTAAGTTGAGTAACTGTTTAGTTTACTTAATGCATACATATTGTACATGTTTATATTTGTAGGCATATTTTTGTAAGCTATGAGTGGTGTTGTATTGTGTATTTTACAGTTGTATGTGCAGTTTTTCCTGTTTAGTAAAGCATTGATACACTACAGAAGTGTAAGCTTCCTTGGTTTTACCGCAAGAACTTTAATAGATAGACGCAAATCATAACAGCCACTTATAGGGAACCTGTATAAGTGCACATAGAGGGTATGTTAGCCTTCTTTCTACAGTAATAGTGGTAAAAATGTTAAATGTATAATAAAATATAAAAATAAATAAAAGTCCACACATACGCTACAGATCAGGTATGCCCACACATACTTTGAGGGTCATCATTTAGATTTAATGGCAAACTTATTAGCTATAAATGTTTTTAATGTACCCTCGATCAAACATTTTGGGTATCCTCTATTATTATATTATTATATTTGGTATTACTTATCTCTACATAATATTTAATTTTCTATTTAATGGATGAGTTGGAGATTATATTTTGTTTGCATTAAAACAAATTAGTGCATTTTTTACTAAAATATAATTTATGATTTTGTGTTTCAAACTTTTATACCCGGGATGTCTACTAGACTCTGGTTCGGAAATATAAATGTTATAAACATTTGCAAATATAGTGCACAACATAGAAAATCAGGACTACTATCTCTTTTTCTATAGGTGTTATGCTTGTAGAAAATTCTTAGACCACTACAATGAGGTTTATGTACTACTGGAATGTGCAAAATCTGGTGCAGCTCTGCAGAGAAACGAATCAGCTTCCAGGTTTTATTGTCAAAGCTTAAAGGAGTTGTAAAGTCAGAAGTTTTTTTTCTCTTAATACATTCTATGCATTAAGATAAAAAACCTTCTGTGTGTAGCAGCCTCCCCAGCACCCCCTAATACTTACCTGAGCCCCATCTCTGTCCAGTGATGTCCATGAATGTCTCTGAGATTCCTAATTGGCAATTGGCTGAGACACAGCAGCGGCACCATTGGCTCCTGTAGATGTCAATCGAAGTCAGTTAGCCAATAAGGGGAGCGAGGGGGTGGGGTCGAGTGGCAGCTTTGTGTCTGAATGGACACACAGAGCTACAGCTCAGCTCGGGTGCTCCAAAGCAAGCTGCTTGCTGTGGGGGCACTCAGCAGGGGGAAGTGGCCAGGAGAGTCGAAGAGGGACCTGAGAAAAGGAGGATCCGGGCCGTCCTGTGCAAGACCAACTGCACAGAGGAGGTAAGTATAACATGTTTGTTGATTAAAAAAAAAAAAACAAGACTTTATAATCACTTTAAATAAACAAGCTGAAATTGGAAGCTGATTGGCTACCTTGCGCAGCTGCACCAGACTTTGCACTTTCCAGTTTTAGTAAATCAAACCCTATATGTATTTTAGCATGTGTGTAAAAAGTGAAAACATAGGTCTGGCCTCCCAAGAGTTGATGAATTGACCGAGCCAGTCAATATAACATTGGGAGTTTGTTGACAGTAGGAGAGAACAGAGTGACGCAAAACAATGACTTTATTGGTGTGACATTGATCATTTATTATCCAATGGGCAACCTGAAGGAATGTTTCTAATCATGCTGCGTTGGACAAAAACAAAAATTCAATGACTTGGCTTTGCTGTGTGCTAGGGATTATTGATCAGGAGGCTGGAATAACAGTTTGTATACAGTTAATGTACTGTAGTCAAAAGTATATGCAGCAAAAAAAGTTGGGGCGAACTGTGTGGCACTGTTCGCCTTGTTCGGGGAGCACCCAAATTTGCAAGGTGTTCAGCGGGTGTTTGCCCTGCTGAACGTCCTGCAATGCACTGCACGCTGCACAGTGCATTCTGCTCTCTGATTGGGCAAAGCTTAACAACCAATGAGTCATCAACTGTCAATGAGCTTCTCTGCTGACAGCTGCATAAAAAAAGTAAGAAAAAAGTAAAAAATAAAAACGCCGTAGAGAGATTTAAAATATTAAACAAATATTGGCGTCTGGTCCCCCTAAAATCCATACCAGACTCTTATCTGAGCATGTAGCCTAGCAGGGCAGGAAAGGGGGGGAACGAGCGAGTCCCCACCTCCTGAACCATACTAGTACACATGCCCTCAACATGGGGGGGGGGGCTGCTTTGGGGCAGGGGGCTCTGCCTTCCCCCCACCATGTTGATGGGGACAATGGCCTCATCCCCACAACCCTGGCCGGTGGTTGTATTGGTATGCGAGCAGGGTTGCCTTTTCAAAATCTGGAAGCCACAATTAAGAAGGGGGCCTCCAGACCCTGCTCCCCATGTGAATGAGTATAGGGTACAGTACCCCTACCCATTCACCAAAAAAGTGTCAAAAATAATAAAAGCACAGAGACGGTTTTTGACAGTTTTTGCCAGGGTTGTGGGGAAGAGACCCTTGTACCCATCAATATGTGGGCAAGGTGCTTTGGGTGGGGGGGGCGGACCCCCCTGCCCCAAATCACCCCCATGTTGAGGGGATGCAGCCTGGTATGGTTCAGAAGGGAGGCAGGTGCTCGCTCACCCCCCCCCCCCCCTTTCTTGACCTGCCAGGCTGCTTGTGTCAATAATGGTCTTGTATGGATTTTGGGAGGGACTGCATGCCATTTTTTTAGAAGAAAAAAAATTGGCGTGAGGTTCCCCTTAAAATCCAGGGTGCCGGAAATTCTAGCCCATACCAATACATTGAGTTAATTTACCACTAAACAGTCTTGTGTCTATTTCCTGGTACTAACTCACAAGTTAAAGATATCTATACCTGTGTTCTTATAAGTGCTTACAGTGACTTTCATTCAACCAGGTGTGTCAGAGAGGCTGAGGTTGTTCTTGGAGTTCAGGCGCAGAACAGATCCTGACTGCAGTCCCCTTTAATTCCTAAAACACAATTTTATATGGGAATGTGACAAATCCATTAGAGAGTCACATACTGGGAAATGTAATATTTCTTATGAAATGTCATTCTGGTTAGAGTAGATTAATTAAAGTTTTAGTTTCCCTGTACGTGGAGTTAAAATAAGAAACAATCGCTAGTTTATAATGAAAAACAAACATGCTTTTCTTTGTCTTGCTTCTCCAGCACCCATGACTGATTTTAATAAAATTTCCACTTTGACGAATGATTTCCTCCGGGGCCAATGAAATCTTGCATCTGTGAAAAAATTTTGAAAATGTCAGTGATCCATCACAGAGATCTTTAAAGCTACAGTATGTGCTGCAAGGATGGAAGCCCCTAAAAATACATGTATGTTTTATAACACTGTATAATCTGGATGTTGGAAACTCTGGTAATCTTTCTCCTGGGTCAGGTTTTAGTGTGTAATACAAAAAAAGTAACAGCCAATCTGACTCATTTGCAAACAGGGATGAATAAATTTTGACAAAACACGAGCACAGAGATTTTTGGTGTTTGATAGATATTTACAGCCTGCTTGACTTACAGTGGTTACTTAAAGGAGTCCCTTGGACCCTTTAGCAGCTCACTCAGGAAGCTAGAGCTTGAAGTGTATGTACATGAACAATGAACTTCTCTTATTTGCTCTTTTTGGCCTTCTCAAAATACAATTTAGAGCCTTTTCTTATATCAGCTTAGCAAAATTGATTTAGGGATGAGCCAACTGTTCGGTCTGAACCTAGTTTTGGAATTAACTTTGGCTGCAGCAAATTGCGTTTTTCGTGTAATAGACTTCAATGGAGCCGCACCAAAAACTTGTTGAATTTTTGATTTTTTTTTTTCCCCCTAACAAATTGTGAATAGCCAGTTCTTAATGATTGGGCGGCCGCTGTTAAGGACCAGCAATTCTTTTTTTTTTTTTTACATTCAGCTGTTAGTGCGGAACCCCACTGACAACTAATGACTCATTGGTTTTTAAGAACGCAAAGTACTTTTATCGGCACAGTGATTGGGGACATTTACCTATAATATGGACTTAATATTTTTCATGAATATTTGCATATGATATGGACACTGTATGGTCATTGTTTGATTGTTGGCACTGTTTATTTTAGACACTTACAGGTATTTTGTTTTATGTTCACACGCTTTGATATTTGTGCAATGTAAAGGGCTAGTGTAAGTAGCACTTCCCACTGTCAGAAACCAGTGTACAACAGTGTAGTTGAACAGCAAGCAGGATCTGGAGCCAGAAGGAATGTCAGCCAAGCAAGTCTTTAACAGGAACGCAGAGGATTGTCTCTGTGATGTTGACCAAGGTGAAGGCAGAGATCATCTAGGCAGAACTGACAAGCAGGGTATCATCAACAGGTGAGTCACTGTGGACAGATAGGAGCTGGCAATTAGCTGACAGCTGAGCAGCCAGCTCAGAGAAGGAAGGGCTGAGCCCAGCCCTGACACCAACAGATGCTCGGTATGGCTGAGAAACCTCAAACTCATTGTGTTCCTCAAACCATTCTTGCATTCATTAGACCAGGCCACCTTCTATAATTGCCCTGTGGTCCAGTTCTGACGCTCATGTGCCCATTGTGGGCACTTTTGGCTGTGGACACGGGTCAGTATGGGCACCCTGACTGGTCTGCAGCTACGCAGCCCCATACACAACAAATTGCGACACACTGGGGTTGATTTACCAAAACTACAGAGTGCAAAATCTGGTGCAGCTCTGCATAGAAATCAATCAGCTTCCAACTTCAGTTTGTTCAATTAAGCTTTGAAAATAAAACCTGGAAGCTGATTGGTTTCTTATGCGGCGTACACACGGTCGGAATTTCCAATGGAAACAGTCCGATGGGAGCTTTTCATCGGATTTTCCGACCGTGTGTATGCCCAACGGTCTTTTTCTGTCGGAATTTCCGACGGACTTTGAATTGAGAACCTGTTCTCAATTTTTCTGACGGAAAACCTTTCTATCGGATTTTCCGATCGTGTGTAGGCAATTCCGACATGCCAAAAATCACGCAGGCTCAGAATCCACTACGAGACGGAACCGCTCGGTCTGGTAAAACTAGCGTTCGTAATGGAGCTAGCAGATTCTTCACACTGGAATTTTTTTAATTGTTCAATGCGTCGCTCATTCTCTTCTTTATAATGCTAGAAGAATGAAGTTGTTTTGCTGCTCATATTCACACAGAGTTTTTACAAACGTATTTCTTCATTATATTCTAGGTCTCTCCAGAATAATATTTATATTAGAATTTAAGCCAGATCTGCATAAAATATATATAATTTTTTAAAGTGTTTTTTTTTCTTTAATAAGAATATTTGTATTATTGTATTATTTTCTCGTGCTCTCCTTTTTATTTTTTATGTTACGTTTCCACAACACCATTATTATGTATTATTTGTAAACCTGTTTGTTGTTGGTGTCCCTTGTTAATTTTGACATTGTATTTTTGAAATGTACCTGCCTACTCCCCCAAAATAAATTGATTTGCTATTTGTAGAAAAACACATAGGCAAGTATTTTCTGAAAACAAAATAAAAATTTATTTCACATCAGAATAACAAAATAAAGATAAAGGCAACGCAGGAGAAATTGCTTCAATTTGTGCAGCCTTTGGCCCCCAAGGCAGACATCAAAAAAATTGGTAGCTTGAGAAGTCCATAGAAAAAGGAGGTCAATGTGGTCCAGGAGTCCCAGAGAACCGGAGCAGCAGCAGATGGTATATGTACCCAGTCTGTGGTCCTACAACAGGCTGTGGGTTCTTTGAGACCTGAAGGCAGGGGATCACTTCCTGGTCTTCCGTGCAGCCTTCCCTGCAGCCTTCCCTGGAGGCTGTGGCTCTGGAGGTGGCATTGTGGCAGGAGGAGGAGGAGGAGGAGGATGGGGGAGAGAACATAGATGTTCGTTGTCACACATTTCCCCACTCAACCCCTTGTGGATAGTAGAAAAAATTATTTGTTCACACTTTCGCCGTTGGCCCTCCTCCATCTGTTGCAAATTTGAGGCTATATAGATGCCATAGGCCTCTGTAGCATCAAGGGGGGATCTGAGGGACTCATTAGCCTCCCTGATGAGGGCCAGTGCTGCCTCCTCTGCTTTCGTGCCCTTCCTCTGTCTTTTGTAGGGAAGGATGAGGGGAGGCACCTGGGATTGTGTGTGACTGGGCCCTGTCACCTCCTGGGTGTCACTTCCCCCTGCCTCCTCCTGTGTGCCACTAGCTAGAGCCTCGTCCTGGCTGAGGTCATCCTGTGTATGAAAAAGGGACATAGTTTTAGTTTTTTGTTCATCAAACACACACAATTTTCAGCTCATGACTGTTGCAAATTTAATGTTAATAAATAGAAAAGACTATCATTGTGAGCCCAGCATTTTCCCTTTGTGTCCTAATCTTTTTTGGCCACTTCTGTCTATAAATATGTTAAACACTTTTTGTTACTTCATTCATTTATTAGCAATAATAACATCTACTTACCAACAATCTTTTTTTTTGCACAGAAAAATTATGTATAAAAAAACCTATACCTGGCTCCATCTGGGCTCCTCAATCTCCTCCTGTATGGAAGGCCCAGGTTGGTCCACAGATGCCTCAGCTTGGGTTGAGGGAAGGCTGGATGGAAGGCTGGTTGGAAGGCTGGAGGGAAGGGGTGCCGGAAGAGTAGAAAGGGATTCCCTGCCCTCCATCTGGTCATCTATAAACCTCATCCTGCTGTAGTACCACAGACTGGGTACATACACCTTATCTACTGCTACTCCGGACCTCAGGGACTTCTGGACCTTCTGGTACTCCTTCTTATAGGTGCTTCTCAAGCTACCAATTTTTGCCTCAACAAATTTGATGTCTGCATCGGGGACCCGGGTCTTCACAAATTGAAGCAATTTCTCCAGCGTTGCCCTCCTAGCTGGTTTATTATGGTACAAGGGGTTTTTCACCTCCCACAGATTTTTCATCTCATGATATTTATCAATGAATTCCCCAAGGAATTCTGGGTCCTTAAATGGCAGCATTATGTCTGCAAGACCAAACAAAATACAAAAATAAACATCTCAGGATAATCTTTCAACACAATATAGGCATCAATCTAGATTCAGTATAGGCCGCACATGACTCCAAAAAGTTTAAAATCTTACCTTCGTTGTAACGTTCGTCGTTATTCGACGTTCTTCGTGGCGTCCGTTCCTCCTTCCTGTGCACACAGAACGTAGTTACGACACACACGTGTTTGAAGCTTTATATACACTGCGCATGCGTGAATCTCCGCCCGCGTCGCCCGCCCCTGACGTTCTTTCTAGAATATTCGCCGCCCAGTCTCTTTCGTTGCAGTGGGAGCGGAACATGGCGGAGACACAGCAGGTGCATAAGAGCAGTAACGAGGAGGAGGATAGCCCGGAGCCTGAAACATCACGATCGAGGAGGAGATTTAAGGCCTTTGTGGAGATGTTGGAGATGGTAGACATCTTAAGGAGCAACGACTATGACGGGAATTATGATCCGTACCCCAACCCAAATATGAGAAAGGCCAAGATCATGAATAAAGTTGTGAATAGTCTGTACAGTCATTTTGGGGTACGACGAACCAAGGATCAACTGAGGAAACGATGGTCGGACCTCAAATTAAGGGAGCACGATCAGTACAGGAAGATCAAGAAAGTTCTTCGAAAAAGTAAGTATATTATGTCGTGTGTACCTATTATTATTAATATTGCATGCTGCGCCATGTGTTTTCCCCTAATAAGGTCTTGTACACTCCAAAATGGCTACTTTCATGGTCATACGCAGTAATCGTTCGTTGTAAACCTCGTTCGTTATCCAAAATACGATGTTTTCACAGATAAATGATTAAATACTTTTGTGGCTTCAATTTTTAACATTTATCCAAAAGAGTTTTTAGGACATTGTTGTCTAGATGTGTTTGAACCTAGAAGGAATATCAATCTTCATTCAGTGTAATGTATGTAGAGGACACTCTGCAGCTGTTTACACATCTGGACTCAGGTGCACTAGTGTGGGACACCAGAACAAACATTTTAGGGTCTCAAACACAGGTACTCCAGTGATACTTTGGGGTGTCTCCAGGTGGGAAAATTATCCAAAAAAGGTAAGTATTCCAGCCTGAGGAATTAAGGGAATAAATCATGTGTTCAGCTTGGAATTCTGCCCAAACAGACAATTGTCCCCCACTTCCAAGCAATGTTTATCATTCATATTTGTTGGCTCAAATATCTGTGTGCTAAGTATACCTTTTGTTTTACTCTCATAGGGGAGCAAAGAATCGGGAAATATCATGTCCCCAGGGACCGCCCATCTCCTGAAGAAAGGGAACAGAGGTCACCACCAGATGAGGATGTGGAGGAAGGAGAGGAGATTGAGATTGAGACCACAACAGGTGAGTGTCTGACACCCCAGATTCAGGTAATCAGACATGTATGCCTGCCTATTTATAATACATGGTGTTTTTTTTTTTATTTTTAGGTGAAGTACAGGTTATGGAAGAACAGTCACAGTCAGATCATTTCACCAGTGACAGTGCCCAAAGGCTAATCCAGAACATCACGTATTGTAGTCAGGATTTAGAAATGATTCGCAAAAAAACTAGGGATATTGAAGTTAAACTTAAAAACATGATTGATGTCCTTGGAAGAATCAAATTTTTTTCAAAATGTCCAACTTTTTATTTTTGCTATTTAAAATTGTACAACATTTTAAAAAGCCTAATTTTGAAGATGCACACAGTATGTCAACATGTGCTATCTGCCATCAGGGGATATAAATGTACGCGTTTTGTGCCTCCTACCCCTTCCTCAAAACTCAAGTCGGTGAGAGGAAGGGGTTGCACCCCCAAAACACATACATTGATCCCCCATGATGGGAGATAGCACATGTTGACATTAGGCATGGGATCAGGATGTAAATCCCCAGTTTGCCGCAAAATTTGTGTGCATCTTCAAAATTAGGCTTTTACAGGGGTGACTGCACCCCATCTGATGAAGGCAAGATCCACACATTTTGGACAATGTAATGTGTGATCTTGGCTTCAAAAGTTTTTCTACGTAGAACTTTGTTATGCACCAGAGTTGTGTATTTTATGTTTGGAAACATGGCTGTTTATGTAACGTAACCCCAATTTTTGGGGGTGAAAATGCAAAACTTGTTATTTTTTCAAAAAAAAAAAAAAAAAAACATGTGAATGTGTACGGAGTAAAAAAATAATTTTTTGCTCAACAATGTGTGCCTTCTTCTTTCAATGATCAATACCATTTTTTTGTGCTTAAATTGGTGTTTACAGTGACAATGGGTGTTTAGATAATAATGTACAAACCACTTGGCACTACAAGTGCACTAGGAGACCCAAAAAAGAAACACAAGCAGGAAATTCAAAGCAAGATTTTTAAAGATACAAAAAAGGTCAAATTTATTCAAACACTGCTGGCAAAGCAATGGCCCCCCTCCCCGAAAAATAGTCAGAATAATTTTCCCGCACTTCACAGGAGCTTTGGGGGGCAAGCCAAGACGGGCCGCTTCCAGGGACGTCAGAGATTGCAGTCCAGCGTCAGGCCCAAGTGTAACCACATAATTGGGGTTGGCCCTTTTGAAAAAGTTGTGCAAAATGCAACACGCTACCACTATGGTATTCAGTTTGTATTCCGCCATATTTATGGCCGTTTGGAACAGGCGGAACCGGCTGGCCAGAATACCAAACGCGTTCTCCACGACTCTTCTGGCTCTGGCCAGCCGGTAATTAAATACCCTCTTCTCCGGGGTGAGGGTCCTCTGGGGGAATGGTCTCATCAAATGGTTAGCCAAACCAAACGCCTCGTCTGCCACGAACACAAACGGGAGTCCCTCGACATTCTCCTCCGGGGGTGGCAATCCCAAGCCACCACTCTCGAGACGTCTGTAGAACTCTGTCCGGCAAAAGACTCCTCCATCCGACATTCGGCTATTCCTCCCCACGTCCACATATAGGAACTCATAGGTCGCCGACACCACCGCCATCAACACGATACTATTGAACCCCTTATAGTTGAAATAGTATGACCCCGAATGGGGTGGTGGGACGATGTGGACGTGCTTCCCATCGATTGCCCCTCCGCAGTTCGGGAAATCCCACCGCTGGGCAAACTGGGAGGCCACAGTCTGCCATTCCTGTGGCGTGGAAGGAAACTGTGGAGTCAAACAAGAAAAATATAATTAGTACATTTGAGAATAAACATTACAAGCAGATTCTACACAAACATTGTTGGCAAACATCAGTATAACATTTCTTGTAGTATTTAAAGGCTAAAAATATAAGGTCCACTTATCAGATTCCTCCCCCCTGTGATGGCCCCTTGTAAATATTTTAGGGGGGGAGGTATGTTTTGGACAGGTAACCACCCTCTCCACTACGTAATGGAGTAACAAAGTAATGTGTGATAGTTTGGCCAGCCCCTCCTTCATTACACTATTGGCAGCCCACTGGACAGGTAAGAAGAAGTGGCCTAAAAAAAAAAGGAAAATGGAAGCACATTTTTGGATTCTGCTATTACCTATCACAATAATAATAGGAGGAGAAGAATTAAAACAGTAGCATTTGAAAGTATTGAGGCAGGCCCTTGCACTACATGCTTTGAAAAATTCATCCATAAATATGACCACTATAGAGGTAGGTATAATGTGTATTGGGTTTGGCAAAGTCAGCCGATAGAGGATTGGTATCAGCTGACTGAGCAGTTGGGGGGGGGGGGGTTCCAAAAAGATTTGGGGCACCACAAAACAAAGCCTCAGGCACTCTGAATGAATTTAAGGACAACTATAACATTTGTACACATTTTAGGGGGTGTTTAGGGTAAAGCATTACAATGGAGCTGACAAAATACATTGTAAAGTGACTAGACTATAGGTATATATGGGCCCCGGATAGCATGCTGGGGGGGGGGGGGTTAGTGAAGGTAAAGATGCATGAAGGACAAAAAAGGAACATACAAAAATCCAACATGCATGAGGACAAAGGGGCACAGCATATTACAGCATATTGAAATCCTGGTAATTAGGGAACGAGGAAAGAAATACAATACATTAGCAAACAGTAAATACATAGAATGTGATGTTAAAGAATACAACTTACCCTCATATAGTCCTTCTGCAGGACCTGGATGATGGCAGAACAGGTCTCTGGAATAATGATCCCCAGAGCCTGGGGGGAGATGCCTGTCGAGAACTTGAGGTCCTGAAGGCTTCTCCCTGTCGCCAAGTACCTCAACGTGGCAACTAACCTCTGCTCCGCAGTGATGGCTTGCCGCATGCAGGTATCCTGCCTGGTAATATAAGGGCACAGCAAAGCCAACAGACGTTGAAAAACGGGGTCCGTCATCCTGAGATAATTCCTGAAATCATCAGGGTTATTCTCACGGATCTCACGAAGCAGAGGCATGTGCGAGAATTGGTCACGCTGGAGCAACCAATTCTTGGTCCATGAACTCCTCCTCGCCCTGTTCATGGACCGGGCTTGTGTCAAAGTAAGAACCCCAACACCAAGCCCCCGCACAGCACGAACTCTACGACGAGTACGTACACGTAACATCGCTTCTAAACGGTCGGCTGGTCAGAACGGACTAAAGAAAGCACTGATAAACAGCAAGGCCTGAAAGAACGAAATGCAAATCAAGCAACGAGCGGACAATAAGCACTGAAAATCAAAGCGTACTATATATAAATATATAGGCCACAAAGACAAACAAATGCAAACTGACTACACGCACTGATAAGCAAATACGCACCGACAAGCACAAACTGTAGAGAAGGAACGATCTGAAGCACAAGTCTGAAAAACACGAATCGTCTATAGCGAAACTCCTACTAACACGCGATAAACACGAGATCAGCAGAAGGAGCCCAACGGCTGCCGGACATGGTGCTGAACTCTCCTTTTATGGTCTCGTCGTACGTGGTGGACGTCACCGCGTTCTTGGCGGTCGGAATTTGGTGTGATCGTGTGTAGGCAACACAGCTTGAGTGGAATTCCATTGGAATTCTGTTGGAAAAACCGTCACAGTTTTTTCCGACGATAATTCCGATCGTGTGTACGCGGCATTTTGTATAAACAACTTGTTGCTTGTCTTCAACTCCCCCCTCTTCCCTCCCATGTCATAGAGATTTCCCTGTCAGTTCATGGAAGAATTAAAAGCACAATGCTTTAACTATTTATTTGCATGCAATTTGCTGCCTCCCCTAAGACTGCAAAAAGCAAGAAATGTTGAGTGGGATAGAGATGTGCCAACCTTGTCATTGGGACTTGTCAAAATGCATCAACCTTACAGCATTTTACAGGCAATGACTATTTTTTCTTTTCCCTCTCTGAACGCATTTGCTTTGTGCATTGCTCTGTATTCTCTCGAGAACGACTACCAGTATTTTCATGCTAAACATCCATTCATACATTTCTTGTTCAAAAGGGCATTAAAAAAAAAAAAGCAAAAGAGAGCGCACATCCACCCTAATTGTGTAACACAATTTTATTATGAGAATAATAAAAACATCATCCAATGCACTCACATGGGATTAGGAAACAGACAGGCACATCAAGGGATTCCAATACTATGGAAGACCAGCGCACCTGCTAGTACAATTTTCTTTGTGTGTTTTTATTGATTAAAAAAAACTTGTGGGTAAAAACTAAAAAATGTAATGCTTAACAAAGGTAAAAATAAAACGGCTTTTGATGCAACATTTACCTTCAATACAGAGCTGTGCACTGCAATAACTCTTTTCCACCACTAGATATCACCAGTAGAGATGAGCAGAACTGCCCTGGGTTTGATTAAAGCAGGGTTTTGAAAACTTCAAAGAAGTTCAGAACCGAAAACCCTACTGAAAATTATTCGGAAACAAATTTGTCAAATCATATATACACATTTTCTGGATAAGAAGACAAGGGGCTGTCAAAAAATATCATGCTGGGGAGATCCCTGGCCAAATAAGCAAAGCGGTGGGGAGAGTAGTGATATCACAGACCAAATATGGCCAGTGACCATAATTGGGCAGTGATGTTAATGCTATTCCTTTCCTTTTTGCTTATGTGGCTAGGGATTCCTGACTATGGATGTCAATGGTGACTTAGTAGTTACTAGGGCCAGCACCTGCTTACTTAGCAACCTTTAACAGTGGAAAGCTGTCATATATAGAAGCTGTAGAAATACTGCTTCTATATAGGATGTTTGGCTCTCACCAAACAGAGGCTGTTTATCAAGAGTTCACCCAAATGCCTGAACAGCCAAAGTTTGGTTCAAAACCATTGGTTCATCCCTAACTAATAGTCTTCCAAGTTTAGTGATGGTCAGCAACATTCAGCCCACTTTCTCTGAGCTCAGACTATAATGGACCCACCAGGGGACATTATCATTCAGCCTGGGTTCTGAGCAAATCAGTAATGAACACTGTTTGCATGTCCTGACATTTAGTACAGGAAGTGGATTGTCTACCGCCACCACCAGAGAAAAGAACAAAGGGAGCCGTGATGTTGTCCTGTTGATTAGTAGAACCTAGGAAAAAGTGCAGAAGGAGTTCTCTGAAGATGGGGGCTATTTGTTGCTAAAAGACTGGAGTTCTGCTTAGAGAAGCCATATACTGTATACCTTATACATCCTGTACATTTTCTTACTTGTATTTGTACTTCTGCTTACTTCTTGCGGCATGCCACAGGTCCCTAATCTTGTCTGCTGGGTCCCATGCTAGTAATCATTCCCCTAGGTGGATGGACATGCACTCTATAGAAGTGTGCCCATGCCAAGCATGACAACACTGCTGTTATTGCTAAGGCAGTGGCTTAGAGTTGCCAGCCTGAAACAGGAAGTGTTGTTACTGGTAGGATCTCCTGGGTAGAAACTTTGAAACAGATTCACAAATAAAGATTTGCTTCACCCCATTTAGCCTCGGCGTTCCTTTAACAGGGTCTTTACGCGCAGGGGCAGGAAGGACAGCTCGATTACGCGAACGCTGTGATTGGGTCGAAATTCTGGATGCAAAGTTTGCTAGAAAGGGTACAGTGTATAGCAGTGTGCAGAGGGTTCATCAAGAATTTCTAGTGTTAACATGTGGTCAAACCCTTTTAGTACCTGATAAATTATCTGCATGCAGTGGCGGCCCATTCATAAGGGGCGCAGAGGGTGCTGCCCCCTAATCCCTGCGTCTGGCCCCTAATTTACATGCAGGGTGCTGAACGCATGGATTTCAATGTTTTTTTTTTGGAGCACATGATTATTGCCTGAGGCTCTAATTGGCTTAAAAAAAGAGTGGGCTTGGGGAGCAGAACACTGCGCCATGAGCCCACCCAGTTGTGTGACAACAGCAAATTAATATTTGCTATTGTCTTCCTGATTCTCCTCCCGGCCAATCAGGAAGCGGGTTCTGAGACCCGATTGGCCAGGGAGTAAACGGATCTCAGGACACACTTCCTGTTTGCCCAGGAGGAGAAGCAACAGCCCGGCTCTTCCTTTCCCCTGCCTCCTAAGGTAAGGCCTCCGATCGCCTCCTTCCTGTCCGTCTCCCGCGCAGGGGGGGCCATTGGCGCATTCCCGTCTGTTTCCCGTGGGGGATCTTCCTGTCCATGGTGGGGGGGTTGTTAAACAAACAAAATACACCGGCCACCACTGTATGCATGTACCAGTTTTTGGGATTTGAGCACAGGTATACACTATATTGTCAAAAGTATTGGGACACCTGCCTTTACATGCACATGAACTTTAATGGCATCCTGGTCATAGTCCATAGGGTTCAATATTGAGTTGGCCATATGACGCCCGCCCAGGATGGGAGATCCCATCTGCGGGCGTCATATGTCTATATGCCGGTATTGAAGTGGTTAAACTATTTGTAATTTCTTTGATACAGTAAAGTTCAAGTCATGCCTTCGAACTTCTTTATTTCAGACTGCACTCATAAAGACTGAAAGAAGAATAGAGCATAACATTAATGTCCTATAAAAGAATGAGTGTTTTGTCGGCATTAGTGGTTTATGGATCCATGCATCTCTTTTATGCCAGTGATTATTAAATGATTATTTCCATCAGCATATTGACAGAGCCCAGGCCATTTCTACCAATCTCAATGCCAAAAATACATAAAGGAGAGCAACAGAAGAGCTGAGACATTCCTTGTGTTCGATTAAGTCACTTAACAAACGTTTAGAGAAAATGGCCATTTTCTAATTGACTTTGCCATTTTCCATTTAGGAAGGATAATTCTTTGTGAATCATTGTAATTACTATCAGCCTGACGTGACAGCTATACAGTTGTAAAATATTGCCCGAGCTTCTGCTGATTATTAAGAGAAGCTGTTTCATAATTAAAGGACAAGTAATCTTAAACTCTAAAAGTTAGTTTATGAGCAAAATCTGCTAAATATATTCCCAACCATCTATGAAAAAACTTTCCACTCTTGTACAGAAAAAGTAGTATTGACATTTATATCATTATCATTTCCACTAATGTGCAGAAAATGTAATATAACAATAATAATAATAATTATTATTTTTATTAGGTAAATGTTGTCCTTTTGGGCTCTCTGTAGTCAGCAGAGCAGTTGCTGGTTGGTTTGGAATGATCAGGGTCTCATGGGCTGCAGGTTTGATTGCTTCCCCTGCTTTCTGAAAGGCTCCAGAACTAGTGGAGCAAGTATAATGACCAGTCTGAATTTTTATGGGGTCTCAGCTAATCCCTGGATCAGGTGTGCCCGAGAGGTGGCTGTACAGCACATAAATAGTCTAGGGCCTGGAGAAGTTGCTGCTGCTCTTCTAGGGCACTCAGCTGAAGTTCTACATGTGCTCATCGAGTTCCCAGCTGTGGCAGAGCTCGGGGTTTGTTTACTGGAAATCTCTGGGTTTAATCAAGGGATGGCGCTGAGGATCTGGTCTGGAGAATTCACTGGAGAAATGTCTGTCTGATTTTAGAAGGGGGCATCCAAGTATCCAGGGACATTGTGAGTACAGACCTGTAGTGCCCCGTACACACGTTTGGATTTTCCGACAACAAATGTTGGTTTTGAGCCTGTTGGCTGAAAGTCCGACCGTGTGTTTGCTCCATTAAACATTTGTTGTCGGACTTTCCACCCACAAATGTTGGCTAGCAGGTTCTCAAATTTTCCGCCAAAAAAACGTTGTTGTCGGAATTTCCGATCGTGTGTACACAAGTTCGACGCACAAAACTTCACGCATGTTTGGAATCAAGCAGAAGGAGCCGTACTGGCTATTAAACTTCCTTTTTTCTCAGCTCGTCGTACATCTTGTACGTCACCATGTTCCCATGTTCGTAATTGTTGGCCAACGTTTGTGTGACCGTATGTATGCAAGACAAGTTTGAGCCAACATTCTTCAAACAAAAATCCACGGTTTTGTTGGCGGAAAGTCCGATCATGTGTACGGGGCATTGGAGTGTAGGATCTTGGTGCGACCAAATGCAACTTAGTGCGCCGCTCAGGCTTTGTTGAAGCAGGGTACATATGGATTCTTGAACATCCGCGACTGGGGGTGCTGGCACTGCTGCACATAAAGTAAGATAGTATTGTTACTATTATTATTTCCACTGATATGCAGAAAATAAATTAATACTATGATGATATAATGATGATGATGATTATGATAATTTTTGGGCAGTGATATCAGGCTATCTTCGCCTAAATAAATGGGGTCCTTTGATGCCACTGGTTACGAAGGATACTCCAGGTGCCGTTTCCTTAACAGCCATTGACAGATAAAGAGTTGTCATATATATTAGTGGTATATATACTGCTACTATATATGAAGTTCGGCTCATGCAAACAGACAAAGTTTGGTTTGAACTTAAGTTCAAACCAAACTTTGAGCTCAATCCTACTCTTGGTCCGACTCTTGGACAGAGTTAAGACCAGAGGAATGGGTGGTGGGACAGGTGAATATAAACTTACTGCTTTTGCAAGTGGTACCTTTTAAAGTGCTTTTAAAACATGTCTTGCCATTTTTGCAATATGCTGTATATACACTATATTACCAAAAGTATTGTGACACCTGCTTTTACATGTACATGAACTTTAATGGCATCCCAGTCTTGGTCCATAGGGTTCAATATTGAGGCAGCTCACCCTTTGCAGCTATAACAGCTTCAACTCTTCTGGAAAGGCTATCCACAAGGTTTAGGAGTGTGTCTATGGGAATGTTTGACCATTCTTTCAGAAGCGCATTTGTGAGGTCAGGCAGTGATGTTGGACAAGAAGGACTGGCTTGCAGTCTCCGCTCTAATTCATCCCAAAGGTGTTCTATTGTGTTGAGGTCCGGACTCTGTGCAGGCCAGTAAAGTTCCTCCACCCCAAACTTGCTCATCCATTGCTTTGTGCACTGGTCCAAATCATTTGGTGATGGGGGATTATGGTGTGGGGTTGCTTTTCAGGGGTTGGGCTTGGCCCCTTAGTTCCAGTGAAGGGAACTCTTCTTCTGTCAGCATTCCAAGACATTTTGGACAATTTCATGCTCCCAACTTTGTGGGAACGGTTTGGGGATGGCCCCTTCCTGTTCCAACATGACTGCACACCAGGGCACAAAGCAAGGTTCATAAAGCCATGGATGAGCGAGTTCGGGGTGGAGGAAATTGATTGGCCTGCACATAGTTCTGAGCTCAACTCGATAGAACACCTTTGGGGTGAATTAGAGGGGAGACTGCAAGCCAGGCTTTCTTGTCTACATCAGCGCCTGACCTCACAAATGCACTTCAGGAAGAATGGTCAAACATTCCCATAGACACACTCCTAAACCTTGTGGATAGTCTTCCCAGAAGAGTGGAAGCTGTTATAGCTGGAAAGGGTGGGCCAACGCAATATTGAACCCAATGGACTAAGACTGGGATGCCATTAAAGTTCATGTACATGTAAAGGCAGGTGCCCCAATACCTTTGGTAATATAGTGTATACATATGAATATATATACATACTTTATAGTATTACACTGGATATTGCCCAAACTGGTAGGTCTTGTTTTAATTTTTGAGGCATGGCAATCCATTTTCCTTAATGGGATCAGATATAAATCATAAAATATAGCCGAGTTAATACAGAAAACTCAATTTATTCTTTTCTGCACTTGCTAAATGTGCTGCGTGGGATACAGTTTAATTTAGACCTATTTCACAGCAAGATTGCTTGTAAGGACAGTGATGAATTTGTAGGCAGTTTTACCATTGTGTTAAGCAGACATTGTGAAATCTTTAGTTCATGCCTCAATTTTGCTATTAATGTTTCCTATGTTTTCACATGCTGTAATACTACTTGTCCAGATGAGCTCTAGGGCTAAATATAAAATTAAAATAAAAGAAACATTGACAATGATATCTTACAACACTTTAACATAATATTCTCAAAATTCTGAGATCGTATATCTGTGCTCTAGGATATTATTTCAGAATTGTGGATAATAAATCACAGACAGTGAAAGCCATAAAGTGCTAAGTGCAGTACCCACAGCAACCAATCAACTTGCACTGATCTGGTCTCAGTAAAGTGAATTGATGGCACTCTGCTTTTAGCATTTTACTCTTCAGTCTGTAATATTGAATAGGTCCAATCCTATGTTTTTTTTTTTTCAATCAGATAAAAAAGATTTTGACAAACAAAAAATAAATGCAAACAGTTAAGACTTTACACCTATGGGACTCAACGTGGGTCACTATGCTGAGTGTCAATGATTCAGATTATATATTAGGTGCCTTTTGACTGTTTCTGCTGTAGATTTTGCTTATCTATTGATTATCTATTGATTATTAATTATATGACTGCACATTGGTTTCTTCCAAGAGATGTGGTATTTCTGGAGGCAATCAATTGAATAAACATATTTTTGCATTTAAATTCTTAATGATTGTTTTTTTTTTGGGGGGGGGGGGGGGGGGATTGAAGACACCTGAAATTCTTCATATACAGTATTGTAACATTCAATATAATACATACATAGTAACATGCGAAAGAGTAATGCCCCGTACACACGGTCGGATATTCCGATGGAAAAAGTCAGATTGGACCATGTTGTCGGAAAATCCACCCGTGTGTGGGCTCCATCGGACTTTTTCCGTCGGAAAAAATTTGAGATCCTGCTCTCAAATTTTCCGACAACAAAATCCGATCAGACTTTTTCCGATCGTGTGTAGAGAATTTCGATGGACAAAGTGCCACGCATGCTCAGATCAAATTACGAGACCAAAGCTATTGGCTACTAGCCTCTACGTAGTTCCATCGTATGCAACGAACGTCACCGCGTTCGGAATGATCAGATTTTCCGACAATTTTGTCCGACCGTGTGTATGCAACAGCAGTGTCGGACAAAATCCGTCGGAAAAAATCAGATGGATTTTGTGGTTGGTATTTCCGACCGTGTGTACGGGGGCTTACATTTATGTCTCGTTCACACAGGTGTACCTAAGCACACACCTGTGAGAGGACCTTGTTTGCCCAAATGGGGTTGCACAGGTGTTCCAAGCATCCCCATGCAGGCAGCCCCATTCGGATGCAGTGGCTGCACAGACACAGCCACTGCTCCCTATTTGACATCCATGTGGGTGCAGGTGCATGCAGCATGACATGCCATGTATGGGACTGCTCGCACAGCTATACACAGAAAATCTCTACATCCCGTGCAGGAAAACATAGAGATCACACAGGGAACGCTTAAATACACCTGTGTGAATGTGGCCGTAGGCCTAGACTTATGAGAGAATACAAGATCTATCAGTTTCCATACAGTCATGTTACAAGAGTGTATCAGAAAGACAATATCAAAAATGCATTCATCACCCATGTCTCCAAAGTCGGAGGCTGATCAGATCCATCAAAAAGGAATCAAAAGATACCAAAATATTTTTACAGTTGTGCTCAAAAGTTTGCATCCCCTGGCAGAAATCGTGACATTCTGGCATGGATATTGATTTTGAAAATATGACTGATCATGCCAAAAAAATGTCTTTATTTACCAATAGTGATCATATGAAGCCATATATTATCACATACAGTGGTGTGAAAAAGTGTTTGCCCCCTTCCTCATTTCCTGTTCCTTTGCATGTTTGTCACACTTAAGTGTTTCGGAACATCAAACCAATTTAAACAATAGTCAAGGACAACACAAGTAAACACAAAATGCAATTTGTAAATGAAGGTGTTTATTATTAAAGGTGAAAAAAAATCCAAACCATCATGGCCCTGTGTGAAAAAGTGATTGCCCCCCTTGTTAAAACATACTATAACTGTGGTTGTCCACACCTGAGTTCAATTTCTCTAGCCACACCCAGGCCTGATTATTGCCACACCTGTTCACAATCAAGGCATCACTTAAATAGGAGCTGCTTGACACAGTAAGGTCCACCAGAAGATCCTTAAAAGCTACACATCATGCCGAGACCCAAAGAAATTCAGGAACAATTGAGAAAGAAAGTAATTGAGATCTATCAGTCTGGAAAGGGTTATAAAGCCATTTCCAAAGCTTTGGGAATCCAGCGAACCACAGTGAGAGCCATTATCCACAAATGGCGAAGACATGGAACAGTGGTGAACCTTCCCAGGAGTGGCCGGCCGCCCAAAATTACCCCAAGAGCGCAGCGACGACTCATCCAAGAGGTCACAAAAGACCCCACAACAACGTCCAAGGAACTGCAGGCCTCACTTGCCTCAGTTAAGGTCAGCGTTCATGCCTCCACCATCAGGAAAAGACTGGGCAAAAATGGCCTGCATGGCAGAGTTCCAAGGAGAAAACCACTGCTGAGCAAAAAGAACATCAAAGCTCGTCTCAATTTCTCCACAACACATCTTGATGATCCCCAAGACTTTTGGGACAACATTCTGTGGACCGATGAGACAAAAGTGGAACTCTTTGGAAGGTGTGTGTCCAAGTATATCTGGCGTAGAAGGAACACTGCATTTCAGAAAAAGAACATTATACCAACAGTAAAATATGGTGGTGGTAGTGTGATGGTCTGGGGCTGTTTTGCTGCTTCAGGACCTGGAAGACTTGCCGTGATAAAAGGAACTATGAATTCTGCTGTCTACCAAGAGATCCTGAAGGAGAATGTCCGACCATCTGTTCATGTACTCAAGCTGAAACGAACTTGGGTTCTGCAGCAGGACAATGATCCTAAACACACCAGCAAGTCCACCACCGAATGGCTGAAGAAAAACAAAATGAAGACTTTGGAGTGGCCTAGCCAAAGTCCTGACCTGAATCCTATTGAGATGTTGTGGTATGACCTTAAAAAGGCCGTTCATGCTCGAAAACTCTCTAATGTAACTGAATTAGGACAATTCTGCAAAGATGAGTGGGCCAAAATTCCTCCAGGACGCTGTAAAAGCCTCATTGCACGTTATCGCAAACGCTTGGTTGCAGTTGTTGCTGCTAAGGGTGGCCCAACCAGTTATTAGGTTTAGGGGGCAATCACTTTTTCACACAGGGCCATGATGGTTTGGATTTTTTTTCACCTTTAATAATAAACACCTTCATTTACAAATTGCATTTTGTGTTTACTTGTGTTGTCCTTGACTATTGTTTAAATTGGTTTGATGTTCCGAAACACTTAAGTGTGACAAACATGCAAAGGAACAGGAAATGAGGAAGGGGGCAAACACTTTTTCACACCACTGTAGTTGTTTGGCTCCTTTATAAATTATAATGATAACAGAAATCATCCAAATGGCCCAGCTGAAAAGGATAATTTCCCACATTTGTGGCTTTTTAAATTACAACTAGTGTCTGTGTATAAATAGTCAATGAGTTTGCTAGCTCTCATGTTGATGCACTGAGCAGGCTAGACAATGAGCCATGGGAAGCAGAAAAGCACTTTAAAAAGACCTGCGTAAAAAAAGGTAATGGAATTTTATAAAGATGGAAAAGGATATAAAAATATATCCAAAGCCTTGAATAGGCCAGTCAGTACTGTTCAATCACTTATTAAGAATTGGAAAATTCTGGGATCGCTTGATACCAAGTCAAGGTCAGGTAGACCAAAAAAGATTGCAGCCCCAACTGCCAGAAGAGTTGTTCTGCATATAAATAGTCAATGAGTTTGTTAGCTCTCACGTGGATGTACTGAGCAGGCTAGACACTGAGCCATGGGGAGCAGAAAGGAACTGTCAAAAGACCTGCATAACAAGGTAATTAAACTTTATAAAGATGGAAAAGGGTATAAAAAACGGGGATCAATGGAGCGATTCCTGCTGAGCAAGCGGAGTCTGTCAAAATGGACAGCCCCATGATAAAGGGGCCTAAGAGTTGTTTATCCAGCTGAACACTGTCTAAATAGTCAGTAAGACTGTCCAAAGTTCATTTTATACAACTAAAAAAAATACAATCTTTTTTTACTAAGAAGTGTTATATCCCCTATTTTAAATGTATATGATTAAAAGTAATTCAAATTATATATTCCATTCCAGGTCATAAATACAGTATTGATTTTAGTGTCTACTGACTAGGGATGGGCGAACGGTTCAGCCCGAGCATAAGTTTGGGCCGAACTTTGGTTGTTCGGCTGTTCTACGGTGTTTGGGGCAAATTCGAAAGCTGCCGGAACACCGTTAAAGTCTATGGGACACTAACATGAAAAATCTAAAAATGTTAAAGGCTTATATGCAAGTTATTGTCATAAATAGTGTTTGGGTGCCTGGGTCCTGCCCCAGGGGTCATGTATCAATGTTAAACTGCAGCAGGTTGGCTCCCCTGCGCGAGCCGTCGTAGCTATACGTCGGCTAACGGGGTTGGGATAGCAGGCGCATGCGATGACCGCCGACCACGAGCGATCGTGAGCAGGAGACACAGAACAGGTACTTCCCTGTTCTGTTCTGACAGGAGTGACAGATTGTGTGTTCCTATTAGCTAGGAACCACGATCCATCACTTCCTCTAGTCAGTCCACTCACCCTTGAGTTAGAATCACCTCCCAGGGAACACAGTTAACCCCTAGATCACCCCCTAGTGTTAACCCCTTCACTGCCAGTGACATTTTTACAGTTTTTTTTTTACCAAAAATATGTAGAAGAATACACATTGGCCTAAACTGAGGAAAAAATTAGCTTTTTAAAAAAAAAAAATGGGGATATTTATTATAGCAAAAAGTACAAAATATTGTGTTTCTTTTCAAAATTGTCGCTATTCTTTTGTTTATAGCGCAAAAAATAAAAAGTACAGAGGCGATCAAATACCACCAAAAGAAATCTCTATTTGTGTGAAAAAAAGGACGTCAATTATGTTTAGGTGCAATGTCGCATGACCGCGCAATTGTCAGTTAAATAGACGCAGTGCCGAATCGCAAAAAGTGCTCTGGTCAGGAAGGGGGTAAATTCTTCCGGGGCTGAAGTGGTTAAAGTGAAACAATAAAAATGTAATATTCCTTTAAATATCGTGCCTGGGGGGTGTCTATGATATGCCTGTAAAGTGGCACATTTTTTCTGTGTTTAGAACAGTACTGCAGCAAAATGAAATTTCTAAAGAAAAAAATTGTCATTTAAAACTGATCACGGCTGTAATGAATTTGTCGGTACTCGGCAATAGGTCTCTGTTCCTGCCTGGCTCTCTATGTGCTTCCACACAAAGCCTGGTGACTGTGCAGGCAGCCCCTGAGTGGTGTACACACATGGTGGGAGCATGGGAGCTATAGAGGAGTGCTGGTACCTGGGAGGCAGGTAAAATTATTTGGTGGGAAATCCTGACTGGTCAATTATTCTCCCAGGTGACTTTGTCTTGGGGCAGGGGGACACTGATCACTGCCCTGGTGTAAAGGGGAACGCTTCAGTTCAGAGTCTGATTGTGGGGGGGGGGGTTGCTCAGAGTGGCGCACCACACGGCACCACTTTCCTAAAATGGGTTTGCCCCCTCCCTGAAATCGTTTTTTGCATGTTGAGATGTCTGGCATACTATAGATGATATTTAAAGGAATATTTCATTTTTATTTGTTTCCCTTTAAGCATTATTAAAATCACTGCTCCCAAAAAAACTGCAGTTTTTAAAACATTTTTTTGCATTGATACATGTCTCTGGGGCAGGACCCAGGTCCCCAAACACTTTTTATGACAATAACTTGCATATAAGCCTTTAAAATGAGCACTTTAGATTTTTCATGTTCGTGTCCCATAGACTTTAATGGTGTACTTTTGGTTCGCATGTTCTGGTGCGAACCAAATCGGGGGGTGTTCGGCTCATCCTGACAGAGGGCTGAATTCAAAGACACCCTGAAAATAAAAGTGAAAAAATTATGCAGCAAGCTAGTCTATTTTGCTGAAATTTCCATTGCTGCAACTCAAATGGTATTTAGTAGTTTGCATGGCCCCCACATACTTGTATGTCAGGGCATGCTCCTAATGAGACGACTGATGGTGTCCTGGGGTATTTCCTCCCAGATCTGCATCAGGCATCACTGAGCTCCTGAACAGACTGAGGTGCAACCTGGCGGCGTCAGATGGACCGAAACATAATGTCCCAGAGGTGTTTTATTGGATTTAGGTCGGGCAAGTGTAGGGGCCATTCAATGGTATCAATTCCTTAATCCTCCAGGAACTGGCTGCATACTCTCGTCACATGAGGCCAGGCATTGTCATGCACAAGGAGGAACCCAGGACCCACTGCACCAGTGTAGGGTCTGACAATTGGTCCAAGGATTTCATCCCGATATCTAATGCCACTCAGGGTGCCATTGTATAGCCTGTGCATCTTTCCATGGATATGTGTCCCTAGACCATCACTGACCCATCACCAAACCGGTGATGCTGAGCAATGTTACAGGCAGCATAACGTTCTCCACGGCTTCTCCAGACCCTTTCGCTTCTGTCACATGTACTCAAGGTGAACCTACTTTCATCTGTGAAAAGCACAAGATGCTCATGCCGGACCTGCCAATTCGGGTGTTCAATGGCTAATGGCAATCAAGGGCCACGGTGCCAGGCAGTGAGCACAGGGCCCACTAGAGAACATCAGGCCCTCATGACCTCAGGCCACCCTCACAAAGTCTGTTTCTGATTGTTTGGTCAGAGACATTCACACTATTGGCTTGCTGGAGGCCGTTTTGTAGGGCTCTGGCAGTGCTCATCCTGTTCCTCCTTGCACAAAGGAGCAGATATCGGTCCTGCTGATGGGTTAAGGACCTTCTATGGCCCTGTCCAGCTCTCCTTGAGTAACTGCCTGTCTCCTGGAATCTCCTCCATGCTCTTGAGACTGTGCTGGGAGACACAGCAAACCTTCTGGCAATGGCAGGTATTGATGTGCCATCTGGGAGGAGTTGGACTGCATGTGCAACCTCTGTAGGGTCCAGGTATTGAATCATGCTACCAGTAGTGACACTGACCCTAGCCAAATGCAAAACTAGTGAAAAGTGAAAAACAATCAGAAAAGATGAGTAGGGAAAAAAAATGTCGGTGGCCTCCACCTGCAAAACCATTCCTGTTTTGGAGGTCGTCTCATTGTTGCCCATCTAGTGCACCTGTTGTTAATTTCATTAACACCAAAGCAGCTGAAACTGATTAACAACCCCCTCTGCTACTTAACTGACTTGATGCTATACTCTGATTAAAAAGTGTTCCTTACATTTTTTGGAGCAGTGTAGATAGGTATATAGACAGAACCTAAAGGGCCCAGTCTCTCTGGCAACAGATGGTGAATCCCTGCAGCGGCTGCACCCCAGTTCCAATGATACTGCAGGTAACTCCAGCCATCATCATGCCAAGAATCAGCACTCTGGATCCCATTCATGATCCCACTTGCTGACATGCAGGAAGTGATAGTGCACACTGGACTGCAACGTGCTCTCTCCAGTCTCCCTCGCAGCAAGAGGAAGGTATTCTCTGTACACCCTGGGAAAATGCAGCTCTTTCCCTCCTCTCCTCAATCTCTCCCTGGGGAAGGTAGTTCAAAAACTCCTGACTTCCACACTAGAATCTCTCCTTTGGACTGCAGTTCCCACATTGCAGTGCTGCCTGACTCTGTTAAAAGCTTCATGCTCAGCAGCTCCCTCTTCTCACACAGCAGAAACAACTGTTATTCAGTTCAGCACTGTGGGACAATAACTATAGAGATCAGCTGCAACAAGGGTTTTACTCATTCTCTGTACTTAGCCAAGCACCTGACTGTTTTGCATCTGAACGTGAACTTAGCTGTAATCCCTATTGAACACTAGTCTAGTCAGAATTCTGGCTATTTTTAGGGCTAACACTGTCCAAAAAAAGGCAAGGGAAGTTGGGCACTGCCACAAGGCTGTCCCGGTTCTTTCTGATACAAAATTGTCCTGCCACTGGCCTCCATAACTATGCACCATGGGTGGGGCCAAATGCAACAGTTGTGCATGGCCTGGATGGAGCTGGGTTAAAGCTGTTCTCACTACTGTGGATATTGGGCTCTGATGGTGTGTGACATTTGAGGTTATTTCCATTCTCTACACTGCCACTAGCAAGTTACTATAAAACTTTTATTTAGAACTATGAGACCACAGATAAATTAAAGTTTGGTCTATATCTCACTATGCAGTTTGTCAGCTTTCCCTATCCTTTAGCAGCTTCTAATACAATGACATTATGGCTCCTGCGTGCCTCCCTTATCCCAAAAGCCTCCTTAATAGCTTTTGTAAGCCTGCTGGTCAAAGTTCAAAGACCATGCAGTACACTATGGTCTAAAAAAAAATCCTCTGGGGTCAATGTGCAGAAAAATTTGCCTAAAGTCAAAATTGAAACCACAAAAGTGTCAAACCCGAACCTCATCCCTATTAGTCCCCAGGAGTATTGACTGATCAACAGATGTAATGAATGGCTTCCTGGAGAATAAGCTACACAAATAGTAAGTAGAAGCATGTAGTAGCAACCTATTTTTATTAATTGGGCCCATTCATTCTATCCGTTTAATTAATGCACACATTTTAGTGCATTGTGCCATGCTGCATTAAGGTATCCCAGTTATTTTTAATAGGCTGGCAGTGCATCTTAGAACACAAAAACATCCCTACACCTTTTTCTCAATGCAATGCGACACAAGGCACAGGTGGTTCACATTTGTGTGCTTTGTGGTGCTACAACCCAGGTGAATTTGCTATACTATAAATGCGTTTTGGGTCGCAATTTATTCTGATTGGTGTTGTTCCACCACACCCTATCACAATACATGTGTAAATGAACTCTAATGCCGCATACACACGGTCGGAATTTTCCGACAGAAAAAGTCCGATGGGAGATTTTCATCGTATATGCCGACCATGTGTATGCCCCAGACATTTTACGTCGAAAATTCAGACGGACTTAGAGAACATGTTTTATATTTTTCCGACGGAAAAAATTCCTATCGGAAAAAACGCTCGTCTGTATGCTGTTCCGACGTACCAAAAATGACACATGCTCTGAAGCAAGTACGAGACGGAAGCGCTTCATCTGGTAAAACGAGCCTTCATAATGGAGATAGCACATTCCTCATGCTGCAAATTCTGTGATGTTTTAATGCAGCATTCTTTTGTGATTTATAATGCTAGAATAATGAAGTTGTTTTGCTGCTGATATTCATACAGAGTTCTGACAAACGTATTTCTTTATTATTTCTCGTGATCTCATGAATAAGCTTTTATTTTTTAAAAGTCAGATCTCCATAATAATGTTTAGAATTATTTTTTATAGTCATCTTTTTTTTTTTTTTTTTTTTATTTCATCAATATCTCCTTTTTTTGTGTTATTGAAAAATGATCACAAACTGAACAGCAGTAAAACTGAAAAGCACAAGTCTGAAAAGCGCGAATCGCCTCTCACCAAACTTCTACTAACACGAGATAAACACGAGATTAGCAGAAGGAGACCAAAGGGTGGTGCAGTGGCTATTGAACTTCCTTTTTATAGTGCCGTTGTACGTGTTTTGTACGTCACTGCGTTCTTGACGGTCGGAATTTGGTGTGCCCGTGTGTATGCAAGACAGCTTGAGCGGAATTCCGTCGGAAAAACCTTCAGAGTTTATTCCGACGGGAAATCCGCTCGTGTGTACAGGGCATAAGAGATTAAAATTGTCATGCTATTTAGGCCTTGCTGTAAAGGGTTACAAAGCTCTGGGTTTGAAGCCACCTTGTCTGTACTTAGCTGCTTCACTCGCAACATCAACTTCAGATGATACACTCAGATGGACTCTGCGGTGGCAGGAAACGTATGATTCTGCTGTGTGCTGTTCAAAAAAAATCCTTACTGCTTTATCTTCAGTGAATTTCCAGCGTAGGCCATATTATTTGGAAATGAACAACACTGTAAATAAAATATGATGCAGCATGTGTGGAAACAAGTCTATTACCACATCCCAACTGCAATGCATAAATAACACAGGGATCTCAAAATATATATATAATAGCTTTCGTCTCCAAATTTTTTCTGAGCATACGTGCCACTTTGTGCGTCGGAATTCTCTACACACGATTGGAAAAAGTCTGATCGGATTTTGTTGTCGGAAAATTTTAGATCCATCTCTCAAACTTTTTCCGTCGGAAAAAGTCCAATAGAGCCCACACATGATTGGATTTTCCGACAACATAATCCGATCAGACTTTTTCCATCTGAATTTCTGACCGTGTGTATGGGGCATAACATTACTTGTGTAAATATGTAAGTGCATTTTCTTTTATGTTTCAATTAGCTTTTTGACAAAAAAATATTTACTTTTTACTATATGAGAATCCTTTCCTTCATTCCTACTGTTGGATACGAAGCATTTTCTTCAATATAAGCAGGGATGACCACTGGGACTGGGAGAACAGTCTTTGGAGTACATGGAAGTCACGACACCCAGGATATATATAACACGTTGATTTTTTTTTTTCAAAATATACTTTATTTCATTTTGTGCTAGAAACAAAGAAAAGTAAAGTAGTCGCTGGGTACAAGTTGAGAAGTATTATCTGAAAAAAGTAGAACAGCTACATGCAAGTCAAAGCATAAACAATATGGAGCCCTATTGGAGACTACCTATGAAAGTGAAGCATACCGTAACAATTGAGCATGGTCAGATGAAAGCTACAATTTCAGTAGCAAATTCCATGGAAGCATGGATGGAAAAGTTGGATGGGGAAAATAGTCTCGCCCCCAATAGAAGGGGGAAGAGTGTCAACAACATAAGCATAAAACAAAGTTGTTTAAACTATGATTTAACACGGGTGAACTAAAGATAGGATGGGAAATATAGGAAGGAGTATGAGAAAAAAGCCAGGATAACTATTGTGAATCACAGTATGAACAAGGGGGGGGACCAACTGAAAACATTGAGAGAGAGATGCCCCCTGTTGTAGTTGATGGATGTTACGGAAGCTTTTTTCGGTTGATGAAACAGAAACTTCAGTGAAGGCTTGCCATTTGGAATCAAAGCATTTGAGAGAGGTCTGGTGTTGTCCATCCAGATCCAACAGATCTCTGTATAGTAACCGCAGGAGATCCTTTTTACCAGCAGATATTTGAGGAGATGTGGACGATTGCCATTGTTTCAAGATCACTCTTCTTACCACTAGTATACAAGTTAGTATCCAAGGCACATTCATTAGAGGTACTAAGGTAGGGCTCAAGTCCTGCGGGAACTAATGGGAACGGAGTTCCTGTACTTTTTCCACAACAGAAACTCAGTTCCCATTAGCAGCTGTGTCCTGCAATACTTTGAACTATGCAAGCTGTGTGGCAGGTGCTACACCAACAGCTGCCGACACAGCTCACAATAGTAAGTGCCGCACACCTGACCATTCAGGCTTCCTCTTCGATCTACCTGTCAATCACAGCTAGCTGACGGGTAGATCAGGTCCCTACTGCTAAGATATTGTGTTTAGTCAGACCTCTCATGATGCGCCCTCCTGATTTTCTGTCTCCTCATCTCCCCCCCCCAGTCTCCTGCATATTTGCTCTGTGTGTCCCACTGAATCCCCCCGCCTCTATCTTCAGTGCCATATGATGAGAGAACCCAGAGGATGAGCTCAGCTATTCTGCTCACAGGACATGCAGGGAGAGAGGTGAGCTGAGGGAGGAACATCAGTTTGGGGTGGTAAGCTAAGCTCAATACCTGGCAAAGTTTAATGCCAGGAGGGAAGTTTATGTGGAAATATGTGAAGGGTTGGAATAGCAGCGAGTGTGTGTTGGAGCCCTGCAGAGTTTGCAGCTCCCCAAGCTAACATACATCTCCTAAGCAGGAACACATCACTATGTCCCCAAGCATTCGGTCCAGATAATGTGCAGTTAATTTATGACCTTTCCGTTTAACCCTGTGTTATCCAAACTCTGTTCAATGAAAAGTGTAAACTCACCACATAAACACTCTATATACAAAATAACATTCCCCAATAAAGATCAGAACATGATGTTCACATTTACATGGAAGCACAATTGAATAAATGCTGATTATTCAGAGAATTACCGTATTTATGTTTATTGAGGATTGTTTTTTTTATGTACTAACAGTTAAGCTTCATACACACAATACGAAAATTGGATGAAAAATACCACTTTTGAATAGGGATGAGCCGAACACCCCCGGGTTCGGTTCGCACCAGAACCTTCGAACGGACCGAAAGTTCGCGCAAATTTTCGAACCCTATTCGTTATAATGGACGCGAACGTTCGAAATCAAAATTGCTAATTACAACGGCCAATATGCATGTTAATGTCATAAAACAGGTTTGGGGACCCGGGTCCTGCCCCAGGGGACATATATCAATGCAAAAAGAACTTTTAAAAACTAAAGTTTTTTCGGGAGCAGTCATTTTAACCACTTGCCGACCGGCGCACGACGATATACGTCGACAGAATGGCACGTACAGGCAGGAGGGCGTATATATAAGTCCCTCCTTTAGCCTGTCCGTGCCATTGGGAGCGCGCCGGGAGCGGTGCGCTCCCGCACCGGTCGGGACCCCCGTGAGTCCAATCGCGGTCCCCGCGGACTTGATCGCCGCGGGGACCCCCGCGATCGTCTCACGGGGCGGCTGAAAGGGGAGATGCCGAGATAAACAGCATCTCCCCGTTCTGCCTAGCAACTAGTGACGCCGATCTCTGCTCCCTGTGATTGGAGCAGAGATCAGCATTCACTAGCTGACAGCCACGCCCCCCTACAGTAAAAAACACACCCCTAGGCATACTTAACTCTTACACTGCCACCTAGTGGTTAACCCCTTCACTGCCAGTGTCATTTATACAGAAATCAATGCATTTAAATGCATTAATTGCTGTAAAAAATGACAATGGTCCCAAAAATGTGTCAAAAATGTCCGATGTGTCCGCCATAATGTTGCAGTCACAAAAAAATCGCAGATCTCCGCCATTACTAATAAAAAAAAAAATATTAATAAAAATGCTATAAAACTATCCCCTATCTTGTAAACGCTATAACTTCTGCGCAAACTGATCAATAATCGCATATTGCGATTTTTTTTACCAAAAATATGTAGAAGAATACGTATCGGCCTAAACTGAGGAAAAAAAAAAGTTTTTATATATATTTTTTGGGGATATTTATTATAGCAAAAAATAAAAAATAATGCATTTTTTTCAAAATTGTCGCTCTATTTTTGTTTATAGCGCAAAAAATAAAAACCGCAGGGGCGAACAAATACCACCAAAAGAAAGCTCTATTTGTGGGAAAAAAAGGACGTCAATTTTGTTTGGGAGCCACGTCGCACGACCGCGCAATTGTCAGTTAAAGCGACGCAGTGCCGAATCGCAAAAAGGGGCCTGGTCCTTTGGCTGCAAATTGGTCCGGTTTGAAAGTGGTTAATGATGCATAAAGTGAAAAAAAAAAAAGTGAAATTTTCCTTTAAATATGGTACCTGGGGGGTGTCTAAAGTATGCCTGTGAAGTGGCATGTGTTTCCCGTGTTTAGAACTGTCCCTGCACAAAATGACATTTGTAAAGGAAAAAAAGAAGCCATTTAAAACCACTTGCGGCTTTAATGTCATGTCTTGTCCTGGCCGCCATATGGCTGAAAATCCTTGAGAAAAATGGCATGGCTACCCCATCACCCCCACCCCAGCCCCTTTGGGTCTTGTATGGATATTAAGGGGGACCCCGCACCCAAAATAAAACCCTATACCTACAACCCTATATACTCTGAACAGCAGTATATAGGTGGTGCAAACAAGACACGGACTGTAGGTTTGTTCTTAAGTAGAATCTGAACAGGTACATTATGAAGTGTAGCTCCATCCCAAAAAAATCTATTTTTAAGCTTTTTGGAGAACATAGGGAGGGGTTATCACCCCTGTAACATTTGCTGTCTTTGCACATCTGTTCAGAACATGTCACCTCACTTTCCGTCCCAATGACAAATGTTTTTGGAAAAGTGGGGTTTGAATTGAAACAAGGATTGGTGATAAAGCATCAGTAGAGAGGAGATACCTTTTTCCCAAATTAAATCTAACAGGATAGAATTTCCCTTCCTAGGGGTAGATTTCCTCTCACTTCCTGTTTTCTCTTTCCGTTTGCAAGTAAGAGTCGTTTGTAAGTTGGATGTTTGAAAGTAGGGGCCTGCCGTATATACTCTGCAGAAATTTGCCCTATTAGATGTTGGTGTAGCCACAAGACTGGTGGGCACAGGAATGGGCCCTGCTGTGAGTTAATAGATCAAGATTTGTACTTGCATGCACCTGTTGAACCGGGCAGAAAAATTGGGCCTTTGGTGGTGGTGGTGGTGGACGGTGTTGCCACAAGACTGTAAGCCCTCACAGTTACTCTTGGTGGGTGCAGGAATGGGCCCTGCTGTGAGTTATTAGATCAAGATTTGTAATTGCATGCACCTGTTGAACAGGGCAGAAAAATTGGGCCTTTGGTGGTGGTGGTGGTGGACGGTGTTGCCACAAGACTGTAAGCCCTCACAGTTACTCTTGGTGGGTGCAGGAATGGGCCCTGCTGTGAGTTATTAGATCAAGATTTGTAATTGCATGCACCTGTTGAACAGGGCAGAAAAATTGTGCCTTTGGCGGTGGTGGTGGTGGTGGACGGTGTTGCCACAAGACTGTAGGCCCTCATAGTTACTCTTGGTGGGCGCAGTAATGGGCCCTGCTGTGAACTATTAGATCAAGATTTGTAATTACACGCCCCTGTTAAACAGGGCCTGAAAAATTGTGCCTTAGGCATTGGTGCTGGTGCCACAACACTGCAACCCCTCACAGATACTGTACTCTTAGCACAGCAATGAGACCTGTTGCAAAGCATTGCCTAAAAATTGTAATTACACGCCCCAACAGGGGCTGAAAAATTGTGCCTTAGGCACTGGTGCTGGTGCCACAACACTGCAACCCCTCACAGATACTGTACTTGGAGCACAGCAGTCACACCTGTTGCGAAGCATCTTTTTTAAAAAATTGTAATTACACGCCCCTGTTATACAGGGGCTGAAAAATTGTGCCTTAGGCACTGGTGCTGGTGCCACAACACTGCAACCCCTCACAGATACTGTACTCTGAGCACAGCAATGAGACCTGTTGCAAAGCATTGCCTAAAAATTGTAATTACACGCCCCAACAGGGGCTGAAAAATTGTGCCTTAGGCACTGGTGCTGGTGCCACAACACTGCAACCCCTCACAGATACTGTACTTGGAGCACAGCAGTCACACCTGTTGCGAAGAATTTTTTAAAAAAATTGTAAGTACACGCCCCTGTTATACAGGGACTGAAAAATTGTGCCTTAGGCACTGGTGTGGTGGCATGGATCATTGAGGAGGAGGAAGAGGATAGTCAGTGAACATAACAGGACAGTCACTCAGCATCAGCATAGGCAGTCTTGAAGGGATGTGACATTAAAAATTTATTCGGTTATATCCGCCTCAGGTGCCTGGTAGCTGGTGGTGATCCAAGACTGATTCATTTTGATGAATGTCAGTCGATCAACCGAGGCGGTGGACAGGCGCACCCTATGATCAGTCACAAATCCTCCAGCAGCACTGAATGTGCGTTCGGAAAGAACGCTGGAGGCAGGACAGGCCAGTAGCTCAATTGCATACTGTGCAAGCTCTGGCCAGTGATCCATCCTCAGGACCCAGTAAGCCAGAGGATTTTCGGTGGGAAAGGTGTCCAAGTCTGACCTTGCCCCAAGGTATTCCTGCACCATGTATATCAGACGCTGGCGATGGTTGCTGGAACCGATCATACCTTGGGGCTGCGGACTAAAAAATTGTCTGAACGCATCGGTCAGACGTCCACCTTCCCCACCGCTCCTTCTGCTACTGACCGAAGCCTCAGCAACTCGTCGTCCAGGACCAGGAGTTTGTAACCTCCCAGTTTCTGGGAACGCGTTGCACAGACCTTTCTGCAAGGCCTCCCTGAGATGTCTCATCCTCTGCTCCCTCTGCGACGGCAAGATAAGGTCCGCAACCTTACCCTTGTACCGTGGATCAAGGAGAGTGGCCAGCCAGTAATGGTCCCTCTCCTTGATCCGAAGAACACGAGGATCCTTCCGCAGGCTTTGCAGGATCAGGGAGGCCATGCAGCGTAGGTTAGCTGAGGCATTCGGTCCGGAGTCTTCTGGGTCACTGAGGATGACATGATCGCCAGCCACCTCCTCCCAGCCACGTACAAGTCCACTGGTTTGTTGGGACTGTACATCATCCCTAAAAGACTGCTGCTGCTGATGCTGAGTGCCAGGCTCCACCTCCATGCTCACACAATCCTCCTCATCATCCTCTTCCTGTGTGATGGGTGGGACAGAAGGAACACTGTCTGGATAAAGGGGGCCTTGAGAGGCAAGGAAGTCCTCCTCTTCCTGCCTCTGTTCTGCCTCAAGTGCCCTGTCCATTATCCCACGCAGCGTATGCTCCAACAGGTGGACAAGAGGTACAGTGTCACTGATGCATGCACTGTCACTGCTCACCATCCTCGTGGCCTCCTCAAATGGTGAGAGGACAGTGCATGCATCCCTGATCATGCTCCACTGGCGTGGGGAAAAAAAGCCAAGCTCCCCTGACCCTGTCATGGTGCCGTAGTCGCAAAGGTACTCATTGATGGCCCTCTGCTGCGTGTGCAGTCGCTGCAGCATGGCCAACGTTGAGTTCCACCTGGTGGGCATGTCACATATTAGGCGGTTCTTGGGCAGGTTCAGCTCCTTTTGCAGCTCAGTCAGCCGAGCACTGGCATTATAAGATCGGCGGAAATGCACACAGACTTTCCTGGCCTGCCTCAGGACATCCTGTAAGCCTGGGAACCTGCCCAAGAACCGCTGCACCACCAGGTTGAGGACGTGAGCCATACAGGGCACATGGGTGAGCTGCCCCTGTCGCAGGGCGGAGAGGAGGTTGGTGCCATTGTCAGAAACGACCATTCCTGGCTTAAGCTGGCATGGCGTCAACCACCTCTCGGCCTGCCCCTGCAGAGCTGCCAGAACCTCTGGCCCAGTGTGGCTCCTGTCCCCCAAACACACCAGCGCAAGCACGGCATGGCATCTTTTTGCCTGCGTACTCGCGTAGCCCCTTGTACACCTACGGAGCACCGCTGGTTCCAAGGACAGAGCACTGGAGGAAGAAGAAGAGGAGGGGGTGGAGGAGAGAGGTGTGTCACAACCAGTAGTAGCATTTTGGAGGCGTGGTGGCGGAAACAACCTCCAACACTACTGCACCTTGTCCTGCATCCCTCCCAGCTGCCAATAGAGTGACCCAATGGGCCGTGAAAGAAAGATAACGTCCCTGTCCATGCCTGCTGGACCATGAGTCAGCGGTAATATGCACCTTACCGCTGACCGCCCTGTCCAGCGAGGCATGGACATTGCCTTCCACATGCCAGTAGAGAGACGGAATCGCCTTCCGTGAGAAAAAGTGGCGTTTGGGAACCTGCCACTGAGGAACCGCACATTGAACAAACTCACGGAAGGGGGGCGAGTCTACCAACTAAAAAGGCAGCAGTTGAAGTGCTAGCAATTTAGCCAAGCTAGCATTCAACCGCTGGGCATGTGGATGGCTGGGAGTATACTTCTTTTGACGGTCCAGCAGCTGGGGCAGGGAAATTTGCCTGCTACAATCGGACGTCGGTGTACTGCAAGTACTTGGTTGTGACATACCTAATTCTACACCTTCAGTCCTCTCAGAGCAGCTTTCAGAGAGGACTGAAGATATAGTGGGGATGGAGATCCCAGCTGATGAGGAGCAAGGAGAGGTCCGCTTTGTTTTTTGGTGTGGGTCTTTTATGTGTGCTTGCCAACGAGCTGCATGGCAGGTCGACATATGTCTGCTCATGCTTGTGGTGCCCAAGCGGCTGATGTTTTGGCCACGCGAGATACGCTTGAGACAAATATTGCAAATAGCAGTGGTGCGATCTGATGCACTCGTCTCAAAAAAGGCCCACACCAAAGAACTTTTGTGATAACGTGCAGAGGCAGCGCCCTGCACAGGCGGAGCTCTGCGGTGTGGTACAGTTGCTGTGCTGGCCTTTAGCTGGCCTCCAGGGGGCATCCTGCCTCGTTGGACGTGTGACGCCGCATCCTCCTCCTCCTCCTCTCTCCCTTCAGGCACCCACGTTTAGTCAGTGACCTCATCATCCCCTCCCTCTTCACCACTAGAGCAAACCTGGCAGTAAGCTGCAGCTGGTGGAACAGTACTGCCAGATTGCTGTCCTTCAGCATCCCCTCTCTCTGCGCACACACTACTGACTTCCTCAAGCTGGGTATCATCATCCGAGCCTTCGAATCGTTGGGCATCCTCCTGGAGCATGTACCCAACACTGTGCTCAAACAGTTCGGGGGACTCCTCAGGAGGACATGGTGGGTCTAGGGAAGGGGTGGCTGATGATGCCATTGAGTATGCGTTGGCAGCTGCTCTGCCAGTACCCTGAGCCTGGGTGAGAGAGGATGAGGAGGATGAGGAGGGCTTGGTCATCCATTCTACCAAGCCTTCAGCATGATGCGGCTCCACATGTCCAGCTGCCGAAAATAAAGACAAGCGTGTCCCATGGCTACGTGCTGATGACGATGCACGACCACGTCCACGGCCAGCACTGTTGTCTCTAGAAACAGAGCCTGCCTGCCCTGTGTTCTTGCCTCTGCATGCTCTGCCTCTCCTTGGCGGTCTTCCAGCCATTGTAGTCGGTAGTGTATATAGTATAAAAAATAGAGCTCCTATGTGTGCTCACAACACACTGTAGGTCCTATGGGTGCTGACACTAACACACTATAGGTACTATGTGTGCTGCTGACAAGAAAATATAGGAGCTCTGTGTGATGCCACTAACACACTAGAAGTCCTATGGGTGCTTCTGGGAAGAAAATATAGGAGCTCTGTGTGATGCCACTAACACACTAGAAGTCCTATGGGTGCTTCTGGGAAGAAAATATAGGAGCTCTGTGTGATGCCACTAACACACTAGAAGTCCTATGGGTGCTTCTGGGAAGAAAATATAGGAGCTCTGTGTGATGCCACTAACACACTAGAAGTCCTATGGGTGCTTCTGGGAAGAAAATATAGGAGCTCTGTGTGATGCCACTAACACACTAGAAGTCCTATGGGTGCTTCTGGGAACAAAATATAGGAGCTCTGTGTGATGCCACTAACACACTAGAAGTCCTATGGGTGCTTCTGGGAAGAAAATATAGGAGCTCTGTGTGATGCCACTAACACACTAGAAGTCCTATGGGTGCTTCTGGGAAGAAAATATAGGAGCTCTGTGTGATGCCACTAACACACTAGAAGTCCTATGGGTGCTGCTGAGAAGAAAATATAGGATCTCTGTGTGATGCCACTAACACACTAGAAGTCCTATGGGTGCTTCTGGGAAGAAAATATAGGAGCTCTGTGTGATGCCACTAACACACTAGAAGTCCTATGGGTGCTGCTGAGAAGAAAATATAGGAGCTCTGTGTGATGCCACTAACACACTAGAAGTCCTATGGGTGCTGCTGAGAAGAAAATATAGGAGCTCTGTTTGCTGCCACTAACACACTAGAAGTCCTATGGGTGCTGTTGGGGTGCAATGCTGTGCTAACAGCACTGCGGTTGGTACTACTGCAATACTGTACTAACAGTAAGCACGCACCAGACTAATCCCCAGCAGCAGCTAATAACACACTAACTGTGCAATCAGCAGCAATGAACGATCAATGACTTAGGTAGCAATGGTTTAGCAAAGAAATAGCTAATGGTTTAGCAAAGAAGAGCAAATCTTTCTGTAGCAATGAATCAAGCAAAGAAAGAATCAGCAGACTGATCTCTCCTAAAGCCGGAACTCATGTGACCGGCGCCGACGGCGTGGCGACCTTTTAAATGGTGGGGCGTGTACTAAAGCCCCTGAGCTTTAATTGGCTACAGGCGTCCTGCCTGTAGCCAATTATTGCTCTCCGAGTTTCCGGCGCTGTGATTGGCCAAGCATGCGGGGTCACAGTGCATGCTTGGCCAATCATCAGCCAGCAATGCACTGCGCCGGCCGCGCCGGCCGCGCCGGCCGCAATGCATTGCGGGGCCGCTCGCATCACACGAATGTGATGCGAACGGCCCAAATAGTTCTGGGCTCGCCGAGCGAGCGAACGCCCGGTGCTCGATGCGAACGTGGGTTCGAATCGAGCACCGGGCCCATCCCTACTTTTGAAGCATTTGTGCATATGAGCGTATCATTTTTTTTTTCTTTTTTTTTTCTTTTTTTTTGGATCTTGGGTGGGAGTTCCCACACTTTTTTCCCCAGGACTTGACCCCTGTACTAAGGTGTGTGTCCCTTGTGGAGTTTAAAGGTAAGTGTCATTACCAAAAAAGTAAGAGGAGAGGATCTTTAGGGTCCTTTCACACAGGGCGGATCCGTAATGATCTGCCCCGTGAACATCCGCTGCTTAGCAGGGATCGCTCCGCTGATCCCCGCTGAGCCGGCGGATGACAGGGCGGTCCCTGCACACTGTGCAGGGACCGCCCTGTCAGATCTCCGCTCTCCCCTATGGGGATCGGATGAACACGGACCGTCTGTCCGTGTTCATCCGATCCACTCTGCAGACGGATGCAAAAATAGGGTTTTCCTCCATCTGCAGAATCGGACCATAGCGGAGGCGGACGATATCGGGTGTCAGCGGATGCTTATCCGCTGACACCCGCTATCCCATAGGGGTACATGTCAGTTTTTCATCCGAAAGGTGAAAAGTGTGAAAGGGGCCTTAGGGATGATATGTCACATGCTGGTTTTGACTAATTGGTAATACAAGAAGTCAAAACCTTCAGGTGAGTGTGGAGTGGGGCATTATCCTGTCTAGGTGATTTGTGTTTTGAAGCACTGTGTATGAAGTGAGCATATAGTGCAAAGAGAGGTAGGAAAATGATGATGTGTGTTTGAGCTTTCGGGTGCACACTCTAATGCAATAGGCAGAAGAAACTTCCTACCGATCACACAGAACAAAAGAGAACCTAGAAAAATACTAGATCTCATCACTGGTGCACCATATTAATGCTATGATGGAAAGCAGAAGTCCTAAAAATGTGCTAGAGTGTCCTCCAAATGCATTTCAAAACCTGATGTTCAGCTCTGCAGGGTACCTTTCAAAGCCCCTCATCCTGGTCTCTTCTTCCTTTCACTGTGAACAGCCCCGCTCTTTCCAGGATCATCATTTTTTTTTTTGTGGGAAGACCATTAAGTCGACACCCTAACCACAAGAGCACAACTGGAGCCTGACAAATGCTCAGGGATTCTTGTATTCATTGTTGAGGACAGTTGATTTCAATTGGCTTCACTTCACGGGTCAGTTTAATTGCAGAATCATCAAGCCCTGAATAGAATTGTCTGCTCATCCAGCCGCTGAACTCTGGGGACCTCTGTCAAACACTCAACCAGATTGAGCCAAATTTTGTCTTCTGTTTATTAGCGATAATTGCCCGGAGCTTTGTTTAGACATGCCAGTGTTTTCACTGGAAAGAAAACTTCCCCGTAATAAGCATCTCATATTTTTACAACTTTACTTAGGAAGAAAAAAAAAAATCAGACCTAGCCAAGGTCATTTTTTTTAGCAACTGGTTGAGGATTTCTTAAAGGAAACCGGTAATGAAAACAACGTATGGGCAGCGATTGCAGATCTTTTTCCGAAAAGGCTAAATGCTTGGCTGCCTGATTATTTGGCTTCAGTACTGTCCAAGTTACCGACCCAGAACAAGTACTGTGTGCACTGAAGGTTCTGTATGCTCTGATTCTATTTAAAGTGTAAGTAAACCTTTCTATCGTTTTCAGCCAAGGAAGCTGCCATCTTGGCCTTTGTTTAATCTACAACTGCCATGGTGCTGCACATGTGATCAGTTATGACACCAGCCATTGGATGGCTTGATGGTTTGGTTGAGAGCACAACCAATGGGAGTGTTACATTTCTGGCACGTGCCGGAAATTAAACTGTTTTATGGATAGGTTTACTTCCACTTTAAGAACAAATGTGCAGTAAGTCTCTGGTTGGTGATTAAAAGTATTAAAGTCAAAAGGTCAGCATGATACCTGGGCAATGAGCTTTTTAACCACTTGAGCTCTGGAAGGTTTTACCCCCTTCATGACCAGGCCATTTTTTGCTATTTAGCACTGCGCTATTTTAACTGGTAATTGCGCGATCATGCAAAGATGTACCCAAATACAATTTATATAATTTTATTCATACAAATAGAGCTTTCTTTTAGTGGCAATTTTTTTCCTGTTTTTTTTATTATATAAATGAAAAAAGACCACAAATTTGGAAAAAAAAAAAAAACACCCCACAATAATTTTTACTTTCTGCTATAAAACATATTCAATAAAAAATGAATACATTTAAGCCAAAATGTAATCTGCTACATGTCTTAAAAAAAAACTATAATGACACGTACACACGGTCAGACTTTCCAACAGAAAAAGTCAGACGAAATCTTTTCATCGGATATTCTGATCGTGTGTGGGCCTCATCTGACTTTTTTTTTTTGAAAATTCTGACGGACCTAGAAATAGAATATGTTTTAAATATTTCCGACGGAATCAATTCCTATCGGAAAAAACGTTTATCTTTATGCTGTTTTGATGGACCAAAAACGACGCATGCTCTGAAGCAATTACGAGATGGCAGCTATTGGCTACTGGCTATTGAACTTCCTTTTTCTTGTCCCTGTCGTACGTGTTGTATGTCACCGCATTCTAGACCGTCGGACTTTGGTGTGATCGTGTGTAGGCAAGACAGTTTCAGCGGAACTCCGTCGGAACAACCGTCAGAGTTTATTCCGACAGAAAAAATGGTCGTGTGTACGTGGCATAAGTGTATATTGATTGGTTTGTGCGAAAGTTATAGCATCTACAAACTATGGGATATATACTGACATTTTTATGTATTTATTTTTTTATACTATTAATGGCGGTGATTAGCAACTTATAGTGAGGCTGCGCGGCGGACAATCTGACACTAACTGATGCTGGCTGAGAGGTACACTAACTGACATCACCAACACTAATACATTAATCAGTGATAATACTGTATACTGTACTAATGAGACTGGCTGGGTAGGGGTTAACATCTGGGGGTGATCAAAGAGTTTACAGTGTGCCTCAATATGTGTTACATGTGCTGCTTTTTTCTAAATATTCGTTTGTTCCCTCTGTACAGAGCCCTGTGTTGTTTGTCAATGCAGGGCTCTGGGCTGTGATTGGACACATCCAATCAACAATGACTCATGGCTGAAAACAAACATAAAAACAAAAATTAGGGCCTTAACCCCCGATACTGGGAATCTACTTTATTGTTTGAAGACCGATTTGTTCATTTGGACGGGGTACCTCCGCAACCTATTGACAATCCACAAAACAAACACTAAAGGGGACCAAACAGGTTACCCCAGAGAAAAAGTTGCCCCATCTGCCGGCATCCTGTGCCAAACGCTCTCTATAGCCACTTAGCCCGAAGCAAGGCTACTTGCAATATGTGTTGCCCTATCCTTACTGTGCTTTCCTTATTAGTACATCAGGGTTAGTTCTAAGGACATTAGTGAATTTTCGAGGGCAGTGTTGCGGAGTCAGGGTTGTCCTTATTACTTAACAGCCTCATATTAGACATGTATTGTACTGGACCCTAGACCCCCTGCCTAGTCCTTTTGCCCATTACCAGGAAGTATTGTTTGAGGATTATCTGTAGTATGCATGAATGTGAGTGTGGGGCCCTGTTTTGTTGTATGTGTGTGACAACGTTGTCCACTTTGTTTTTAAATGTTTTACTGTTGGTGCTTGGAGGTGATGGCCATTTTGGCCTGTAATTTTGGATAATTTATAATTTTTCAATAAAGTATACTTTTTTCTAGATAATGTATGCCGTGGTTGGTTCTCCATGTGCAACTTTTCCTCTGGGGTAACCTGTTTGATCCCTTTTAGTGTTTGTTTTGTGGACTCATGGCTGAAACCTGACTGTTAACATCCTGCTGTAAACAGCGCAGCCCAGGCAAGAAGCAAAGTAGAGCTAGAAACAAGATTTCTTGCAGCATCAACAGGTCCGTTTTTTTCTGTAGCACCCTCCTAGTTAGAGGAAGCTGCTAGACCAAATTTAGTTTTAGCTCCTCTGCAATCAGTGGAACAGGGATTGAATAATTGGTGCTGCTCGGGGGTTTCACAGGCTGCTTCTCTGCACCTCCCCCCTATCTTCTAGGGATTTCTAGAACATAGTGGGAAGGAGGAGAGAGACTGCAGCCTGAATGTTTATGGGACTTCAGCCAATACCTGGGGAGGTGTGCCCAGTAGGTGGGCAAGGGTCCATAAATAGCCTGAATCCTGTGCAGCAAGGGCAGCTTGCAGTATGTGTGTGTGGGGAAGTGTTCCTGAGTCCAGCCTCCTGGGCAGAAGACAGGGAAGGAAGCCAGCCTAAGGTCCCAGCTAGGCTTAGCTAGGGGGGGTCTATTGAAAAGCAAGCCAAGAATCCAGAGGGTCAAGGAATAGAGCTGGTAAGAAGCTGTGAGAGAGAGAGCCCAAGGTGTCCAAGAGGTGGTGTGAGTCGACATCTTTATTACTAGGAAGAGCCTGGAGGGATATTGGCAGGAAGCAACCGATGATCCTGGTGGCTGAGTGAGTACAAGACCTCAGTGCTGCAAAGGTGACAGTGAGGTACTTGGGACTGTGAGTGAAGTACAGGTCACAGGCAGCTGAAGATTTTATGGGACTTTGCTGGGAGAGTGCAGTCAAAGTTGTGCAAGGATTTTACGAGTTCTGCAGAACAGCCTGAAATGTAGTAGTCTTCAAGTTGTTTGGAAATAGGCCCAAATAGCCAGCAGTTCCTGCAGGGGTAGTGCTATTTTGCACTTATCGAACAGATGTAACAAAGTGATTTCAATTATGTATTAAACAGACCAAAAGGAAACAAATAAGATAAGTTTGTTGTTCAGGTTTACATATCCTTTAATTTAATATTTTCCAGCAAGCGATGAATAGAATGTCACTCCACGTAGTAGACTGAAGACTCAGCAGGGACAACTAATTGGGAGCAAAGGCGAGCAATCAGTCATGCTAACAGTGGAAGACTGAATACAAACATCACGATTGGGTAACTGTTTATGAAAACAAATGAAAAAAAAAACGTTAACACATCTACTTGGCTGGCAGAAGATGCGAAGTGCGTTGTGTTACCAGCTCCTTTTTTTTTTTTTTTCATTGCACTTAGCTTTGTGTTGGAGCAAGCTGGTTGCATCTGTTTCCCCCTAATTCTCTAATGTTTAGCAACCGCAGCCATCGCAGGCTGTGGGCTGTGATCAGTTTTCTCATTAGCGTGTTAATATATGTTGGGAAATGTGACACTCTAAAGACATGGCGCCAAGTACTCAGCGCTCTAGTCACACGGAATGTCATCTGCTGCTCTTCCTTCTTTCATCCCGCTTGCTTTTCAGCCTGTTCACCCAATTCCACTTTTTAGTAGTAGTAGTTTTATGGTTTGTTTTAAAGCCTAATGCCTTGTTTGCTGTGTTGTGTTCAAACACAACTTTAACTCTCATTTATTCTGAGAAATCTTTTTTTTTTTCCTTGTTATTTTAATTTGTGGAGTTTGCTTGGGAAATGGAACTGAACAGCAGAAGCCATGCCTGGCATGGAATAGATAATTGGTTTGTCCTCTTTGCGCTGGGAGCGGAGGAAGGAGACGTGCACAAACCCAGCGATTTTTATATATTACTTTATGGCCTCATACTTGGGGGGGGGGGTGGGGTAGGGGGGGCATGAGCCACGGTTTAAACCAGGGGTGCCCAACCTTTTGAAGAGCAAGGGCCACTTAAGCGAATTGGAAACTGGTCGCGGGCCACAATGAGCGCCACAATGAGCGGAGTGGGAGGATGACAGGTCTGTGTACAAGGACACAGCCCACTCTACTCTATGGGCCAGATCCCTTTCTATTTTTTTTAGGTAGGTGTGTGTAAACAGACACAAGTCTGTTTACATCTGCTCCATAGAGGTGAATAGTAAGTCCGATTGGGTCGGACCAGTCATGTGAAAGGGGCCTAAGGCTTAGACATGTGCAATTAGTTTCGTTTTTTTTCGTTTTTCGTTTTTTTTCGTTATTTTCGTTCATTCGTTTTCGTACAAATGAAGGAACGATTCGCTAAAAATTTTAACGACTAACGAATCGTTCGAATCGAACGAATCCGAAAATAACGAAAATCCGAAAAAAAATAATTAGAAACAACGAATGTACGAATGAAGAAAATCCGAAAAACGAAAACAGGAACAACGAAAATAAAAATGAACGAAAAAATTCGTACATTCGTAACTTTTTTTTTGTTGAATTGGTAATTTTCCGTGTCCCTTACAATGGTGCTGCTTAACGTGCTTCGAATAGATTGAACAAAAAAATTCGTACATTCGTAACTTTTTTTTTTTTTTTTCGATTCTTAATTTTCCGTGTCTCTTACAATGGCGTTGCTTAACGTGCTTCGAATAGATTGAACGAAAAAAATTGTACATTCGTAACTTTTTTTTTCGATTCGTAATTTTTCGTGTCTCTTAAAATGTAATAATAGCATACACATTACATAAACTTATTAATTATGCTCCGATTACGAATCTACGAATGTTACGAATGTTACGAATGTTACGAATGTACGAATAACTACGAATGCGTCCGAATTTCGAATAAACGAAAATTAAATTAACAGAAAAACGAATCAACGAAAAAATAGCTCTTACGAATGTACAAATCGTTACGAATACGAACACCGACGACTTATGAATTTACGAATCGTTACGAATCAACGGAAACGAAAAAAACGAAACGAAAATAAATGAATTTTTTTCGGAAACGAAAAAAACGAAACGAAAATAAATGAATTTTTTTGTTGTGCACATGTCTACTAAGGCTGCTTTCACACTGATGCGCTGCGATTTGCCCAAACCCCGGGTGCAGCGCAGTGAACCTGTGGATTTTCTGTGGGTTAGCTGCACTTTGCCGTAAACTTCTATTATATCCTGCAGGTGTGGCGCACTTTCTGAAGGCGCAACAAACCCGCAGGTAATAACAGAAGTCTATGGCTCAATGCAGGTAACCCGCAGCTGCACTGCACCTGCGGATCATTTTGAAAGCAGCCCAGTAACCACTGCAAAACAGATATATCCATATATACACTGTGATTTTAGTAATAAACTTGCTCTCCCAGGCAGAGTGCATTTGGTATCATCCATATATACTGTGAATTTAGTAATAAACTTACCTTTAATAACAGTCTTCCATTCTGGTATCGCTGGCTGTTGCTTTCCCAGGCGGAGTGCATTCGGTATCACTCTGCCTGTGACAGGAGCGTGCGCTAAACAGGAAGCAGCCACTTGCTTCCACTACCAGCGGCTTCATTCACAAAACTGCTGCTCTGGGATGGCGGGTCGGCAACCCATGATCTGGGCTTGCCAACCTGCCATCTTGGAGCAGGAGGTCGAGGGCCACATCAGAGTGCTTTGTGGGCCACATGTGGCCCCCGGGCCACTGGTTGGGCACCCCTGGTTTAAACCCTTTCCCCCGGCTCAACACCTAAACTAAAGAAGAACATGCAGCAGCTCGGAGCTGTACACATGCCATGGCTGTAATGCTTTGCTTCATGGCTGTGACAAATATTATACCGCTTGTCACATTTGGAGTGCAGTGCCTCCACCAAGTGAATTGGGCTGCACTGCAACCACCCCGTAACTGCATGTAATGTATGCATTTGTAGTATAGACTTTTCAGGGAGGTAACATATAACCTTAAAGGGAAAAAAAAACTGCGCTAATCAAACAATAAATAAAAACTCTAACATTAGCTGCAATAATAATGAGATAAACACAAGAAAATATTAAGGGAAAAAAATCGCGCTCTTAGAGTCTGTATACAGGGTTTGAGAATAAAATTCGTTCCAAAAAAGTCTCTTTTATGGGAAATATTTCTCAAACATTGGTTTCCACAGGTTGCTTATATACTCATGGAGGATATGCTTACCAGAAGTAAGCCATAGATCAGCATATGGCTTTAACCCAGCCTGGGTTGGTGATTCGTTGATTATGGATTGTAACGAAGCAATACCAAATACCTCCTTCTCTTTCTCAGGTGCACTCACAGGACATGGTTAGCAATCACCGTAAAAAACAAAAAAATATACATAGCGTAATACTGACAAACTATATATAGCAAAAACCAGTAGGTGAAGGGTTACCAAGTGGAAAAGGTATCCAATTGAGTGTGAGCAGACACCAGTGATCACAAATATATTTAGGTGACCAAAAAGACACCACCACCATATAAAAGACCTAATTACCAGATATTCAATTGTTGTGCACATAGATAAGGAAACTCTTCTTTTGAATGTTTCCACTTAAAGGTAAACCGCCACAAGTGAGGTTGGACGCGCTATATCTCCAAATCATAGGTAACCACCGTAAGAAGTGCCTCCTTACCAAGCAGTGAAATGACAATCAGCAATGAGAATCAAACAGCAGGCAATCAGATGCACACTCCTTTTAAGATGTCCCCTTACCGCATAACATAGTTTCAGAAAGCCAGATACAGCAAACACAAATTCATGAGACCACGCACGGATCGATGGCAGCGATTTTTCAGCAGATACCCAGGAGTAAAAATATTCATACCATAGCGTTATACTGCATTTTTAAAAATTTTTATTCAAAATATAAAAAGTTTGCACTTACAAACTGGCGAAATTAAAATAGCAGATTCAAAAGAGTTGTAGAGCCGGCCGGCTACAAACGAACAGACACTCCCGTCCTTCTTAGCGTGGTGACGTCAGCACGTATACCCTCAGACGCGTTTCGTTAGAATTAACATTATCAATGAGGAGCGGGCAGCGTGCTGTGTCACCACCTTATATAGAGCTACCCTTGATCTGAGTCACGGATACGAAGCTCAAAGCGCCATCTTGGTTATGGGCAATCGTTATGTGTTGTCTATGTATAACCTTATAGCTACCTTGCAGCTACCTGTTAACCACCCTTTGACCACCTGAGAATTGATTTTCAGGGGGGGTGGCAACTATAAATTGTAAACTAACATTTACTATAATTCTTTATATAACCTTTACACTTCTGCCTCATTTATATGTATTTTTTATTGTATTTGTATTTACCGCATAAGGTTTATTATCTATTTGTAGTATGCTGACATCTAAAGGCAGCTTCTGGCCTACAACTTGTTTAACTATGTAAGATACAAAAATCACATTAGTACATAGTAGGTGAGGTTGAAAAAAGACCACTGCCTGTGGAAGGGAATTCCACATCCTTGCCGCTCTTACAGTAAAGAACCCTCTATGTAGTTTATGGTTAAACTTATTTTCTTCTAATTTTAATGAATGGCCACGTGTCTTGTTAAATTCCCTTCCGCAAAAAAGTTTTATCCCTATTGTGGGGTCACCAGTACGGTATTTGTACATTGAAATCATATCCCCTCTCAAGTGTCTCTTCTCCAGAGAGAATAAGTTCAGTGCTTGCAACCTTTCCTCATAACTAATATCCTCCAGACCCTTTATTAGCTTTGTTGCCCTTCTTTGTACTCACTCCATTTCCAGTACATCCTTCCTGAGGACTGGTGCCCAGAACTGGACAGTATACTCTAGGTGCGGCCGGACCAGAGTCTTGTAGAGTGGGAGAATTATCGTTTTATCTCTGGAGTTGATCCCCTTTTTAATGCATGCCAATATTCTGTTTGCTTTGTTAACAGCAGCTTGGCATTGCATGCCATTGCTGAGCCTATCATCTACTAGGACCACCAGGTCCTTTTCCATCCTAGATTCCCCCAGAGGTTCTCCCCCCAGTGTATAGATTGCATTCATATTTTTGCCACCCAAATGCATTATTTTACATTTTTCTACATTGAACCTCATTTGCCATGTAGTTGTCCACCCCATTCATTTGTTCAGATCTTTTTGCAAGGTTTCCACATCCTGCAGAGAAGTTATTGCCCTGCTTAGCTTAGTATCGTCCGCAAATACAGATATTGAACTGTTTACCCCATCCTCCAGGTCGTTTATGAAGAAATTAAATAGGATTGGTCCCAGCACAGAACCCTGAAAGTATCCGTTTGTGTGAAAAAAATTATAAAAATGTAGTTTGGGTGCATGACCACGCAATTGTCATTCAAAGTGTGACAGCGCTGAAAACTGGCCTGGGCAGGAAGGGGGTATAAGTGCCCAATAAGCAAGTAGTTAAAGTGTTACTAAACCCACAACATTAAAATCAGTCTGCATATGCAGTAAAGCATGCTTGATATACTCACTGTGCAACCTAAGGGGTCAAGTCCTCTGCATTGTGTAAAAAGGCTGTTTGATCCTGTCTTCTCTGATATCCCCCTTCTTTTACTGTCCCCAATCCATCTGCTGATAGAAAAAAAGTCTAAGGGGCACTCTGCACATGCTCAGTTTTTAGGTGTATTGCTAGAGAGGTTTTTATTTTTGGGTGGGTGCATGTGATCAGCACAGGGCCAATCAGCATGGTCCAGACAGAGGGTCATGCAGCCTCATAGAACTGTCAGAACAGAATGAAAACTCCTCCTGTGGGAGACCTGGGTTTAGTAACACTTTAAGGACGCCTTGCTAAAATCAAGGTGTGCTGTGGACATAGTATATCTTGATTTCAGCAAGGCATTTGATACAATTGCACATAATGATCTAATAAAAAAGTTGTACAAGCTAGGACGTAACCCTTGGGTGGTTCAGTGGATATGCAGTAGACTTACGGATAGATCCTAGAGTGTGGTTGTAATTGAGGTTCATTCAGAACAGAGAACAGTCACTAGTGGGGGTACCACAAGGCTCCGTACTGGGTCCTGTTCTATTTAACCTATATGTAAGCAGTAGTGTATTTAGGTTTTGTGCTGCCCTAGGCTTGACTAAACTTGTACCCTCTAATTTAAATATGACCCACCCCTTCCTGTCAAGGCCACACCCCTTGCTTTTTAAGACCTGCCCTTAAATTTTTGAGTGGGGACACTAGTTCCGAGGGCCTGGGGGGGGGGCATGGATTCCCTTAATTTGCATAGATTTTCTCTCACTTCCTGTTTGGCTATGGGGCAGGAAGTGAAGGGAAATCTCTGCAATGGGATAGGGATGGTAAAAAATAAACTGACAGGGACTATAACCCTCCCTTAATCTATCCATAATGAAAAAAAAAAAGTGTTGCCTATAGTTCTACTATAAGCACAGATTTCTTATAATTTTATGGAGAGGACTAAGAAGATATAACCATGCCAAAGGTGCAGCAGAAAACATATAGCACAGTGAGGAAGGTTTGTGGTCCGGGATGATAGGACAGTCAAAATTAGACGCGGCGCCCCCCCCCCCCCCCCCACAGTTGCGGAATGCCGTCCGCCCGCATACCGGTAGCAGTGCAGCCACTTTATGGGGGCGCTAGACTAATTTGCCTCTCAGCCCAGTCCGCCCCATAAAACTGGCGCTTCACTAACAGTGTAGCACAAGCCAGCGGGGACTCTTTCCGTGCTGCCCCCCTGCAAAGTGCTGCCCTAGGCCTGGGCCTTGTTGGCCTAGGCCAGGATACAGTTGTATGTAAGTGATATAACTAAAGGCTTGTTGGACAAGGTATGTCTTTTTGCCGATGATACAAAGGTGTGTAATAGGGTTGATATCCCTGGAGGTGTCTGTAACATGAAACATGATTTGGCATTGCTGGAAGATTGGTCAAAACAGTGTAGACTGCAGTTTAATATTTCTAAATGTAAAATAATGCAGCTAGGGAAAAAGAATCCCCTTGAGATAGTACAACATTGGGGGTACAGTGTTAGTCAGCACTACAAAAGAAAAAGATTTGGGGGTGCTTATTTCAGATGATTGCAAAATGAGCAAACAGTGTGACCAGGCAGTGGGAAAAGTGAATAGAATACTAGGATGCATTACTAGAAAGATCACCAGCAGGAGGAAGGAGGTTCTGATTGCCCTATATAGATCTTTAGTGAGACCTCATTTAGAACACTGTGTCCAGTTCTGGAGACCTCACTTACAAAAAGATATTAATAAGATAGGGTTCAGAGACGGTTAACAAAAATGGTGAAAGGTTTGGGCGATAAAACATATCGCGAGCAACTTCAGGAACTTAATATGTACAGTCTGGAGCTAAGAAGGGGAAGGGGAGACATGATTGAAACCTTTAAATACATGAAGGGGTGAATAAGGTTCAGGAAGGCAGTCTTTTCAATATAAAACCAAAATCAAGAACACAGGGACATGACCTCATACTGGAGGAAAGTTCAAAACGAATCTTAGAGAGTCAGAGTATTACTTTTCTGAAAGGGTGGTTGATGATTGGAGCAAACTACCAACAGAGGTAGTGACACAGTCAACAGTAAACAGCTTCAAACATGCTTGGGATAAACATAAATCTATAGTCAGACGACAAGGTTAATGCAAATAAAATAAAATGGGCAGACTTGATGGACTACCCAGTCTTTTTTCTGCTGTCACTTTTCTATTTTTCTATGATGTGAACTGGTAGTGGTGTGAAAATTGCCTTGTCTTTGCTCAACAAGGCTTCCCAGTGCAGGCACACAGTAGGTGTGAATAGACCTAATTATTTTTTGCTCATCTCTTTTTTTTTTTTGCAGCATACAATATTACTGTTTTCATTACTTAGACTTAGATTCTTCTTCGTAAAATAAATTCTTGTAGCATGGTGCATCTTCATGATGTGGGCGGTCTAACTCTACATACAGAGACAACAAGGTCAGATCCTTGGAACCCTTCAGAGTACAATTAAAGTGTTTCTTTATTAGTCCATGTCAGCAGGCTCCTTAACACTGTTTTGTAGAGTATTACATGCTGCCAACTGTCACCAATGAGCCTTCTATAATGTACAACATTAGTACATTAAGCTGCAGAACTAAGCCTCATCATTGTATATGTATTGTATTTTTTGCCCAGAGACATGCAAATGATCTTCATTGTTTTTAGTAACCTTTTGGTTTACCTTTATAGGTCATTCATTTCTTATTAAAGTCTGACTCCAAGCTCAGACTCTCCTCTGCTCCCCCTACCCCACTAGAGTTTTTTTAATACTAGAACAAAAACACGTTTGACTTTGTGCCATTTGGTCTTGTGTTCAGGTGTATTATGGTTGCAAGAGAGCGCTGTGCGAGTCTTATGCCCCGTACACACGGTCGGATATTCCAATGGAAAAAGTCAGATCGGATTATGTTGTCGGAAAATCCGATCGTGTGTGGGCTCTAGCGGGCTTTTTCCGTCGGAATTTCCGTCTGAAAAAATTTGAGAGCCTGATCTAAAATTTTCCGACAACAAAATCCGATCAGACTTTTTCGATCGTGTGTAGAGAATTCCGACGCACAATGTGCCACGCATGCTCAAAAGAAATTTGGAGACGAAAGCTATTGGCTACTGGCCTCTACGTAGTCCCATCGTACGTGTTGTTCGTCGCCTCGTTCGGAATTATCGGATTTTCCGACAACTTTGTGCGACCGCGTGTGTGCAACACAAGTTTTGGACAAAATTCTGTCGGAAAAAAACGGATTTTGTGGTCCGAATGTCCGACCGTGTGTACCTGGCATTAGACAAGAGCTAGCCACACAGTAGCTGGCCAGGGCAGTTCTATTGGAGGTCGCGTAAGTGATAACACGGCCTTTGAGATATGCTTTACCTACCTCCCAGAAAAAGATTTAGGATTTAAGAGTCCTTGTGAGTGAAGTTTTAGCTTATAAACTCTTCCCACGCCTTTTTCATAGAGTGTTTAAAGTCATCATCATCCGCAAGATATGAAGAAAAATACTATATACGAAGGTTAGGTTGAGAGCCTGGTTCCTCAAATTGGGAATGGTCCAAAATGGCTGTAGCATAAATTACGGCTTTCCTGATCAGTGGGACAAGGGTGAAAAAGCTGCCAGATATTGGTCAAGTGAAGGAAAGGTGGGCTTAGTATCGTGTACCTGCCATGAGGTGGACTTGGAATGGGATCTGTCTTCAAGATGGTGCAATACAGTATTAAAATCAATGCCAATAAGATGTGGAGTATAGTGAGATTTTAAGAGCTCAGTGGAGAGGTCGTAAAAATACTGTTTAGTGGCATGCAATATTGAGATGAGCAGGGACGAAACGTTGGAACAAAATTTGGGCTGAAATCAGACCTGAAACGGTGAACCAGGACATACTGGACCCCTGCTGTGATCCGCATGCGGCTCATATGTGAACCCAGCCTCAAGATATCCCTGTGAGTGAAGTTCGAGGTTGTAAACTCTTCCCACGCCTTTCTCACAAAGCGTTTAAAGGCGTCGTTATGCTCAAGATATGAGGAGAAATGGCATAAACAAATGTTAGGTTGAGAGCCTGGGTCCTCGAGGGTCAATACAATTGGGGCATGGTCCAAAATGGCTATAGCGTGTATTACGGCTTATCAGTGGGACAAGAATATCGGTGCAAAAGAAATAGTCAATTCTGGTTTCAACTGGTTTCAAAGAAAGATAATAAAGCTGCTAGAATGGCCCAGCCAATCACTTGACTTGAATCCAATAGAAAATCTATGGAAATAACTAAAGATCAGAATTCATGGAAGAGGCTCACGGAACCTTCAGGGCCAGTTCACACTATAGAAACGCAGTCCAGATGCGTTACAGATGATTTTTTTTTTTCAAATTTTAAATCTTTATTTATCTTTAGAAGAAGCAAGGAATACACTCTACCATCGTCACATCTCACATATTATCTACATCTATACAGAAAAACAAGGGAACATATTACATCACACAGTGGCAATTATCGACTCTACTGTCACTTTCTAATTTCTCAAAGAATTCAAATTAAAGTAAAGTGAAATATCCACTACCTTTACCCAGGGGTCGCCTTTCTCTCAGGCTCTACCCTAAGATTTCCTTTTTATATGTTCATAGAGTGTAAGACCTTCTCTTACTTCTATATTTTATTCCCCACAGAAAAGAAAATAACATAATCAATAATACAGAAAAAAAATAAAAATAAAATAAAATTTAAAAAAAAAAAAAAAAAATTAAAAAAAAAAAAAAAATGATTTATGTATGCACTTTTTGATGTGTTCCAGTACGTTTTTTTTCATGTAAATTTTTTTAAACTTTTAAAGGTTTAACAGATATTGAAAGTCACTGTTACAGAGACGAGAATTGCATAGTAAGTTAAAGCCAAAAAAATTAAAAATTTTAAAGACACAAAAGTGCTCCAAGATATATGATATTATTCACTAAAGACTTTTTTCCAAAATGTGAAAATGTGTGGACATTCCCACAGAATATGTGTTAATGAGCCTTTGTCATCTAGATTTGCAAATTTATGCATTTGGACAGGGGTTATATACCATCTCAGGTGGAGTTTTTGAGACAACTCCCAGTAGTTAATGCTTTTGGAGGCTTTTTGGTTATGGTGGATGGCTTGACGCCATTGTGCATCAGAGAAGGTTTCCATTATATCTCTTTCCCATCTGAGCATTGCTGAGCCTTTAATAAAGGTGCCCTTGTCCTGTAGAGAGCTATAGATCATTGAGGTACCTTTTCGTTTTAATGAATCTGAGGATAAAAATGCCCACACATTCCCCAGTAAAAGAATGGTCGGTTTGTGTTTTTTCTTTAGGTATGAGGCCATTTGTCTATATGTGAATAGGCTTTGTAGGGATAAGTTATGTTCGGTTTGTTGCAATTGGTAAGGAATTAGTTTGTCAGCTGCAAGCACAGTGGACAGTGGTTGGTGTTTGAGGGAGGACCAGTGATGCAGTGAGACTTCCAGGTTCAAGAACTGAAGTATCTCCAATTTCACCAGGATGTTTGTGTCTAAGGAATGGATATTAATATTTAAGATAAAATACTTCCATGCCCTGAGGGTTGCCATTATTGTGGAGTGTTTGGTTGTGTAGTTTACATTGGGCATCCCACTCGCTAGGATTAGTGAGCTGTGATCCCCTTCCGGGGATGAAGGTTTGTTCTATGTGTCTCCATTGTTTACCCATTGTAGGGGTAAACCAGTGCCTAGCTTGGTCAATCAATACTGCTATATAGTAGTCTTTTACTTATGGGAGACCCATGCCACCCGCTTTCTTCAGTTGTATAATAACAGAGTAAGGACATTGTGGTCTTTTACTTGACCATACATATTTTCTCAGGATTTGTTTCATGGAGTTAAAAAAAAATGTCAGGGATGTCTATAGGCAATGCTCTGTATAAGTACAGTAGTTATGGGAGTGTGAACATTTGAAATGATGCTATTCTACTTGCCCATGGGAAGTGTTGTTTGCTGATCTGTTGGAGGTCTTGTTTGCAAGTCTTCAGAAAGTGGGGTAAAATTGTGTGCAAACAATTCTTTAGATGGGGTGGTTAGTGACATGCCTAGGTATGTCATTGATGATGTTACCCACTTAAATGGAATTCTGGATTGTATTGCTTTTTTTACAGATTTGGATACACCCACATTTAAGATGTTCAATTTTGAGTCATTGACTTTGTAGAAAGAGCAAGCATTGAAATTATCTAAGATGGTAATTGCCTACTACTCTAGACTGGCATCCACCCACCAAGGCATTTTGATATTTGCATAACTTCACAAACTGCTGGCAGGGAAAAAGTCAGTAAAGATAACGTAAGGATGATTGAAGAAAAAAATTGAATGTCAGAAAAATTGAGGCAACTGTGGACTTTCATGGTACGGATAAGGACTCACATAGAGTTATATAGAAAAATATAAATGTATTACAGCAATATAAAGAAAAATTATACAATAGAAAAAAACAGTTTTTAAAAAGAACAAGAGACAATATCTGGACAATACAAAGCAAAAACCCCTCTTATAGTAGTACAGTAAGGCACAAAATTATTGATCCATAGTAGCGGAAATAATAAAGTGACGTTCAGACTGATGCATGATGACACTCGACATGTTTCGCGGACTGGCCGCTTCTTCAGGAGTATATTTGCAAATATTTGCATTGTTGTGTCCGATGGTGTAGTTTCAGGTAAATTTGACGGTTTTGGCAGGTGGTGAATGCGGTCTATGATCACCTCTCCCAGCGGAGTGTCAGGGATGAATGATAGTAACAGTTGTGTGAAGTATTCTCTTAGGTCAGATTGTTGAATGGATTCTGGAATGCCTCTGATTTAGACATTGTTTCTTCTGGAATGATCCTCTAAATCCGCTATTTTTGCTTTCATCCAGTCTATGTCTTCTGCCTCTCCTCCCTGGGCATCAACCATTTCCATAAAGGAGGATGTGATTTCCCCCATCTTAGTTTCTATATTGGTCACTCTTAGTGGCAAGGCGTCCATAAGGGCGCACAGACGCCACCCCCTCTCTCCAGCCACCCCCTCTATGCCCAATGGATAGATTCATGCATTGCACGCCACTGCCACCCCCTATTCAGGCGTCCAGCCCCTTTTTGGGCACTGGGCACCTGAATTACAGCGGCGGGGTATTTTTTTTGAAGCACCTGATTAGAACCGTAGGCTCTAATAGGCTTCAAAAAAGGTAGACAGTGAGCGACATGCTTGCTGCTCGCAGTTCACCCAGCTGTGTTAGAAAAGCGAATGAATATTTGCTTTCCTAACACTGAACAGCCTCTCCGCCAATCAGGTGCTCGGGGGTGTTACCTGTCACCTGATTGGCTGAAACTACTGGAGCCACTATTGGACGCCCTTAAGGAGGAGAGGACAGCAGGAGACGCATGAAGGACCCCCGCTCGTTGCCGTCACCCGCTGCCCAACCAAGACAGGGTAGGTGTCGAGCAGATGGCGAGTGAGCGGGGGTCACACTGTCAGCATTTGATGGGCACACTGGCAGCATTTAATGGGCACACTGGCAGCGTTTGATGGGCACACTGGCAGCGTTTGATGGGCAAAGTGGCAGCGTTTGCGTGTAGTGCTGTGCTCACAGGAGGGGGCTGCAGGGAAAGGCTTACATCATTGCTAAGATCTTCTGCCTGTGACAACTTCAGCTTTGACTTAGCTGGGCTTGTGGACGGTGTAGAGGTGGCTGAGCTGCTCTCTCCCTTTGTGATGTGCCTGCTGCAGTGTGATTATACTGCTCCCCTGTTGTGGATACTGACAGGCTGCCTCGTGAGGGAGCCACGGGTCCGCCGACGCCATCTTGGAAGGACGGCTTACCCAGTGGCGGGTAGAATTCCGTCAATTTGCGGGGTGTATAGCGGTCATTCCTTTGTTTGGACATTGTCTAATGTCCCCTGGATGTTGGCACTGGGAACCTCTGTGTTTTTCCGGTGATTACCTGTTTAGATTAGCCCTGGGAAGCCGCCAAGGATCAGAGCGGAGTTATCGTGCAGCCATCATGCACGGGATCTGGTCACGCCTCCTTCAGTATGTTTTTGATGCAGTCCAGTGCATTCCCCCCTCATTTTTTTTTTAATCTTAAATATGGGACATGTGTGTTCCAGTGAGTTTTTGATGCATTTAGGTGCGTGCCGGTGCGTTCCAGTGCATTTTTGATGCGTTTTATAGCATTCCGGTGCAGTCCAGTTCAGGAAAAATGAAGCATGCAGCTACTTTTTTTCTGGAACTGGAACACACTGAAACCATATAACCTACTTTCCATGCATTTTTGATGCAGAAAAAAACGCACTGCACTGCATGTGGTGTGAACTGCGCTTAAGGTTTGAAGACTCTTTGTGTGGAAGAATGGGCCAAAATTACACCTGAGATATGCATGCGACTAATTTCTCCATACAGGAGGCATCTTGAAGCTGTCATTACCAACAAAGGATTTTGTACGAAGTAGTAAATAAATTTAATTTAGTGTGTTCAATACTTTTTCCTTGTGTAATTCCATTTTATTACACACAACTTAATTTCTGAACTTATTTTGTTGTCTTTGTATGTATGGATTGCATGGGTTGTTACTGACATGTGGTGAAAATGGCAAATCAATAGCACCTTTAGAAATATATTTACCTAGAAAAATAGTGACGTGTTACTTATAATACTTATTTTACTCACTGTATATATATATATATATATATATATATAATTTATTTATTTATTTACACCATTGTAAATATAAGATATATAAATATACAAAAATTATAAAATATATATTGAATTTAAATTAAATTAGGGTAAATATTAAAAAAATATGAGAATATTTGAGAATGTAAAAAAAAATAACTTATATAGTAAATGCTATTATATAACATGCGGTTTTATGAATACACATGACTAAGTATCTTACTTAATATATCACATAAACAAAACCATACTTAAATACTTCTATAAAATGTATTCTGCCCATAAAAAATAAATCAAACTAAACATAGAAAAAAAAAATCGAATGTATGATCTCCTCCTATCACCATCTCAGCGAATGCAAATTATAGATGAAAAGCCTTTATGTGAAATGCAATGTTTCTTCAATGTCACACTCTATAGACCACCGATGTGAAATCTTCAAAGCTTCTATCATGATAACAAACCGGTCTTCCATAGATGCTTTGAAACGCTCTTCCAATTGGCAGTGCTCTATTAGGTGTGACATTGAAGAAACATTGTATTTCCTATACTGACTTTTCTTCTAAAATTTGCATTCACTGAGATGGTGATGGGAAGGAATCATACATACACAATCATTATTTATATATGTTTAGTTTGATTTATTTTTCATGGGCAGAACCCATTTATAGAGGTATTTAAGCATAGTTTTGTTACATTTGTATACATTGTATCATTTGGTATGTCAGGAATGTATGCTTGCAAACTAAGATGAATAATATATATGTGTGTGTGTGTGTGTATATATATATATATATATATATATATATATATAACTTTTTTGCGTGTGTATATATATATATATATATATATATATATATATATATATATATATATATAATCCAAAGATGGGGTTCCTAGCACCAAGTGACCCCAAGATACGGGGCCCCAAAGTCGGTCAACTGTGTCCATCTGCAGCAATGTTATTTCGGGACCATTTGGGTCCAGAGACCCCAAATTTTGTCTGCAACTAGGGGGCACTTAGGACCTATGGCTGCAAATGGGCACAGTGAGGCATGCAAATGGATACAGTGAGGCTGCAAATGGGCATTGTTGACCCTCTTTTTCACTTACAGTAGCTGCGCATTTCTCACCCTAGGCTTATACTCGAGTCAATCCGTTTTCCCAGTTTTTTGTGGTAAAATTAGGGGCCTCTGCTTAAATTCGGGTCAGCTTATACTTAGACCAAGGCACACTTTCAGGTCTATTTCATGTTGGTTAGTTTTGTGTTGTTCCTATGTGTTATCGTTACTCATGTCGTCCGTAGGGCTCTAGACCATAAATTATATATATATATATATATATATATATATATATATATATATATATATATATAATCCAAAGATGGGGTTCCTAGCACCAAGTGACCCAAGATACGGGGCCCCAAAGTCGGTCAACTGTGTCCATCTGCATTTCGGGACCCTTTGGGTCCAGAGACCCCAAATTTTGGCTGCAGCTAGGGGGCATAGGAACCCTTAACTACCACATTTGAAGTCCGGGGGATCTATGGCTGCAAATGGGCACACCTCCACCTTCCAGCTATGTGGCAGTTACAGTATATCCCTTGCCAGCCGCTGTCCCCTTCTTCTTGGATGCCGTGTTTTGGGTTTCTTTATTGGCAATGTGCATTCGGTAAGAAAAACTGCGAGCAGGCAGATAAGTGTGCATTACATAGCATGTCTCTTCTGCATTAAAAAGCTGCCTGCTTGCAGTTTTCTAAAAGTTAGGTTTAGTTCCACTTTAAGACACATCTTCTTCTAATGAAATCAAAGTCTACTTGCAAGATCTCATGAGTTTTAGCTAAATCTCTTGAGATCTCACAGCTCTGAAACAAGAACTCCCGGGAAGGCAGTGGTCACATGGTCTCCCCAAGGGATATCGGTGTGGCTGAGGCTACATCACCACTGCCTCGAGGAACCAGAAAGTGTGAAAAGAAGACAAGGATATAACATAAATAACATATTTGAAAAAATGGTGGATGATTGCAGAACACATGCTTAGTACGGTGTAACAGAAGAATGTGCGTCTGGGGAGAAGGGGTGGTCTGCTTTAACACCTAACATTTTGTTTAAAGCTGCACTTCAGTCAGATACTGTATAAAGCTTTGTAATCATTAATGCATCATTTTATACAGTGTAAGTACCTGAATTTGACCTGGTATCATGTACAACAGAGATCTGTGTGACAACACATTAGCACAATTGGGAGACAGGGACAGAGTGTTGTCACCCTGTAACAGGAAGTGCCTAAGCAAGGACATTCAAGGCAGGATCAACAGGGATTATTTTAATGAAAGCTGAAGCTATAAAGAGATTGAAAATTACATTTGAAATTAGATTAACATGTTAAAGTAGAAGTCCACCCTAACACTAAAATCCCTGCCTCTACAGACATCCACGATCTAACACTAACCTATATAACTCTGTAAAGAAGAAATCCGTATACATACCTTTTCGACATGATCCCATGCTGAGCTGTCAGCTGCGGCTTCTCTTAAGAGGCGGGTGCGGTGTACACATCTGACAACGGACCCATAGTAAGTCTATGGGTGACGTCACTCCCTATTCATTTCACAGCCGTTGTCGGCTGTGCCCTCCGCAGATCTTCCACTGCGGGAGACCGAACTGGAATGGCTTCAAAAAAGGTATGTATACGGATTTCTTCTTTACAGGACTAGATAGGTTAGTGTTAGATCATGGATGTCTGTAAATGCAGGGATTTTAGTGTTAGGCTGAAGTTCTACTTTAAAGCTTAAAGTGTTACTAAACCAAGGACCGTGCATTCACTATATCTGGTCTCCCACAGTACACAGAACATGGAAATGTAATTATTTTAGTAAATATAAACTGCTAAATATTTTTTTTCGTTAGCAGTATATAGCAGTCTTGTGACTTCTATCAGTATCTGGTTAAAGCTTGTAGGTGGAGTTATCATTCTATTCTGACTGTCCTATGAGGCTGCAGGACCCTGACCCTCTGTCTGGACAGTGTTGATTGGCCCTGTGCTGATCACATGCACCCTCACAAAAAAAAAAAACTCTCTAGCAATATACACCAAACTGAACAGGTGCAGAGTGCCTCTAAAAGGCCCTGTGCTATCAGCAGATGGAGATTGGGGACAGTGGAAGAAGGGAAGGATCAGAAAAGACAAAATCAAACATCCTTTTCCCACAATGCAGAGGATTAATCCCTTAGGTTCAGCAGTTAGTATAACAAGCATGCTTTACTGCATATACAGACTGATTTTACTGTTGTGGGTTTAGTAACACTTTAAATGAGATTTTAGTGATTAGGTTTACACTTACTTTAACCACTTAAGGACCGCCTCCTGCACATTTACGTCAGCAGAATGGTATGGCTGGGCAAATCAACGTACAGGTACGTTGCCCTTTAAGAGCCCAGCCGTGGGTCGCGTGCGCGCCGGCGCCGGCGCGCTCGCGACCCGGTCCTGAGCTCCGTGACCGCGGCCGCGGGACCAGCGGACCCGTTCGCCGCTAATGTCCCGCGATTGGGTCACAGAGCTGAAGAACGGGGAGAGGTCTGTGTAAACAAACCTCTCCCCGTGCTTCCTACACTGCCTGTCACTGATCGGCTGTTCCCTGTCATCGGGAAAGCCGATCAGTGACGTCAGACGTAAAGCTACGCCCCTCTACTGTAAAAAAAAAACACACACGTCACAGACTTAACGCCTCCCAGCCCCCTAGTGGTTAACTCCTTCACTGCCCATGTCATTTACATAGGAATCAGTGCATTTAAATAGCACTGATTTCTGTATAGATTACAATTGTCCCAAAAATGTCCGATGTGTCCGCCATAATGTCGCAGTCACAATAAAAATCGCTGATCGCCGCCATTACTAGTAAAAAAAAAATATTAATAAAAATGCTATAAAACTATCCCCTATTTTGTAAACGCTTTAACTTTTGAGCAAACCAATCAATAATCGCTTATTGCGATTTTTTTTTACCAAAAATATGTAGAAGAATACGTATCGGCCTAAACTGAGGGAAAAAAAAGTTTTTTTATATATTTTTTGGGGATATTTATTATAGCAAAAAGTAAAACATATTGCATTTTTTTCAAAATTGTCACTCTATTTTTGTTTATAGCACAAAAAATAAAAACCGCAGGGGCAATCAAATACCACCAAAAGAAAGCTCTATTTGTGGGAAAAAAAGGACGCCAATTTTGTTTGGGAGACAAGTCGCACGACCGCGCAATTGTCAGTTAAAGCGACACAGTGCCGAATTGCAAAAAGGGGCCTGGTCCTTTGGCTGCAAATTGGTCCGGGGCTTAAGTAGTTAAAAGTGATTGTAAGGGTAATTTTTAATTTTTTTTTTAAATAACAAACATATCATACTTACCTCCACTGTGCAGCTCATTTTGCACAGAGTGGCCCCAAACCTGCTCTTCTGGGGTCCCCCCGGGGCTCTCACTGCTCCTCCCGCATGAGGTAACCCCCTGGGAGAAGCGCTCTCCCAGGGGATTACCTTGCGGGTGCACTCCCCGGTCCAACATTTGGTGTCCATAGAGGCCGAATGCAGGACTCTGCATTAAGGACTTCACCTTAATGCATAGGATGCATTAAGGTGAAAAAACACGAACCTTTACAACCCCTTTAAAGTCAATATAAAGGACACAAATTAAAACAGCTTTGTTTTTTTTTGTTTTTTTGTTTTTTAAATTTCTCTTCATTGGAAGATTATTTTAATACAGATAGTATCAACAGAAAAAAAAATCAAAATACATATCTCAGAGTACTTAATTCCAGCGGTCACCAATTAGAGATTGTATCAGGCAAAATGAGGCATTAATTCAACATTCTAGAGGTGTACAGAAGTTCAAAGCAATAAGTAACATTTGTATTATAACTCAACGTATGTTCGGTACCTGAACACATAAAGATAGATAACAAGGAAGGACAGAACTATAACTTAAATAAATAAGAGAGCTAGAGATGTTGATCAGGGGAGGAATGGTTTATCCTCAGCAGACAGTAGTGGAGGTTTAGAGTATGGACTTTGGGTGTTGGAAGTTTGAGCCGATAAAGGTCACGATGTGACTGTGTTCCTTTTGTTTGCAGTCCAGCACTCCCATTTTTGTTGAAAATGGGTATTTTTGCCTTGAAGTCTCACAAACATTTGTTTGTGGGTAGCATGCATGTTTAGAAAGTTTATCGCTTTGATGGAGGAAGGCAGGGTATCTGACCTCCAGGCGCTCGCCAGGGCTCTTCTAGCTGCTATTAGGACGTGAGTGATGAAGACATGGAATTTGTGTAAAAGGGCAATTTCCGGAAGCAACATGTAGTTTATCTTGGTGATGGAAGAGATAAGATTGGATATTTATTTCCAGAAAGCCATAATCTGCGGGCAGTACCACCATATGTGGCTAATGGAGCCCACACACACGCACTTCCTCCAGCATAATGGGGAGTGGGCGCCTGGGTGACGATTCGCCAGTACTTGTGGTGTGAGGTATCATCTTTGCAGAATTTTTAGAACTGTTTCCCAGTGGGATATGCATCGGGATGCTTTCCTAGCTTGTTGAAGTGCTTGACACCATTGCTGCTTGTATAGGAAACTCCCAGCTCTTGTTCCCAGGATATCATGGCTGGTGGTTTGACCATTATCTCTCTGGTTCATAGGGTGTTGTACATTATGGAGATCCCTTTTTTATTCAGATTTTCAGATGAAAAGAAGGAGTAAATTGGTTTCATTAGGGCATCTTCCCCTAAATCAAGGGGGGATAGTAGGTGTCGTATTTGTAGATATTTGTAAAAGTCCTTGTTGTTCATATAGTTGATTGACTAGGATGAGACCGTTGCTTTTCCATGTGGAGATATCCAGATCTGGAATTAGTAAAGGCAACAAGGAAAGTGGGTGTTTGGATTAATCAGTTTTGTTTTTTTTTCCCTGTAGTTTTCAGAACAGATATCTACGTCTTGAGGGTAGCATGTGCTGTTCCCAGGAAAGTTCTGGAATGTTTGTGGGCAAGCGCGGAGGCTCCTAGCAGCGCCCTGATGTCAGAGGAGAGAGCATGCTGTTCGATTTGTATCCATTGTTTGTCTGGGGCTGGAGACCAGCAGTGTTTAGTTTGGTCGAGGATGGTGGCTGTGTAGTATTTGGCTAATTCAGGTGCACCAAGACCTGCATGGGTGACCAGTGTATACATGGACTCTCTTCATAGCCTTGCCTTCATATGAAAGAGTTTATTATTTTTTGTAAGTTCGTAAGGTGGGTTGCTGACATCGGCAGGGGGATCGTTCTAAAGAAATATAGCACATGTGGGAGAATGAACATTTTAGTCAATGCAATTTTCCCTGCCCAGGAGACTGTGGCTTTTGAGAGATTTTTAGAAAGTTCAGAGATCTTGCTAAGCAGAAGAGTACAATTTACTTTAAAGATTTGGTTGCCTGGGGAGGTCAATCTGATACCCAGGTACAGTATGTTATCTGGGAAGAGCCCGCCCAAGAGAAGAAGGAAACCGCTGAGACTTGTTTTTGCTGTGGAGGAGAGATGTGTAGTGGTAACATGAAGGATTTGGAGTCGTTTACTTTGTATAATGAAATTGCTCCAAACTCTTTTAAGATGTTTTGGAGGGCAGGTATGGAGGAGGTGGGGTCAGTTATGGCAAAGAGAATATTGTCGGCATATAGGCCTATTTTGTGTTCTTCTTGCCCTATCCTTAGGCCTTTAATTGTGCAAGTGTCGATTGATTCTGCCAATGGTTCAATAATTAGGGCGAAGATGAGAGGGGATAGTGGGCACCCTTGCCTGGTTCTATTGGTGATGTAAAAAATAGAGCTGACAGCATGCCAGATATGCAAACCTTGGCACCGGGGTTGGAGCATAATGCTAGAATGGCTTGGCCAAAAGGGCCAGTGAGACCAAATTTGTTTAGCACTTGTTGGAGATATCCCCAATGTACTTGGTCAAACGCCTCCTCTGCATCCAAAGATAGGAGCAGAGAAGGTGTTTGATGGTGGTCTACCCATTGGATCAGGTTGATAAATCTTCTGGAGCTATCTGGGGCTTGGCATCAGTTGATAAACCCGGCTTGGTTTGGATGTATCAGGGTAGAAATTAAGAGTTGTAGCCTATTTGCTATCAGTTTAGCATAAATTTTGATATCGCTGTTGAGTAGTGATATAGGCCTGAAGTTTGTGGGATTTGTTGGAGGTTTCCCTGGTTTAGGTATGGCTACTATTAAGGTTTCTAGGGATTCTTTAGGGAACAAATCTATTTTTGCGGCTTGATTGGCTACTTCGCTAAGGTACTGTTCTAGGGTGGTAGCAAAGGTTTTGTAATATTTGTTACTATATCCATCAGGACCAGGAGATTTGTTTGCAGGCAGGGAATTTATGGCTTTAATCACTTCCTTTGTAGTGAAAGGTGCTGAAAGAGAAGCTTGTTAAGATGAGGTGAGCAAAGGTGTGTTTATTGAGTCTAGGAAGGTCCGCATTTGGGCTTTTGAGGGGGGATGGAAATCTGGGGCTTTTCGTATATTGTTGATGGTTCCTTTCTTTGGGTCAGTGAAGGAGGAAACGGTAGGTTTCCTTAAAGTTTGATTATTTTGTCTAGCTAGGAGGGTGCCCGCTTTGTTAGCTTGAGTGTAAAAGTTGAGTTTAAGTGTGTGTTCGTGTCGGCTGTTAAGGCAGTTGGCCATATTTTGTCGTAGTTTGTCAAGGGTGAGAGCAACGTTTGAGTCTAATGAAGTTTTATGTTGTTGTTCAAGAATTGTTATCTGAGCTAGTAAATCTGCTATCTGTTTAGATTTCCTCCTCTTCTCATGCGCACCTATTTTTATCAAGATGCCTCTCATGAACGCCTTGTGTGAATTCCATTGCACAAACTTGTCTATGTCGGCAGTTGCATTCAGCTGGAAGAAAGAGGTTAGTTCTTGTTTGATCTGCTCATTGTATCTGGGGTTGGTAAGAAGGGTTGCGTTCAGTCACCAAAGAGATGTGTTCTTTTTGAACGGAGTCTCAAAGATTTCTAATGAGACAGGGGCATGGTCTGACCCTGTGATGGAGTCAATCTCCATCTTAGAAATATGTTGTAGCTTAAGCTTATCGACAAGGAACAGATCAAGTCTCAAGTAAGATTGTTGTGGTTTGGAAAAAAAGGTATAGTACCTTTCAATGCCAAGTAGGCATCTCCAAGCGTCATAAAGGTTTGTGTTATGCCACGTACACACGAGCGGACTTTTCAACGGACTAGGTCCGACGGTCTTTCCGGCGGACTTTCGACGGAGTTCCGACAAACTTTCCGAATGAACGGACTTGGCCACACACAATCACACTAAAGTCAGACGGATTCGAACGTGATGACGTACGACTGGACTAGAATAAGGAAGTTAGTAGTCAATAGCTGCCCTAGCGTCGTTGTTTGTCCGTCGGACTAGCACACAGACGAGAAGATTTTTCCATAGGAACTGGGTCCAGCGGAGTTCCGGCGGAAAAATTTGAAGCATGTTCTATTTCTAAAGTCTGTCGGATTTTTCGACAGCAAAAGTATGATGGGGCCCACACACAATCAAATTGTCTGATGTATTCGTTCCTGTCAAAAAGTTGCTGTCGAAAGTCCGGTCGTGTGTACGCGGCATAAGTGATGAATGAGGACAGTGAGGATGTTCTTTTGCGAGCGCTGTTAGAAGAGTCTATGATGGGATTTGGGGCATTATTAAAGTCCTCGCAGATTATAAGGTGTCCTTGGGCTTTTTGTTTTATTTTTGCACGGATTTCCCCAAAAAAAGAGCGTTGGCGTGTATTAGGTGCATAGAGGTTAATCAGAGTAGTCTGGGTGTTGTCTATATTGGCCTGTAGTATAATGAAACAGCCAGATGGGTCAGAGTAGGGGTCATGAATTTGAATCTGTAGGGAATGTTTTATAGCTATAATGACTCCTTTGGATTTAGTGTCAGCATTTGCGAAGAAGTAGTGTGTAAAATCTTTCTGTTTGCAAGTGGGAGGTTTGGATTGATTAAAGTGTGTCTCTTGTATGCATAAGATGTCAGTGTGGAGACAGGCTGCCTCTTTCCATAGAACAGACCTTTTATATGTGGTATTGAGGCCCTTGGCATTAATGGAGGTTATTTTGACCATTGGGCGGTATGTATATGCTTGGAAATGTCTGTAATGGAGCTAAAACACGATGCATGCAAGGTTAGTAAAAAAACAATTACTTTTCGATACCTTATCTGGGTTGAACAGTTAATTTCACATTTTGTGTTAAAGACCATAGAAACAATGTGAATTGACAGATTTATCTACCGGGGGTGGGTGTAGATTATCACCCGAGTCAGGGAAGTACGAGCCACTTTCCTCTCATCTAGGAAAAGGTTAACAGAGTGAGAGTTGACCGACTACCAGGTTATTTGCCCATGATAGTCTGGGATCAAGATGGGGGAGTTGTCTCACAATCTTTTGAAAGATGCTGAGTTGTATGCTTCTTCATGTTGGACGGAGGGTATGTGTCTTGGTACCCCCATTGTGAGAGATATTTGAAGCCATCATTCGGTGTCATTATAACTACTTTGTCCCGGTATGTTACCAGGAGTTTTGTGGGATGTCTCCAGCTATATTTGATTTGTTGAGCTTGTAAGGTTTCCGTTATAGGTCTGAATTCCAGACGTCTATCTGTGGTGACCTGGGATATGTCTGCAAGGTTTTTAGTTTCCTGGCAGTGGACATGAGCATATCTTTGATGTAAAAAGAGTGTATACGTGCAATTACATCACATGGAGCTGAGGCTGGGAGGAAGCTAGGTTTAACAAGGCGATGTGCCCTATCAATGAGTAGATTCTGTTTGGAGACTGATGGCAGGAACTTTTTGAACAATGCTTGTAGGTATCCAATGAGCTCTGGCGGTGTCATAGATTCAGGGATACCACTGATTTTAACATTGTTCCTTCTGGACCTTTCCTCTAGGTCTGCCACCTTGTCTTTTAGTCGCTGTATTTCTTGTAATTGATCCTGGTAGGTATCCACCAAGTCATTGTGAGCCGAAACTACCTCCCCCACTTTTGATTCTAGGTCCCCCGTTCGTGGGTGATCTGCGCCTGTGTGTGGCTGATTGCTATGTCAATGTTGGATTGAATACACATATATAGTGACTGCAGCATATCTTTGAGCTCTGATACAGTGGCAGGCTTGTCTGAGGTAGGGAATTCCTCAAGGGGGTTGTCAGGCTCAATGAGTGTCAGCAGTGTCAGTGCAGGGGAGAGATTCAGCTTTTTACTTACATGCGCCCTGGATAGAGGGGATTGCAATGGTGGTGGAGGCTGGTCTTTTATGAGGGTCTTTCTGGGGCGATTGGAGGTCTGTGATATCCTCTGTGAGTTCTGATTCCTCCTCTGTGCCTGTGTCAGCGTGTCCGTTCAGCCGTACAGCTGATACTGCTGTGCTCAGTGTGCCACCGCCATCTTGAGACTTCTCTTCAGATTGTCTTTGGAAGAAGTCTGTCACTTTGCGGGCCTGCACAAGCGCAGATTTCCCTCCCCCTGAATGATCCCTCCTGGTGGCGGGTGTCATAACCCGCCATATCGGCGGGTACCTGGTCGGTCGGCATTGCTTACGGTAACTCTGAGAGGCTGTGGATCGTCTGAGCTCCCTGCTCAAGCTGCCATTCAGCCACAGCTTTTTTATGCAAGCAATGTAAGTAAATGCATTTGACCTGGTATCAGCCATTTACAGAACCTGTAAGGCTGAGGTCAGACTGAGAGATGAATAAGAAATAAAATGAACCTCTCAATTAATTTACTGGCAGGAAGTATGTTGATTGGAGGAGGGGGCATAATGATAGAGAGATGACTGATTACCATTATAGTCAATAATTAACAGAAAGATGAGCTCATCACTGTTGCTGCTTTTCCTTTCACTGTCCAGTCACAGGTTGGGGGCTAGTTCAGGATGAAATGGATTGCCTATCAGACTGAGGACATCTAGCGGTAGAAAAAGGTACTGCAGGGGAACTCTCTGGGTTGAACTCTGTACAAAAAAAAACAAGAAGATAAAAATGAATAGCTGTAAAAATAAAATAACAAAAGCAGATGTTGCAATATTATTATTAATATTTTACCTAGCTGGTTTTGTTTTTTTATCTCTTCATTTTTATATTATTTTCGGCTACAAATTTGTTCTAAATAAGACTTGAAAAATAAAATAGTTTAGTCTACATTCCAGAGTCAGTACCATCATGTTAGTTACAAATCAGAAGCTTTTCTTGGGCTCTTTACAGAAGCCTTGGTCATCCGTCATAGGCAGAGAACACAAGCTGCCGGGGACGAGCCTAGTCTACAGTAATGAGAAAATGTTCCAAAAGCAGCAACGACGGAGTGCTGAAAGCGTGTCTGGATTAAACTGCAGTCAGCAGTGATAGAACACTTCATTTTCAGCATCTCTATTACCAACTACAAGTTCCAGTGGAACACTTAGAGCAACACATGTGACTCCTGCCAGAGCGCCAGCTAAATGGGGTAACCATGATCGAGGCTATTAAAGGGAATTTAAAATGAATTTTTAATGATGATGGTATGTTGCCAGTGCATTCTCCTTGGGCTGATTTACACCTTAATTGGAACTGGCAGCATCGCTTATGCAGTTTAGGGATCTGAATGGAGAATGGGGGTTGAATGCCATTAGCTCACCTTAACACCGCCGGCTGCTAGGGGACAGAACTTATTATAAGACTGCAGAGAGGATGATTTGTAATGAAGGGCAACATTAGAATGATGGTGGCCAATCTTAGACACATCCAAATGTCTTTTAAATGATTTCTTCACCTTTGACCCTATTTCAATAATCGTTCTCTTGTAAATTACTGTATATACAAGAATTTACAATAAATAAACTCATGCTCTACGCTTTCCTTTGTGTCATCTCCTTGCTTTTCTTTTGCCCAGACCTTCCTGTCTTGTCTCCTTTGTTTGTAATATTTTAGGCTGATGGTAAAAGGCATGCAATATGGAAGCTTCTATTGCTAGCCGATGTGGGAAGAGTGGCATCACTCCAGACACTGTACTCCTCTTGTCCTCCAAGGCAGTGTTGGGTGCCAAAAAGGAGCCTGTCTCCTCTCCTAGTGCCATAGCTGTAATGAATGGAAAGTCACACACCAACAGCATCACCAAATATAACTTTATTTAGCCACAACTGTCTAACGAGTCCCCGCCCAGGAACTGCCCTTACTGACATGTTTCACCCCATTGGGCAATAACTGTGGAGTCACACTTCAACCTGATGCGCTCAGGAGCACTCTACTGGATAACACGTTATTCAGTCACAACCATCAAGTAGCAAGTTCCCACCCAGGAACCACCCTCTGACATGGATTAGGTAAAAACAGAGGGGCGAAGAGCCTAAAAAAAGAAAACAAATGCAGCCACCACATCTAAGGACTGGTAAGCTGCAATATATGACATTTTTGGGTTTAGGTTTAAAATTGCTTTAACCCCCTTCCCGCCCACACTATAGCCGAATGACAGCTACAGCGCAGGCTTATGTTGTCAGGAGGACATCTATTGACATCCCCCTACGGTACCCAGGTGGCTCGCACTCTGATCGCTGAGTGCTTTGGACACAGCTGATCAGAGATCATGGTAAAGGACCAATGATAGCGGCCCTTTACTACGTGATCAGCTGTGTCCAATGACAGCTGATCATAATGTAAACACAAGCCGGTTATCGACTTTTCTTTCAGCGTGCGAAAGGGAGAAGAGAGTCAATAACCAGCTTCTGTTAAAGGGATATCTACACTGATAATCATGGCACTGCCTATCATTGCCCAGCAATGTCACCTCATAAGTGCCCATCAGTGCAGGCTGTCAGTGTCCACCAGTGAAACTTCATCAGTGCCCATCAGTAAAGGAGAAAAATTACCTGTTTGCAAAATTTTATAACCATCTTTGAAAATGTGTTTTTTTTTCTGGCTTTTTTTTTTTTGGTTTGTTTAGCAAAAAATAAAAACCCCTAGTGGTGATTAAATACCACAAAAAGAAAGCTCTATTTGTGTGAAAAAAAATGATACAAGTGTCATATGGGTACAGTGTTGCATGACTGCGCAATTGTCATTCAAAGTGTGACAATGCTGAAAGCTGAAAATTGGTCTGGGCAGGAAGGGGGTAAGAGTGCCCAGGAGGCAAGTAGGTAATTATCTTATACATTGTAAATAAAGTTAATAACATTTATTAGATTTTTTTGTGTCTTACATGCATCATTATTTCAATCAAACTGAGAAAGTCCCATTCAATATTGCATTTTTTTAGCTTATTTTATTATATGAGCGCTATTTCTTACAGTATATTAATGAAGTAATAAGGGGCCCAGGTACAGTGCATAGGGAGCAAGAACTTTAGCTGCATGCCTGGCATAATGAAATCTTTCATCAATGTCTGGTACACTCAGCTTGTATAAGACCAGTGAGTACAACATGCTTTTACAATGTATTTGCAAAGCTTTCAGTGAGGTTGTTTTCTTGTAGCTTTTAAAGAATTCTTCATCTTTAGTTTGGGAATGTTTACATGGATCTTAATGCTTTATAAAATCTTGCTGTACACACTGAACTTCGAGCAAAACTCCAACAAATAAATACATATATAGAAAACCCATTATAAGATAACATAAAAAGGGAAATGCTTTTGCTGCAGTACTCACCTTCAGTCAGGATCTGGGCCCGCAGTAATCCTTTTCCACCACTGGAGGTCCTCATTTTTTAGAGTTGAATGATGACTATGTTATTCAACCCACTTCCACGGAGCCTAGGCTGTTATGACCCCGCCAACTGGGGTGGTGTCACTAAGCAGCCTGGACTCAGAGTATTGCTGCACTGAATTGCACTCACATATCATTACAGGAACACAGTTGAGCACAGCAATAAGGGCTGAACATCCTGCCACTGTCAAAGGAGACCCATAACTAACCATACAGAGGAGCCTTGCTTTATAATATACTATATTGTCAAAATTATTAATTTTTTTATGAAGAAGCAGAACTTCCCCTTTTTTGGTAAAGTTACATTTTAATGTCAGGTCTCTGCCCACTCAGCAGGAGCAGGAAATGGGATATATGGGTCAGGAGGGGCAACTGCCTCAAGCACAGTTTATTTTTATTTTTTTAATGCAATGGGGGAAAGCACACTGTTAGCTGGTCAGTGCTCTGTTCTCCAGCTACTTGAATAACAGGAGTGACACTCAGGGTGGGGGGGAGCACAGTTTGGAATCTGCACCATGGGCACAGGATGACCTTCAAATAGTTATAAACAAGTTAAAACCTATGTAAGGATCTGCTGTCCAATGCTGCCTGTAGTTGTGCATACCTGTGCTCTTTTTATTTTAGTTAATTATGTACGTACTTCCTGCCTTATGTATGTACTTCCTGGGGGGCTGGGTTAAAAACCCCAGAGGAAGGAAGCAGAGAAAGGAGAGTTTGAATTCCACATGTTCTGCTATGGAGGTGCTATTGCTGAATATATATATATATATATATATATATATATATATATATATATATATATATATACTGTAGGGCTCAACATTTTAAGTTCTGAGCTACTAGCCAGGTCTCAAGGGTTACTCGCCACCAATTGCCCCACCCAACCCTTACCCTGTCCTGCCCCTAATCACGCAATCATAAATTATCTCATTGCAGCGTAACCTGTGCCCATCATTGCAGCCTCACCGTGCCCACCATTGCAGCCTCACCGTGCCCCCATTGCAGCCTCACTGAGCCCCCATATTGCAGCCTCACCATGCGCAAGCCTCACTGTGCCCCCAAATTGCAGCCTCACTGTGCCCCAAATTGCACCAACACCGTTCCCCCAATTGCAGCCTCACTGTGCCCCCAATTGCAGCATCACCGTGCCCCCAATTGCAGCATCACCATGCCCCCATTGCAGCATCACTGGGCCCCCATTGCAGCATCACTGTGCCCCCAATTGCAGTCTCACAGTGCCCCAAATTGCAGTCTCACAGTGCCCCAAATTGCACCATCACCATGCCCCAAATAGCACCCTCACTGTGCCCCCAATTGCAGCATCACTGTGCCCCCATTGCAGCCTCACTGTGCCCCCAATTGCAGCCTCACAGTGCCCCCAATTGCAGCATCACTGTTCCCCCAATTGCAGCCTCACAGTGCCCCCAATTGCAGCCTTGCCAGGGCGGACGGATCATGATGAGTTAGATGTGAGCAGCGGGATCACGAGCAGTAAAACACACCGTAACAGCTGACATTGAGACTGTCTCCGATCTGCTCACTCCTCCTAACCCCGCGCCTGTAATAGTCAGAACGCAGGTCCAATGCGGGGATGCATTCTGTCTATCACAAGCGCAGGGTTAGGAGGAGGCGGGGATGTATGAGAGTGAGCAGAGCGGAGACAGTCTCAGACAGCGGTTCATATCTAACTTCCATGCACTCTTCCACCGGGAGAACGGCTCCCAATCAACTCCGCCCGCCGGCGGTGGTCGCCCCCACTCCCAGGCAGCCCAGCTCCTCGTCAGCCCTCATTTTCCACTGGCAAAAGCGAGTAGATAAGTGGAAAATTTGAGGGCTGTATAATGTATATGCTTCAGTATCCTGTTATTAGGATTGCAATCCCCAGCTTCATCCACCTAAATAGTGGACTACACCAGCCAGCTACTCTGGCACTCATGCCACACCATGCCCTCACACTCTCTGTTTCCTCCTTCAGGAGTATTGGGCAGGAGGTGCAAGAGAGGCCTCCACAACATTGCAGTCATCAGCAGGTACTTGATAGAGGGTCTCCCCTTCGTCACTTCAACACCAGGAAGGATGCCGCATCCTGATCATCCTTGGGGGGGCCCCTTCAACTGGACTTTGCTTCAACATTCCTCTGGAAGTATCTCTTTTAATAAGTATATATATCTGAGTGCAAAATAACACCAGGACTCCTATAGGGACCCTTGCTTATAATACCGGTTTGTACATTGGATGCATATACTATTATTGATCTTGTCTTATATAAAGCTTATATTATTACTATAATGATGTCCATCTATATATTCATGGTTAATATTATATGCAGTCGTTTTTTTCTGCTCCCAATTGCTTTGATTACATTACCGGTTAACTTCACAGGAAGGGAATCCCCTCTGGTCACGGAGGCCCTGTCCTGGGTGGAGGCACTGCCAACTTCATCATCAATCCCACTTTTTCCCTTAGTGAAGGTTCTGGATCGCTTATTTATCTTATTAACCTAGAGGTTTAGCACACTATCCTGTTTGGGAAGGGTCATTTGTCATAACCCCCCCCCCCCAAAAAAGAGGGCTACAACTGTAATAAGTAAATAGATACATAAATATATCATCACAGAATCCCAGTTGTCAAAAGAAATGTCCTGTAGACAGAAGAGGTCAGGAAGGGGAAACCACCAGAAAGAGCTAAAATACCAAACATGGGGAAAAGAACTGAGATGTATTTGGTATTTGTGAGCATGTCCTGCAAGGTAAAATTACAATCACACATTAGCTGATTAGAATGCTCTATTATAACATATGGCGGTGTGGGGTCTGTGCTCTTTGGCCTCTGGAGTGAGAGTATTGAAGGTTGCTCCGGCATAACAATCCGCTCCTCGCACACCTAGCAGGCACTGATCTGTGAAATGGGAATAGAGAGCCCGAGCTTCTTCCTGTCGGAGCTGTCTTCACATAATGAGTGTTTTAGAACTTTGTCCACTGGCTACAAGAAATTCCACCAGATTTAGCAGTAAGGACTGTAACTCCTTCAGCACCATGGAGAGCGACTGTGCCACTGTTCATTAAAGAACAGCAAGGTCTATATTATAATCTATCATTTCCTTCCTTTCCTTCCTCCCTCCCTCCTTCCTTCCTTCCTTTCCTTCCTCCCTCCCTCCCTCCTTCCTCCTTCCTCCCCCCTCCTTCCCCTCCTTCCTTCCTCCTCCTCCTTCCTTCCTCCCCTCCTTCCTTTCCTCTCCTCCCCTCCTTCCTCCCTCCCCTCCTTGCTTTCTTCCTTCTCTTTTTTTTCCCACTACCTCGCCCACCTTCGTTCTTTCTTTTTTCTTCTCATTAACTCTATTCTCCACCTTTACAGTATCCATAATCCTTCAGCACCATGGACAGCAACTGTTCTCTTTCTTTCATTCTTGCTCTCTCTCTTTCTGACTCTTTCCTTTCTTTCCTTCTTTCTGAGTATATACTGTATAATATATATATATATAATATATATATATATATATATATATATATATATATATTATTTATATATATATAATGTAGATTTATCTGATTCTATCTATCTATCTATCATTTGTTGGCATTAATCTCTGTACCTTTGTCTATGATGCCTTGAGTCGTTATTTTGTTGGACCACCTTTTGCTTTAATTCCAGCCTTTAGTCTGTTGGGATATGTCTCTACTAACTTTGCCCATCTAGACTTGAATATTTGCCCACTTTTCTTTGCAGAACTGCTCAAGTTCAGTTAAATTTGATGGTGACTATTTGTGGACTGAAGTCTTCAAATCATTTCACAGATTTTCAATGGGGTTTAAGTCTGGGCTCTGACTAGGCCATGCAAGGACATTCACCTTTTTCTACTTCAACCACTGTGTGCTCATTTTTGCTGTGTTCTTTGGGTCATTGTCATGTTGGAAGGTAAACCTTCTGCCCATTGACAACTTTCTGGCAGAGGGTAGCAGATTTTGCCCCATCTATTTTTCCTTCTATCCCGACAAGTGTTCCAGTCCCTGCTGCAGAGAAACACCCCCATAACAGGATATTACCACCTCCATAACAGGATATTACCACCTTCATGCTTTACTGTAGGAATGGTTTTATTTGGATGGTGAGCTGTATTGGATTTCCGCCAGTCATATGGTTTGGTGTTGAGGCCAAATCATTAAAATTTTAGTCTCATCTGACCATAACACCTTTTTCCATGTGGCCTCAGAATTGTTAAGGTGTGTTTTGGCAAAGCTCAATCATGACCGCATGTGGCCTTGAGGAGTGGCTTTTTTCTTGCAACCCCCCCCCCCCCCCCCCCCCCCCCCATACAAGCCACATTAGTGGAGAATTTGTGATATTGATATTGTTGTCACATGCACACAATGACCACTCTTTGTCATAAATTCCTGCAACTGCTTCAGAGTAGCTGTAGGCCTCTTGGTAGCCTCTCTGACCAGTTACCTCTTGGCTCTTTCATCCAGTTTGGAGTGACGTCCTGATCCAGGGAGGGTCTGTGTTGTACCAAATACCTTCCATGTCTTAATAATAGACTTCACTGTGATTCTAGGCATTGATAACGCCTTTGCCATTTTTTTATATCCATCTCCTGACTTGTGCCTGTCCACATCTTTAGCCCAGAGATCCCGGTGACAGTGCCTTCCCAACTATAGTTGATTGTTTGCTTCAGTTGCACTACCGGGACTGAAATGCTCCAGGAAAGCTCTTTTCATGCTGAGCTAATCAAAATGACCACAGCTGATCACAGTTGAAAGTCAAATGGCTTTGAGAAGGTGATTAGCTACACCTGATTGAGTTTAGGAGGGGGTGTTCTTTTTTTTTTTTTCATGTTGGTGTTCTATCTTTCACTTTGATGTTATAAGTTGCACTGAGTAAAAAAAAGCTGGCTAAAATAAAAACTGTGGCTGTCTTCATTTTTTCTATACGCACTGTACATACATTATGTACAATATATTAGGTTTTCTGACTGATGTTCTTTCACAAAATAAAGTCCAACATGACATGCATGATTGTTTACAATCTATTTATAATTGATTAAGCCAGATATTCCATGTCTTGTAAGAGCCAGGAGGAGGAGTATGTTCCTCCTCTGAGTCATTCTGCAGTCTGTGGAATCTGATCTCTCTACTTTTAGGTCTATCTTGCTCCACAGCATTCTCTCTTTTCTTTTTTCTTTTAGTACTCACATTCAGTCCAGTGCTGTCCACCACAGAAAGCTTGCTCGTCTGCTAGATGGTGTTCCTCTTCTTCCAGAGTCATTTCTATGTGTGCTGCTTTTGGAGAGCTCCTCCTGCACAAAGCACAAAAAAAAAAAAAACTGACAGGGTTTCCAACCCTTCCCTTGCTGATATATAAATGTGTTGAGAAATGATGTAGAGACTGGTTCCCTATTTTATACAAAACTATCTAAGTATAGATATTTACTGTGTATAATGTATGTGTGTATGTATATAATATATATATATATATATATATATACACAGTATATTACCAAAAGTATTGGAACGCCTCCCTTTACACGCACATTAAGTTTAATGGTATCCCAGTCTTAGTCTGTAGGGTTCAATATTGTGTTGGCCCACCCTTTGCAGCTAAAGCAGCTTCAACTCTTCTGGGAAGGTGCCTTTGTGAGGTCAGGCACTGATGTTGGATGAGAAGGCCTGGCTCACAGTCTCCACTCTAATTTATCCCAAAGGTGTTGTATCAGGTGGAGATCAGGACTCAATGTATTTATGGACCTTGCTTTGTGCACTGGTCCAAATCAATTGGCGAAGGGGGATTATGGTGTGGGGTGGGTGTGGGGTTGTTTTTCAGGGGTTGGGCTTGGTCCCTTAGTTCCAGTGAAGGAAACTCTTAAAGCATCAGCATACCAAGACATTTTGGACAATTTCATGCTCCCAACTTTGTGGGAACAGTTTAGGAATGACCCCTTCTTGTTCCAACATGACTGTGCACCAGTGCAAAAAGCAAGGTCCATAAAGACATGGATGAGAGAGTTTGGGGTGGGGGAACTTGACTGGCCTGGACAGAGTCCTGACCTCAACCTGATAGAACACCTTTAGGATGAATTAGAGCGGAGACTGCAAGCCAGGTCTTCTTGTCCAACATCAGTGCCTGACCTCACAAATGGGCTTCTGGAAGAATAGTTAAACATTTCCATAGAAACACTACTAAACAATGTGGACAGCTTTCCCTGAAGGCCCCTTTCACACTGGGGTCAGTGCGGGCGCCAGCAGTAAAACGGCGATATGTTTAGCGCCACTTTATCGTCGTTTTAGTGGCGCTATTCGGCCTCTAGCGGGGCGGTTTTAACCTCCACTTGCGGCCGAAAAAGGGTTAAAACTGCCCAGCAGCCAACTGCCCAGCGGCGCTTTGCCAGCGGTATTGATTTCAATGGGCAGGAGCGGTTTAGGAGCAGTGTAATACACCGCTCCAGAGATGCTGCTTACAGGAGTTTTTTTTACTGCCCTCGGAGTTTACACACTGCCCTCAGGCTTTCACACTGGAGACACAGCAGCGGCTGTTTCAGGGCGCTTTGCAGGGTGCTATTTTTAGCGCTGTAGCGCCTGCAAAGCGCCCCAGTGTGAAAGGGGTCGAAGAGTTGATGCTGTTATAGCTGCAAAGGGTGGGCGAACTCAATATTGAACCCTATGGACTAAGACTGGGGCGCCATTAAAGTTCATGTGCGTGTAAAGGCAGGCGTTCCAATACTTTTAGTAGTATATATATATATATATATATCTATATCTAGATATCTATATATATCTATATCTATATATATATATATATAGATAGATATATAGATAGATAGATAGATAGATATATTTACTACCAAAAGTATTGGAACGCCTGCCTTTACATGCACATGAACGTTAATGTCGTCCCAATATATACATATAAAAAATAAAAACATTTTGATTGCTGATGCATAGACTCTCATTGTGAGAAAGGACGGTAAAGCACAACCATACACTAGAAGCAAAATTAGCTAAGGCATCCAGAGAATCCTCTTCATCCATTGCACTTCCTGAAGTGTCAGATGCCTGGACACCTGCTAAGAGCTTGTCTAGGGGGCTGCAGGGCAAAACCAGGCCACCAGAGGGGGACAAGAAACCTAACACTCCAAGAAGTATGATGTTGATGTATGAGGAAGACACCATAGATATATTTTGCTGAAATATCCTCCCTCCAGAGTTATCCGCCAGCAATCTATTTTTTTTATTTTGTATTTTAACGACATGATGACCTCACACTGATGGTCAGTGTCAAATAACGTGACTTGACAGTGAAAGGACAGCTATCATAGTGATCAACTCAGCACTTAGTCACTCCAGTACACTACAGTTCTGCTGTAGAGGGACTGCATGAGATTGATTTCAGGTCCAAAGGAATGTTTATTTTACTGTGTTCAATAAGTTAAGTAAAAAAAAAAAAAAAGCTGAGGGTTTGATACAGCCTTAAGCTCAACGCATTAACATGCATCCACACATTGATGGGATTTTTTGCATGATGCTGATATTTATGACATACATTTCCTTATAATATACTTCTAAACATTCCAACATATTGTCTGACTTCTATTACAAAGACTTTAAAAAAGATACTTGAGTGGTACAGACGAGACCGCCATAGAGAGAGAGAGACTTCCCCGTGATTGATGGGATTCCGCAGAAATATTTTTATAAAATCGGATTTTGTCTGTGTCCAGGTGAATTTTTCCTCTCTGCCAAATAGATCATAGTGTGAGATGACATCTCACTTATTGTGTTTCTGACAGTACATCAATCCAAAAGCTCATTTCGAAAAACTGTTCTGGGGATTTTGCAGGGCCTCTGCTTTGATCCCTCCACCAAACGTTAAACACGGATAAAGCACTCCAGGAAACTACTGTAGGTACGGCTGGCTCAGGCTATCCTCCAACTCTTTAACCCTCTGACCACAGTGTCAGATCTTTGTTAGAGGTAAGCAAACCAATGCAGATAGATTGTGAATCCATCTGCATCGCTTGTATTTATCCACATCTGGTCCGTTACAAAGAATCTGGAGACTAGAAGATTGGTGAATGGATACCAATAACACAGGCTAGCATTGTGATCAGTTATTTGCGCTCTGAAAAATGAGGAGAGTGAAAAGGAAAACACAAGGAAGGTGGTGAAAGACAGAAGAGCCCAATGTTGTGTCATTTTAACTCATATGAAGGTAGTCAAAGATAGCAATGTTTGTGAAACTGAACATTCTCACATCTGGGTAGGTGTTATGGTGCTCTTAGAACCCTTGCCAGGACTTCGCAGAACTTATATTCTCAAAATCCATGCCAGGCCTTCCAGAACTTCTACTCTCCGAAATCCCTGCCAGGACTTCTGGAACTTCTACTTTTAGAATCCCTGCTCGGACTTCATGAACTTCTACTTTCAGAATTCCTGCCAGGACTTCCAGAACTTCTACTCTCAGAATCCATGCCAGGACCTCTACTCCCAGAAACTCTGCCAGGACTTCTACTCTCAGAATCCCTGCAAGGACTTCCAAAACTTCTACTCTCAGAATCCCTGCCTGACAGGACTTCCAGAATGTCTACTCTCAGAATCCCTGCCTGCCAGGACTTCCAGAACTTCTACTTTCAGAATACCTGCCTGCCAGGGCTTCCAGAACTTCTACTCTCAGAATCCCTGCCTGCCAGGACTTCCAGAACTTCTACTCTCAGAATCCCTGTCTGCCAGGACTTCCAGAACTTCTACTCTCAGAATACCTGCCTGCCAGGACTTCCAGAACTTCTACTCTCAGAATCCCTGCCTGCCAGGACTTCCAGAACTTCTGATCTTAGAATCCTTGCCTGCCTGGACTTACAGAACTTCTACTGTCAGAATCCCTGCCTGCCTTGACTTCCAAAATTTCTACTCTTAGAATCCCTGCCTGTGGAATGGTTTCACAAACTCAATAACATGTAAGAAACAGAGGAACTCATTAGTATTTCACAGGAATGACTCTGAAACTTTACAGCTACTTTGTATTGTTGAATACATTATAAGACAACCATAGGATACACAGATGCTAGGTGTTTTTTTCTGAAGCGATATGTCTTTCTAACTGTTACACTTTCCTGGCCTTGTCTTTTACTTGCCTATCTCCTCTCCTCAGGCAGAACTCGGTACCACCAAAGGGTGGTGATAAATAACACATACTCAGACTGGTCTGGAGTTCTAAGTGGGGTACCCCAAGGCTCTGTCCTGGGACCAATTCTGTTTAATTTATTCATAAATGATATAGAGGTTGGTATAGATAGCTCAATCTCAGTTTTTGCAGACAACACAAAAAAAAAGCAATAATAAGGGCAATAACGTCACATCAAGATATAGAAATTTTACAGAAAGACCTGAATAAAATAAAGTTGTGGGCAACTACATGGCAAATGAGGTTTAATGTTGAAAAATGTAAAGTAATGCACTTGAGGGCTAAGAATATAAATGCAAACGATTTACTAGGAGGAGAACCTCTGAGGTAATCAAGGATGGATTAAGATCTGGGGTTCCTGGTAAAAGCAATGGCAGGCAATGTCAAGCTGCAGCAAACAAAGCCAGCAGACTATTAGCTTGTATAAAATAGGGAATCTTACTTCAGAGATAAAAATTATAATCCTGTTACTTTATAAAACTCTGGTTCGGCCACATCTGGAGTATTCCATCCAGTTCTGGTCACCAGTCCTCAGGAGGGATGTGGTGAAGCTGGAGAGAGTCCAGAGAAGGGCAACTAAATTGATATGTGGATTGGAGGTCCTCAATTATGGGGGAAGACTACAAGCACTGAATTTGTTCTCCCTGGAGAAGAGACACTTGAGATGAAAAATGATAGCAGTATACACATACCTCAATGGTGATCCCAGCATAGGAAGGAAACGTTTCAGTCTCAGGGAGTGTAAGAGGACACAGGGCCACACAATGAGAAGCGGTTTAACCTTAAGCTGCGTAGGGGATTTTTCACTGTCAGGGCGATAAGGACGTGGACCTCTTTTCCACAATTTGTGGTGTCAGCGGGGAGTGTTGATGTTTTTAAAAGACCCTGGACATGCATCTTAGTGAACACAACATACAGGGATAAGGGAAATGATTATCAACATTGACACACATACACCTACACAGGTTTAACTGGATGGACTATTGTCTTTATTCAACCTTACCTACTATGAAACTCGGTACTGTGGGAGATATGCTCATATTGTAACACCCCAAGGTGGATTTCATGCCCTTTTCCTTCTTTGCATTTCTCCTCTGCTTAAAGAGAGGGGGAGGGAAGCATTAACTGGCTCTTGTCATTTTTAACACTTTTGTCACTTTTTTGGGTGAAATGGTAGGGGTACTTTTATACCCCCTTACCATTTCACACAGGGGGGGTGGGATCTGGGGGTCCCCTTGTTAAAGGGGGCTTCCAGATTCCGATAAGCCCCCTGCCCGCAGACCCCCACAACCACCGGCCAGGTTTGTGGGGATGAGGCCCTTGTCCTCATCAACATGGGGACAAGGTGCTTTGGGGGGGACCCCAAAGCACCCTCCCAATGTTGAGAGCATGTGGCCTGGTACGGTTCAGGAGGGGGGGCGCTCTCTTGTCCCCCTCTCTTTTCCTGCGGCCTGCCAGGTTGCATGCTCGGATAAAGGGTCTGTTATGGATTTTTGGGGGAACTCCACGCCGTTTTTTTTTTTATTTGGCATGGAGTTCCCCTTAAAATCCATACCAGACCTGAAGGGCCTGGTAATTGAATTTGGGGGAACCCCACGCTTTTTTTTTTTTTTTTATCAATGACTTTCAATGACTTTTCTCTGTATTACAGGGAGCCGACAATTCATTATAGCCGCGAGTGCTTTTAAAAGACTTTTTTTCCTGCAGAAATGGTACTTTGTGCAGGGACAGTTCTAAGCACGGGAAACATGCGCCCCTTCACAGGCATACTATACACACCCCCCAGGTACGAAATTTAAAGGAATATTACACTTTTATTGTTTCACTTTAAGCATTATTAAAATCACTGCTCCCGAAAAAACTGCCATTATTCTAACTTTTTTTTTTGCATTGATACATGTCCCCTGGGGCAGGACCCAGGTCCCCAAACACTTTTTATGACAATAACTTTTTTAAAATCAATGACTTTCAATGACTGTTCTCTGTATTACGGGGACGGGAGACGACAATTCATTATAGCCCTTCGGGTCCCCATTGACTTCAATGGGGTTCGGGTTCGGGGTCAAGTTCGGGTCAAGTTCAGTCCCGAACTCAAACTTTTTTGCAAAGTTCGGCCGAACCCCTCGAACCCGAACATCCAGGTGTCCGCTCAACTCTATTCATGTCCTATCCCAAGAACTAAATAGGAGGTAAGGGGAAACCCAAGGTAAAGGTAATATCCCTATTAGACAGTTGTCACCGGAACAGATGTCCCCATTGAAATATTTCCTTTTACCCTTTTATTCTAGTGACAACTCCAACATTTTTGATTTTCCCCTCACTTTCTGTCTCAGTGACAATCGTCACCAGTAGAAATAGAGAAGGTTTTCCCACAAGGAGACAGACAACAATAAAATCTTCACAGGGGGTCTAAACCTTCCACACACTATTCCAGCCATTCTGAACTAGGGTTCTGTAGAGCCCTAGATTTCCTTTAAAAATTGCCAGGGGTTCCTTGAGATGTGGCTGATTTACCTCCCAATTGATGGTGCTTGCATCGTTTCAGTACCAATGCCACTTGCCAAGCCAGCAGCATGACATAAATTATATTTTAACTAGCAGTAAGGGTGGCATTCTGATATTGTCAGGGCTGGGCTCAGCCCTTCCTTCTCTGAGCTGGCCATTTGCCAGCTCCCGTCTTTCTCCACAGTTACTCAGCTGTTGTTCATATCCTGCTTGTCAGTCCTGCCTACTTAGGCCGCTCAGTCCAGAGGGTCTCTGCCTTCACCTTGGTCAACATCACAAGAAACATCTCCTGCGTTCCTGTTTAAAGACTGGCTTTGCTGACATCCCTTCTGGCTCCAGATCCTGCTTCCTGTGCCACTACTTTGATCCCTGACTTTTGGCTTGGCTGACTATCCGTTCCGGTTACTGAACTATGTTTAGACTATGTTTGTTCTTTTTACTTTTTTTTATTAAACAAGTGTGATTTAACTGAACTTCTGTCTCGGTCTGATTTCATGGTTTCTGATAAATCTCCACTGTAGGGATTTTATTCTTCCAGCTGACTGCCAAAGTATAAGGCATTTTTCCCTTTGCCCTCAGATGAATTGATTTCAGGAGGGGTTCCCCAAGACCTGAAAATGATTTTAAAAGTTCCTCTGGGGTAAAAAGGCTGAGAAAGTTATATTGAAAACAAAAAATTATCGCTTCAGTCCAAAACTTGGTATACATTACTTAGTAGCAATGTTGTACAGCTCCAATCTGGTAAAGCACCACTTCTAACGAGTTAACATATCTCACCATTCACAGACAGAGCAGGTAATGTTATTGGCCTGCTGTGGGGAATTAGAAGTTACAAACAGTGTGAAAGTGAAAGGTTAGCCAAGCAGAAAGGTGTCGGAATTCTTGATGGCTTCTAGATTGACTTGTTTCCTGTGGGGACTTCATCTTTCGGAGTCAAGTAAGGACAGAGTTGTTTAAGAGCTTATAGATGCAATAAGTATGTATCCTTAGTATTTTCTTGGTTTTGTCTTCAGAGGTCAGGGCATGCGGAACATACAATGCGTACAAAACGGCCGTAGAACAAACTCTATAAATAACTTATAGTTTTCAAAGTACACACATCACATAAATCTTTTTTTTTTGTTTTTTAATAGTCAGCTGTCAAAAAATACAAATTATTTTCTTTTGTCTGCCATCTACCTATATGTTTTCTCTCCAACCAGACCTTGGCTTTTACAGGGTCCCCACATTACATAGCACCTCTGCTAGGAGACCATATTTCCCCTGGTCTGTGCCTGAATTATGTGACCTTTTTTATTATCTCTAACAAACCAGCACCACCTAGCAAATTCAGCAAATCCCAGCCAGCTGTTACACTGGGGACAGACTCGAAGAAAAAGGGGCATATTTGTAAAGTGCAAAAAAATAAATACATAGTTACAAATAGTTGGTAAGACTTTGGCAATATTTTAATGTCCAGTAGGAAAATCAAAGGTAACATTGTACATATTTAAAATATATATTTATAATTATAATTTTCATATTTTTTTAAAAAAATATTTATATGTAATAAATACATATAATAAATATTTTAAAGAGTAGGAGCAACAAATTTAATTTATTTTTTCATTTAATTAAAAATTAAAAAACCCAAACCTACAGTTTTGGGGTACTGAGGGCTGACTTTCATCATTTATTTGCCCAACTGTACAAACCAAGTATATGATGTGATGCTAAAATTTGCAAAAATTGGATCATTGCATGCCTTCTTGAGTCCAGCACCCTTGCATATAAATTAGTAAATTAAGCCGTGAGGAAGTGGGACCCCAACGCCTCTAAGCACAGTGGCCTGTGTTTTTTTATTTTATGAAGAAATAAATGCACCTTGGACCATATACAGTATATACTATATACAGTACTTTCGGCATGGTGCACCTACTCATCCAAACATCTTATGGTCTACATGAGGTTCTTCTCAGAGGATTATTTTGGTAGGAGATACAGTGCCTTGAAAAAGTATTTATACCCCTTGAAATTTTCCACATTTTGTCATGTTACAACCAAAAATGTAAATGTATTTTATTGGGATTTTATGTGTTAGACCAACACAAAGTGGCACATAATGGTGAAGTGGAAGGAAAATGATTAATGGTTTCAAATTATTTTACAAATAAATATCTGAAAAGTGTGGCGTGTATTTGTATTCAATCCCCTTTATTCTGATACTCCTATCTAAAATCTACGTAGTGGAACCAATTGCCTTAAGCCCCATACACACGCTCGGATTATCCGAGGACCAGGTCCGTCGGATCATGTCCGTCATACTTTGTCCGATGTTGGTTTTGCGTACACACGGTCGGACAAAGTTGTCGGAAAATCCGATCATTCTGAACGTGGTGACGTTTGTTGTCTACGACGGGACTACGTAGAGGCTAGTAGCCAATAGCTTTGGTCTTGTAATGTGATCTGAGCATGCGTAGCACTTTGTCCGTCGGACAACGCTACACACGATAGGATTTGGTGTGATCGGACCGTGTTGTCAAAAAATCTATCCAGCAGGAGATAGGACTTTGTCCGTCGGACAATCCGACGTACACTGTCCGATGGTGCATACCCACGGTCGGATTTTTCAACAACATTGTCCGATCGGACAGAATCCATGCGAAAATCCGACCGTGTGTATGGGGCTTTAGAGCTCTTTCACACGGGCGGTCCGTATGTCCGTTTTTCATCCTTCCATTTTCGGATGAAAAACGGACATACATGTATCCCAATGGGATATCGGGTGTCAGCGGATGAGCATCCGCTGACACCCGATCTTGTCTGTGTCCGCTGTGGTCCGTTTCTGCAGACGGAGGAAAACCCTATTTTTCCATCCGTCTGCAGAGCGGATCGGATGACGACGGACTCTACGGTCCGTCGTCACCCGATCTCCCATAGGGGAGAGCGGCACTCTGACAGGTCCGTCCCTGCACAGAGTGCTGAGACGGACCTGTCATCTTCCTGCTCAGCGGAGATCGCTCCGGCGATCCCCGCTGAGCAAGCGGATATCCACGGGACGGATCAGCACTGATCCGCCCCGTGTGAAAGAGCCCTTAAGAAGTCACCTAATCAGTAAATAGGGTCCACCTGTGTATAAGTCTCAGTATATAATCTCAATATAAATACAGCTGTTCTGTGAAGCCCTCAGAGGTTTGTTAGAGAACCTTAGTGAACAAACAGCATCATGATGGCCAAGGAACACACCAGACAGGTCAGGGATAAAGTTGTGGAGAAGTTTAAAGCAGGGTTAGGTTATAAAAAAATATCTGAAAATTGAAAAAGTATGGCACAACTGCAAGCCTACTCAGACATGGCCGTCCACCTAAACTGACAGACTGGGCAAGGAGAGCATTGATCAGGGAAGTAGCCAAAAGACCAGTGGTGACTCTGTAGGAGCTGCAGAGATGCACAGCTCTGGTAGGAGCATCTGGCCACAAGACAAGTATTAATCATGCACTCCACCAATCTGGCCTTTATCGAAGAGTGGCAAGAAGAAAGTAATTGTTGAAAGAAAAACCATAAGAAATCTCATTTGCAGTTTGCAAGATGCCATGTGGGGGACACAGCAAACATGTGGAAGAAGGTGCTCTGGTCAAATGAGACCAAAATTTTACTTTTTGACCTAAAAGCAAAATGCTATGTGTGGTGGAAAACTAACACTGCACATCACCCTGAACACACCATAAAACATGATGATGGCAGCATCATGTTGTGGGGATGCTTTTCTTCAGCAGGGACAGGGAAGCTGGTCAGAGTTGATGGGAAGATTGGTGGAGCCAAATACAGGGCAATCTTAGAAGAAAACCTGTAATGCCACGTACACACGACCAGACTTTTCGTCAGCAAAGGTTCGACGGAACGAATCCGTCTGACAATTCGATCGTGTGTGGGCTCCATCAGACTTTTGTCTGACAGACTTTAGAAATAGAACATGCTTCAAATTTTTCTGCCGGAACTCCGCCGGACCCAGTTCCTATCGAAAAATCCGCTCGTCTGTGTGCTAGTCCGACGGACAAACAACGACGCTAGGGCAGCTATTGGCTACTGGCTACGAACTTCCTTATTCTAGTCCAGTCGTACGTCATCACGTTCGAATCCGTCGGACTTTAGTGTGATTGTGTGTGGCCAAGTCCGTTCATTCGGAAAGTTTGTCGGAACTCCGTCAAAAGTCCGTCGGAAAGACCGCCGTACCTAGTCCGTAGAAGAGTCTGCTCGTGTGTATGTGTCATTAGAGTCTGCAAAAGACTTGAGACTGGGGCAGAAGTTCACCTTCCAGCAGGACAATGACCCTAAACATACAGCCAGAGCTACAATGGAATGGTTTAGATCAAAAAATATTCATGTGTTAGAATGACCCAGTCAAAGTCCAGACCTAAATCTAATTGAGAGGGGGGCTGAATACAAATGCACGCCACACTTTTCAGATAATTATTTGTAAAAAAAATTAAAATCATTTATAATTTTCCTTCCACTTCACAATTATGTGCCACTTTGTGTTGGTCTATCACATAAAATCCCAATAAAATACATTTACGTTTTTGGTTTTAAGATGACAAAATGTGGAAAATTTCAAGGGGTATAAATACTTTTTCAAGGCACTGTACCTAACCAGAGCTACTGTGCAAGCACCCCTCTATGCCCCACCTTTTCAAATATTGGTTTCAGCACCTTTACCTACACATGCCAAATATAAATTATGACCAATGTCACTATTCGCTTTTAGGACCAGTTTTGATGTGTTATTTGCAAGCATATTGACACACATTTTTCAACACAACGGATGTTATGTGGACTGTGCACATTCATTTTCAATGAGCACCTAATGTGCACCCAAGGACCATTAAATGTACCTGCCTTATATTTTCTAGAGCAACACGCATGTTTTTTACTGCATGAATTGCATTGCACTTACGGGCATACATGCTGAGGTGCCAATGAAAATGAATGGCAACAACCTTACATAATTATATTGTTAGGTTGAATAAGGACACATGTTCATTGGGTTCAACTAAGCCGAGCCAATAACGCCTGGACAATTTCTAGTCCCAATGGCTACAGGCCGGTCCGCCTGAAGCTTTTTTTATTTGCTTTTTTTTTCCCCAAAAAAGTTGACTTACCCTTTAAGGTGGGCAGTCAGAGGGTGGTAAGAACATGACTCAACCACCTATTTTTACCACCCTCCCGTAAACAAGTGTGAACGAGGCCTAATGCCGCGTACACACGAGCGGACTTTCCCGCGGGATTGTCCACCGGACTAGAGTCCGCCAGACAGTCCGATCGTGTGTGGGCCTTCGACTGATTTTTTTTCCCAAAAGTCCAGCGGACTAGGTTTTAAGTTTTGTTTTAAAATTGTCCGCTGAACTTGGCAGTCCGGCGGACAATACGGCCGTCTGTATGATGGTCCGGCGGACCAAAAAGGACGCATGCTCAGTAGCAAGTATGTCACGGACTCTAGTCTAGTGTTCTAGTCCCGTCGTACGTGCTGTACGTCATCGCATGAACCGCCGGACTTTTAGCGTGATCGTGTGTGGTCAAATCCGTTCGCTTTCAAGTCCGGCGAAGCCCAGCTGGAAGGTCCGGCGGTTTGTCCGCCAGACTAGGTCCGGCGGACAAAGTCCGATCGTGTGTACGCGGCATAAGAGATACAAACATCCCCACTTCCCTTGTATAAAAAAAAAGTTTTTTCAGAGAGGAAATTATGATTTCCAGAGGAAAAAAAAAATGTCGTTATTTATTTCTCTTCAATTTTTATTTCATATTCATACAAAGGAAGGAAACTGTCAAGTTTCCAGATTGAACCAAAAAAAAAAAGGAAGTCTTTGTTACCATGTTATTTGTGATAACGCTGTACCCATGTAGGGCAGACAGCAGTTTTATCAGTGTGGAGGAATGACAGGATGACTTAGTAAATCCTTATATATTGCGGCACGAAAAGGGATTTGTTCTTTTTTTGCATACACTTAATATAGAAAGCTGAACATCAATCACCTTCCCGTGGAGTGTTTTCGGTGGCAGAAGAAAAAAGTAGTAAGTTAAAAAATGCCGTCCTGAGTTTGACGTTGAACATTAGTCAGGGAAATGTATTTCAGGTAGAAAATATTGAAGTTGCTGAGGGAAAGTTCACGAGTGACACATGCCGTGACTCATTCATTTTCTTAATAATTTCAAGTCTTATTCCTGGCTGATGCTTTTTGTGAGATCATTGGTGTTATTTTTATTGAAAAAGGGAAGAAGGATGTCAGCATACCATTATCACTATGGATTTAGTATTCCACGGGAAATTATGGAAATAAGGGTTAAAGAATAAATAAATCCAAACCTTTTTTTAATTTTGAATAAAGTATGAAATGGATAGAATTTATGTTATTTTTTTCTACACTTGATCTTAGCCAAAAGGCTATTTTTTTCTGTGCTGTTGGTGAGATTTACCTTCATTTCCTTTCCTGGAGACACAACAGGAAGTGAAAGGAAATCTCTCAAAGTAGGGGCAATCTCTTCTTTGACCGGCGTCTCCATTGGAAAATGTTGACCCTTACCTCTTGTTCTTTTAAACAAGATTTTGGATTTCCCTCCTTTTCTGTCTTTTGCCCCGTACACACGATTGGAAATCCCGCCAGCAAAAGTCTGCTTTTGGTCGTAAAATGCGACCGTGTGTATGCTCCATAGGATTTTTGCTGGCGGAATTCCCGCCAGCAATAGATTGAGAGCATGTTCTCTATTTTTCGATCAGAAAAAGTTTCTATCCGAAAATGCGTTCGTCTGTAGCAATTCCGACGTGCAAAATTCCTACGCATGCTCGGAAACAATTTGACGCATGTTTGGAAGCATTGAACTTAATTTTCTCGGCTCGTCGTAGTGTTGTACGTCACCATGTTCTTGACGGTCGAAAGTTCAGAGAACTTTTGTGTGACCGTGTGTATGCAAGCCAAGCTTGAGCGGAATCCAAGATTTTTCCGACAGAAATTCCGCTCGTGTGTACGCGGCATTAGTAATGATGGTCATCAGGACAAATAAATGGAGAAGGTAATTCTTCCTAATAGGGTCACAGATGGCAATGAAAGCATTCAAAACACCACCTAACTATATTTTAAAATGTTGGCTTTAGATATAACTTAAAAGGGTAATTCAGCTTTCAACAGAAAAAAAAATAGCAATAAGATAGTAAAGGATTTAGCATATATAACTGCGTAACAAACCATATTGTAATTGAATGTTAATAAAAAAAATGACCTTTCCTTTTCTATCTGTAGCTATGTAATTTTCTGTAAAATGCAATATGGCTACCTGGAGGCGTTCTTTATACAGATGGTGTACAGAACACCCCCCAGAAATGTAATTTCCTGCTGTGTGATGGCTTACTGATTTTCCCAGAAGTCTGCTCTAAGATGCAAGTTAGATTTGGATGAGAAGGCCTGGCTCGCAGTCTCCACTCTAATGCCCCGTACACACGGTCGGAAAATCCGACCACTAAATCCATCGGATTTTTTACGGCGGATTTTGTCCGACACTGGTGTTGCATACAAACGGTCGGACAAAGTTGTTGGAAAATCCGATCATTCTGAACGTGGTGACGTTTGTTGCGTATGACGGGACTACGTAGAGGCTAGTAGCCAATAGCTTTGGTCTTATAATGTGATCTGAGCATGCGTGGCACTTTGTCCGTCGGAAGTCGCTACACACGATCGGAAAAAGTCCGATAGGACTTTGTTGTCGGAAAATTTGAGAGCAGGAGATAAAACTTTGTCCGTCGGATTTTCGATGTTCGATGGAGCCTACACACGGTCGGAATTTACGACAACATTGTCCGATTGGACATTTTCCGTCGGAAAATCCGACCGTGTGTACGGGGCATAATTCATCCCAAAGCTGTTCTGTCGGGTTGAAGTCAGGACTCTGTGCAGGCCAGTCAAGTTCCTCCACCCCAAACTCACTCATCCATGTCTTTATGGACCTTGCTTTGTGCACTGGTCCAAATCATTTGGTGGAGGAGGGGATTATGGTGTGGGGTTGTTTTTCAGGGGTTGGGCTTGGCCCCTTAGTTCCAGTGAAGGGAAGGCGTCAGCATACCAAGACATTTTGGACAATTTCATGATTCCGACTTTGTAGGAATAGTTTGGAGATGGCTACTTTCTGTTCCAACATGACTGCGCACCAGTGCAAAAAGCAAGGTCCATAAAGACCTCACTTTTTTCCTCTCTCTTTCTTTTGTTCTTCTCTTTCCCTTTCATCCCCTCCCTCTCTCCACTTGTCTCTCCTTCTCAATATAATGCCGTGTACTTTCCGGCAGACTAGGTCCAGCGGACCGGAATCCATTGGACAATTCGATCGTGTGTGGGCTCCAGCGGACTTTTTTTTCTCCCAAAAGGCAGACGGACTCGAGTCCAGTCGAAAAATCCGCTCGTCTGTATTCTAGTCTGACGGACAAATACTGACGCTAAGGCAGCTATTGGCTACTGTCTATGAACTTCCTTAGTCTAGTCCGGTCGCACGTCATCATGTTCAAATTCGTCAGACTTTGGTGTGCTTGTGTGTGGCAAAGTCCGTTCGTTCGGAAAGTCCATCAGAACACAGCAGAAAGTCTGTCGGGAAGACCGTCGGACCTAGTCGGTCGAAAAGTCTGCTCGTGTGTACGCGGCATAATTTTCTCTCTCTCTACTCCCTCTTGCTTTATCCCATTCTTTCCTCTCTTTCTGTCCTTTTCCCTCTCTTTCTGTCTATTTCTCTTCTCCCAATAATCCTCTCTCCCCCTCTCTCTCCTTCTCTCTCATTCTCCTTTTCCCTCGCTATGCTCCCTCTTGTCATCTCTTCTCCTTTCCCTCATTTCCTCCACACTTCTCTCTCTTCTCCCTCTTTTGCTCTCTCCCTCTTCCTCTCTCACTTCTCCCTCTCATCCTCTCTATTTCTCCTCTATCCTTCTTCCTGTTCTCCTTCTTGCTTTCTTTTTTCTCTTTCTTCTTCCTCTGACCCCAAGACACACCCATACCTTCTCCGCCTCTCGTTCTCCTTTTCCCCTCTATCTTTATTTTCTTCTCCTCTCCTTCTTTTGCTCTTCACCCTTTCGACTCTGCCTCTCTCTTCTACTCTCCTTCTCTTGTCTTTTGCCTTTCTCTCTCCCTCTCTTTCTCTACCCTTCGTCTCTTCTCCCTCTGTTTCTCATTTATTTGTTGTCTTTCCCTCTCATCCTCTTCTTTTCTCTTCTATTTCTCTCTCTCTTTCTGTTCTCCTCTCTTCTCCTTCTCTCTTGTTTTTTCTCTTTTACTTCTCCCTCTCATTCCCCCCACTACCACCACCATCCCCTGCCGACTCTCTCTATATTTCTCTCTCCTTATCATCCTCTCCTTTTTTTTCCTCTCTATTTCTCTTTTTCTCATATCCTTTTCCCTGTTTCTCCTCTCCCCCTCTCTTCTCCTTCCCCCTCTTGTCCTCTCTCATTCTCTCTTTATTGGGCCCCCACTTCCAATGACCATCTATCAGTTTAGCGCTGTGTATGGTTGGCTGTCAGTCCGCTTTTCTCTTCCTCCATCTGAACCTCTCTAATTGCTGAAAACATCAAAATAAAACTTCATCCAAAAAATGAAGTAATTGACTAAATTAATAAACAGAACGAACTGCAGCATCCTAAATTGTTCAGCTCTGCTACTGTCATCTGTTTCCTTTTTATATCATTTTATATCTCTTCTTCCCATACTTCATCAGATGTTTTATTTGTTTTACTTAAGTTTCTGAAGGGCAGCATCTGCCGAGCGCCAAATCTCCAATATTATAATATTTATTCTCCTGCAGAAAGAATAATGTTGAGTCACTTTCACTGTTACTGCGACAACCACTTAACGTGCGCAGGAGTAAATGTTGCGAATGCAGGAAGGCAGAAATAGCCGCGGTCACAGGTGGAAATTAATGCAGAGTTTTCTAATTCCTGATTGAATTCGAGGAAACGTGTTAATCACTTAAACGCTGACATGTTGTGTTCTACGTAGGACACACTTGCTACATCCACATCTTGCCTGCCTGACGCCAGATGGGCCGGGGATCTCCTGTGACCCAGATGTGCGTGCTTGGTTAATTACGCATTTTATTCCGCCAGCTCCTAGAATCAGCAGGGACAGCAAACAAAACATACCGATTTTTTTATGCAGCAGATTCAACTTGTTAGATTGTATTAGTAGACTACATTTGGTATCATTTTTCATTTCAAACTCCAACCAATACTTTATTTTCTTCAGAAAGAGCATGTAGGAGTTAAAACCTTTGACAGATTTTTATTGTTGCCTGTGTCCCACCCAGATAGCAAGGATAACTTGCCACAAATTTGTGGCAGTGTTGAGTTGTAAAGCTGCGTACACACGATCGGACTTTCCGACGGGAAATGTTCGATGACAGGCTGTTGGCGGTAAATCCGACCGTGTGTACGCTCCATCGGACAATTGTTGTCAGATTTTCTGCAAACAAATGTTGGATGGCAGGTTTTCAAATTTTCAGAGGACAAATGTCTGTTGTCAGATTTTCCGAACGTGTGTACACAAGTCCGTATGACAAAAGTCCAAAGTACAAACACGCATGCTCTGAAGCAAGGACGAGCCAGAAGCGGCCGGTCTTGTAAACTAGCGTTCGTAATGGAGAATTAACATTTGTGACGTCGCAAATTATGAAATCTCTAAATGCAGCGCACAATTCTCTTCTTCTTTAATGGGATAATAATGAAGCTGCTTTGCTGGTGATACTGATGGAGTTATTGCAAAACTAATTTTCAAAGGCTTTTTTTTTTCTAGTGATATCAAAAATAATATTATTATTATTTTTATTTGGGCAAGTTACCACAACACCATTATCCTTAGTTTTTAAGATCAAAGATACAACTATGTTTAATATGCTGACCCCTCATTTCTCCCCGTCTTCCCCCCCCCCCCCTTTTTTTTTTACTTTTTTTACTTTCTTCCTCTCTTATATATATTGTGTTCTGGTGCCACTTCTACTGGGCATTTTGCTGTACACTACACAGATACTCCAATGTGTTCATGTATGTACTATTGTTCTGACCATGTTGGTCTATATTGACTTATGTACCATGCATATGTTTTTCAATAAAGTTGGTTTTTAAAAAAAAAAAAAAAAAAGATACAACTATGTTGGTGTCCCTTGTTAATTTTACATTGTATTTTTTTAAATGTAACTGCCGACTCCCAAACTGTCATTTGAAGTAAAACACATAGACAAGTATGATTCTACACAAATTTTTTTTATTGTGCATTAAAAAAAGAAAACAAATAAAATTAGACATGCTATCTGCCAATAGAACTTAACCAAAAAGTGCATTCTATGCATCCAAAAATATAGAAAATATACCAAATCAATTTATTATTCAACCAAAAAAATGATGTCAAAGCCATAACCCCAAGGCCAATAATAAATAACGCAAAAAAAAAGAGCGAATCAAAACCAAACTTCTACTAACACGATATTAGCAGAAGGAGCCAAAAGGGTGGCGCTAAAGATCTGAAAAACCACGTAGTACATCTAGTACGTCACTACGTTCGTAATTGTTGGCCAAGAATTGTGTGGCCGTGTGTATGCAAGACAAGTTTGGGCCAATGCCCTTCCGACAAAATTCCACAGTTTTGTTGGCGAACAATCCGATTGTGTGTACAAGGCATAAGTCTTGTTATCTTGCTGCTCATTTTCACTGGCAAGTTGTACACTTGCAGGGCACTTGAATCTCAAGTTCTAGTTGACACAATATGTAGCAAATTTGCGTGACAAGTCTCTAGAAAGAGCAAAGTTTCAGTGGTGAGTAAAGAGCAATAGCTCTGCAAGCCAAAGTGACCCCTGTGGTGGGATAACTACGAGGAGGTGCTGATAAGTATCGAGCCTTAACCAAAAAAAAATCAGCGAGGAAGCTGTAAATTGCAGGGGGTACTGGCCAATTTGTCTACATTCAATGGTGCAAAAATCAACTACCTATGATTTTAACTTATTTTTCTTTTTTAGGTCCAAAGGGAACATGGCAGCACCTCCAGAAAAGCTCAACGTGGAAGAGCATACGACTATAATCATGTTCCTCTTTCTCCAAGGGAAAGGTGCGAAGCAGATCCATGATGAAATGTCACAAACTTTGGGTGACAGTGGCCCTTCATATGCAACATTGGGTTGTCAATTTTAAAACTGCCCATTTCGGTGTTTAAAGTGAGAAACCTAGTGGAAGGCCTGTTTCTGCATCTGTGCCTGCAAAAGTCAAAAGTTTTGGGATACACTTTGCTGCATGCTTTCTCATTTCCAAGTCATTGTGGATAATGGCACCAACTCTCTCACGTGATATTCCCAGATACAGGCATACCCCACTTTTAAGTACACAATGGGGTTTATTTACTAAAGCTGGAAAGTGCAAAATTAGGCTCACGTCTGCATAGAAACCAATGAGCTTCCAGGTTTTATTACCAAAGCTTAATTGAACAAGCTGAGGTTAGAAGCTCGTTGGTACACGCTGTGCCATTTCAAGCTGGGGTCATGCCATGACTGGTGGCTCCCGCGCGCGACTCCGGCCAGTCACAGAGCCGGAGTTCGCAGCCCTGGAAGGAAGAGGGGTAAAGAATGAACGCTTCCTGCCAGTGAGGAAATCGGGGACATTGCAGGCTTCGGTTTCAGGTAAGTGACACATGATGGGCTACTATGCGATGCATAGTAGCCCATTATGCTTTACTTTTGCAGGGAAAAAACGTTATCAGGGTTTACTTCATCTTTAACATTTTAAAATTTATCATTTACACATTTCTGTCTTATGACACTGTTATGCACCCCCCCCCCCCATAAAAATTGGTTCTTTCAGCTTACAGTTGAAATGCCCCAAAAAAAGAGGATGAACTCCTCCAGGGGTTTTCATGCAGCAAAAGACAAGTCAAACAAATACCAAACAATATTTTACAATTTATTATTTTATTGTTCCAAAGACTAAAACCAACATTTAGCCTAAAATATGAGCTCTGGTTACACTGCAACCCAAATATGACACAGAAACCATGATAACCCTGAAGGCAGGTGTTAACTTGTATTTGGGAATTTCTTCAATGTTGATCCTGCCAACAGACACCCCTGAAGGGACTTTCTGTTCATAAATGCTTTTCATGCTAACAACAAATATATAGAATGCTGAACCAAAAATTGAAAAATAAGGATAAAATAATGTTCATGAACATTATTTTATCCTTGACATAAAGCATTCTTCTCTACTTTGAAGCTGGACCTTCCTGCTGCTACTCGAATGCTGTGTGCTGGGGACCAACAGAGCCATCCATGCTACAAACACAAGAAGGAATGTAATACTAATGACATCACTATAATCAGGGCCAACTTTAATTTTGATTGGACCCTGGGCAAATATTTTCTTGCCCCCCCCCCCCCCCCTCCAAGCAATTTCGCTCTCCACCTACTCCGAGACATACTATAAATGGCAGCTAGACTCAAAATCAGTTTACTGAATCGGATCAGGCAGCAATTGTGATTGGTTGCCAGAGGTTACAGTGTATGATTACGGCTCAATGACTGACTGCTAGAGGTTACAGCACACATTACAGCTCACTGATTATTTGCTAGAGGTTACAGCACATGACTTCTGCTTGTTGATTGGTTGCTAGAGATTACTGTACATCAATACTGCTCACTGATTGGTTGCTAGAGGTTACTGCATATCCTTACCGCTCAATGATTGGTTGCAAGAGGTTAGTGCACATCATTACTGCTCACTGATTGGCTGCTAAAAGTTACAGCACATCATCCCCTCACTACCTGCACACCATGGACTGGGGAGGTGAAGGGACACATCAATAGACAGAAAACTCCTAGAAATCTTAGGACTCCTGGGATCAGTGGCAATGCTGGGGGAGGGAGGTTGTGATCAGTGGCAATGCTGGGAGGTTGATGGGATCCGTGGAAGTGGTGGGGGATGGGATTAGTTAGAAGGCAGTACGCTGTGTCAAATTCGGAATCATGTAGAGCAAAGCTGGAAATCTTTGGCATATATTGGGGGATTATACACTGACCACCAATGTAAGGGGGAATTTGCACTGACTAACATGTAATGGAGGATTTTATACCACCCGCCAAAATAAAGAGGGATTTCTACAATGACACCAATGTAATAGGAGCATTTACACCAACTACCAGTGTAAGGTGGAATATACCCTGACCTCCATGTAAGGGGGAATTTACACTGACAACCACTGTCGAGGATATTTGTACTGACCACCAATGTAAGGTGACACTTCTACACCGACCCCCAATGTTAGGGGGGGTTTACACTGACCACCAATGTAAGGGCAATTCTGCACTTACCACCAATGTAAAGGGAAATGTACACTGATCACCAACGAAATTAAGAATTTACACTGACAACCAATGTAATGGGGGGTTTTACATCAACAACCAAAAAAGGGGATTTCTACACTGGCCACTAATGTAAGGGTGGATTTACACTGACAACCAATTTAAATTTTTTTACCGATCACCAATATAAAGAAGAGTTTCTACACTGGCCACCAATGTAAGGGAGGATTCAAAACTGACCACAAATGCAAGTTTGAATTTTTTTACCGATCACCAATATAAAGAAGAGTTTCCACACCGACCTCCAATGTAATGGGGATTTACACTGACCACCAAGCCCCAATGTAGTGAGAAGATTTACACTGACCTACAATGTAACTGAGACATTTAGCCTGCATTCACATTTGTGTTTGTAGGGCACACATGCAAAATCGCTTTCCTGACACCACAGAAACGTGCTGCCTTTTAGCAGATACACAGCAGTGCCATTAACCGCTTCCCGACCGGCCACTGCATATATACGTCAGCAGAATGGCACGGGCAGGCAGAATCACGTACCTGTACGTGATCGTGCATGTGCCTGCCCGTGGGTCGCAAGCGCGCCGCTAGCGGAGCGCTCGCGACCCGGTCGGGAGCTCCGTGACCCCGGCCGCGGGACCAGCGGACCCGATCGCCGCTGGTATCCCGCGATCGGGTTACGGAGCGGAAGAACGGGGAGAGGTCTATGTAAACAAACCTCTCCCCGCGCTTCCTACACTGACTGTCAGTGATCGGCGGTTCCCTGTCATCGGGAACGCCGATCAATGACGTCAGACGTACAGCCACGCCCCCTACTGTAAAAAAAAACACAACACGTCACACTGACTCCTCCCCGCCCCTAGTGGTTAACCCCCTAACTACAACTGTCATTTACATAGGAATCAGTGCTATTTAAATAGCACTGATTGCTGTATAAATGACAAATGTCCCAAAAATGTGTCAAAAATGTCCGATGTGTCCGCCAAAATGTCGCAGTCACAATAAAAATCGCTGATCGCCGCCATTACTAAATAAAAAAAAATATTAATAAAAATGCTATAAAACTATCCCCTATTTTGTAAACGCTATAACTTTTGCGCAAACTAATCAATAATCGCTAATTGCGATTTTTTTTACCAATAATATGTAGAAGAATACGTATCGGCCTAAACTGAGGAAAAAAAAAAAAATGTTTTTTTATATATTTTTTGGGGATATTTATTATAGCAAAAAGTAAAAAATATTGCATTTTTTTCAAAATTGTCGCTCTATTTTTGTTTATAGCGCAAAAAATAAAAACCGCAGGGGCGATCAAATACCACCAAAAGAAAGCTCTATTTGTGGGAAAAAAAGGACGCCAATTTTGTTTTGGAGCCACGTCGCATGACCGCGCAATTGTTAGTTAAAGCGACGCAGTGCCGAATTGCAAAAAGGGGCCTGGTCCTTTGGCTGCCAATTGGTCCGGGGCTGAAGTGGTTAATTGTTATTGACACACTCACACATCTGCTGAGATGTGCGTATTCACATGCACCAAAATCCACGGTGCTGTGGCACTATGTTATTTTGAAAAAGGGTTCCTCCTCTAATTTTCTTACCTTTGCAGAACAAGCTGATGTTAGGCTTAATGACTATAGTTGTAGGCAGGACTTTCAAGCTTGCCCCTTTACTTCCCCAGTGGGCAGCATTCAGCAGAAGTTATGGTGGATATGACCTCAGGGGGACATGATACACATATGAATGCCGCCTCTATTTACATATCAATGCAGGTTATTTACATGTAAACACAGGGTGTACAGGTGAGTCATCTGTACATGGCAATAGGACAGAGCTGGGCAGCATTAGTAGTAGCACTTCACACTGAGATATCAGGACACAGCATGGGACTAAAACTTCAAGGGACAAGGGAATTTAAACTGGGATAGTTGGCAAGTATGAGGCAGCTGCTTTAGGGCCCACAACAATGATGGGGCCCAAGGCAGCTGCCCCTTTTGCCCTGCCTTAAAGATGGCCCTGACTATAATCCCGGTGCATTCCACAGAAAAACCACAATACCATGCAGTTCCCGCCCTAAGACTGTTCCCGTAATGCTAGAGATAGAGATTTCTATGACTAAGTTCTATTGGGTGAAACATTTTAGTTACTAGGATGGGGATTGCTATTGTGGCTGTTCTATGGAATATACTTGAATAATAGTGATGTCGTTGGTGTGTTGCAGTCTTACATTCCTTCATCATTTTATCCAGGTTTCACAATTGGTCATTCATTATTGTCCATATTTATTATCAGCAAGTTTTTTAAACCCTAATGAAGGGAAAGTGTTGAGTCTCTGAAACGCGTTGATTTTTCCTTTTAATTTATTGTCATGCGATACAAAAATGTAAACCCTTTACACTACTCTGGGAACACCCAAGGATACCTTCATTGATAGAAAGTGGTCTCTATATACCGTCCTGTTTTTGGGTCCAGTGCTTTGGCAACCCACTTGTCATCAACTTATGCCCTGTACACACGGTTTTGCCATCAAAATAAACTCTGAAGGTTTTTTCGACAAAATTTTTTACGGAATTCCACTCAATTTGCATACACATGGTCACACCAAATTCTGACCGTCCAGAACGCGGTGACGTACAACGGGACTAGAAAACGGAAGTTCAATAGCCAGTAGCCAATATCTTCCCTCTCGTACTTGCTTCACTTGCATGCGTCGTTTTTTTGTGCGTCGGAAACATATAGAACATGTTCTCTATCTAAGTCCGTCTGAATTTTTGACAGAAAAAATCTGATGGGGCATATACACGGTTGGAATATATGATGAAAAGCTCCCATCGGACTCTTTCTGTCGGAAATTCTGCTCGTGTGTACGCGGCATTGCACATTATTTAGCATGCATGCACTACATGGACAATTATATCTGACACGAGTTTGCTTTAATAAAAGCCGACACAGGTATTTGGCTTTTTAGTCTTCTGTTTAAGATAACACAACCCAAACCATACAAAGCTGCAAAGAGTTCTCCTTTTAAACGAAATCTGCAGGTCATTTGAATAAATGAAATTTCGGTCTGGTGAGCAGAGACCCGTTTCTGGCTATAAACTAATCTCCTTTTCTCACAAAACATTTCAGCTGATTTCATTCCTCAATGGAAATGAGCAAAACTATATTTAATAGAGACCTTCCCAGATCCTATTTGATGTTATGTCCCAAAGCGCCGGTTAGAACAAAGGTTTATAGGAAAGACCAAGAAGTTAATTGGAAGATAAAAATATTATTTGGACATAATTAATAAAGAACCAGTGCAAATTACTAAAAGCTTATACATGGCATTCACTGCTATGCATAAAAATTGATCATTAAAGGGAAGCTGCAGGAGTGATCGTTATCTAACATGGTGAACTTCTCAGGCAGTGTCAGGGGCCATCACTATCCAATCCATGAGAGGTGTGCTAAATCTGGGGTAGATGCAGAATGGCTTATTTTCCTTATATTTTTATTTTATGTGAACCTGTGCCCAGACTAAATTATTTACATATTTTGAGCAAGCAATAAAAGCACTTTAAACCATTCCCTGACTCACCTTTGTAGATATAGGCACTGTGGTTAAATGAATCATTAAGGTTCACAACAGAGGCACTAAAATCACAATTCCTCTACCCTTTTTTATGTGGCAACAGAATATTGGCAGCCTGCCAGCCCACTAATATAAACACACAGTAGGTTTTTAACCACTTCCCATCTTTCCTATTGTACAATGACACCCAGGCAGGAAAACTACCATCCTGTGTGGATGTCATATGGTGTCCTCCAGCTGCATGCCGTGGTGCAATGTATCACCATCAGACACAGCAAAAACTGATTGTTGTTCCCTTACTAGCCCAGATACCATGTGATCACTGTGACCAATCAGGGCAATCACATTTAACAGTATACCATGGCTTTCATTCATAGCCATTCACTGTGTACTATTGTGATCCATGTGATTGGTCACAGTGACCACATGGTACAGAGGCCTATCACAGTGGACCTGTACCATGTGATAGCTGTAGAAAATCACAGCTATCACAAAAATACACAAGCAATCATAGTGAAAAAAAAAATCCTGATCACCTGCCTACCCTCCTCACTATGGTGCACCACAGAGTGACATTGTACTGCTCACAAACAAAATGTAAAAAAAAAGGAAAAAAGAAAATAAATGTTAACAAAATTGAACAAAAAAAATATTAAAAACACTACTGCTCTGGTGACAGTATATATATAAAAAATGTGAAAAAAATGTGTTTAATTTCTCAAAAAAATACAACTTCAAAAAACTCACCACGCCTCTTAGTAAATACCTATTTTATTTATTTTTTTATATATATGTATGTTTCTGTCCTCAGTAAAGTCAGCCATATATGGGTTTTTGAAGTGGTAATATTTATGGATGTGGTATACTCTTAGCCATTTTTGTATACAGGGTAAATACCTTGGACTGTCTGCTTTTCAAAAAGGGGTAATTTGGGAGGTATTTTTACTGTCCTGGCATTTTAGGGCCTCGCGAAATGAGATAGGCCATCAGTACATCAGGATTGATACATTTTGTCCTAAATTTATGAAGAAAGATTATTTATTTTCAAAATTTTATTACAGAAACAAAGAAAAACATATATACTTTAGACATTTTTGGGGAACCCAGCGGTGATTAAATACTACCAAAAGAAAACCCTGTCTGTCTCAAAAAATTATACAAATTTAATTTGGGTACAGTGATGCATGAGTAATTGCCATTCAAAGTGTGCCAGCGCTGAAATCAGACAATTTGCCTGCGCAGAAGGAGGCTTATAGTGTCCAGTATTGGGGTGGTTAAGCTTCTAGAAACCAACTGAAACCCAACTTTAAAGTTTCTGAAGATGAGTTACTTCACAAAACAAGCAGCTATAATGGCTTGAATATAAGCATCTTTTAAATATTTATTATGGAAATGTAAGATCTTTCATGTCATTAACCTGGACACAGGGGCATTCTACAAGACCCTCTCATCTGCTGCTTCCAGGTGGGGAAAGCATGTGACCGCCTCCTATGATGCAGCACTTGAACTAATTGGTAAGTTCAAAAGCTGTCAAATGACAGATGCACCTGCCACAAAATACGTGTAGGCTGGTGTTGATGTTTACAGGGAACAATGATGCCCCTATTAACCCTTTATTATTTCTAGCTCTGCGCACTGCACCATGGTAGGAGGTTACAGGTTTCCTTTTTCTCGAAAGCAGCAGGTATTTTGCATCAGCTAGAACAAGCACCAGGGAACACGGCAGTGGCGGTGCGTGCATAGAGGGCGCAGGAGCGCCACCCCCCCCTCTCCTGCACCGCTCTATCACCAATAGATAGATTCATGCATTGCATGAATCTATCTATTGTCACCGCTGCCGCCCCCTATTCAGGTGTCCGGCCCCTGATCGGGCGCCGGGCATCTGAATTACAGTGGGGGGGGTGTTTCTGGAAGCGCCCCTATTAGAGCTGTAAGCTCTAATAGGGGACCTTATTAGAGTGGTGTGCTCTAATAGGCTTCCCTAAGTGTAAACAGCGGGCGCACGGCTGTGCGTTCGCTGATTACACAGTATTGTGTTAGGGAAGCGAATACATCGCTTCCCTAACACAGACCCGCCTCTCAGCCAATCAGGTTGCCAGGTCTGTTACCTGTCACCTGATTGGCTGAAGTCACAGGCGCTGTGATTGGACGCTAGGCGTCCAATCATAGCAGAAGACAGGAAGAGCGCGGGAGAAGAAGACATCCGACGATGAGACACCGCTCGTCGCCTGGCGCCGTCACCAGCTGCACACCGGGACAAGGTAAGTGCAGAGGGCAGGCAGGGGGCACAGTGGCAGCACTTGAGGGGCACAGTGGCAGCACTTAAGGGGCACAGTGGCAGCACTTAAGGGGTACAGTGGAAGCACTTAAGGGGCACAGTGGCAGCGTTTGGAGCACAGTGGCAGCACTTGGGGCACAATGGCAGCACTTGGGGCACAATGGCAGAACTTGGGGCACAATGGCAGAACTTGGGGCACAATGGCAGCACTTGGGGCACAATGGCAGAACTTGGGGCACAATGGCAGAACTTGGGGCACAGTGGCAGCACTTGGGGCACAATGGCAGCACTTGGGGCACAATGGCAGAACTTGGGGCACAATGGCAGAACTTGGGGCACAATGGCAGCACTTGGGGCACAATGGCAGAACTTGGGGCACAATGGCAGAACTTGGGGCACAGTGGCAGCACTTGGGGCACAATGGCAGAACTTGGGGCACAATGGCAGCACTTGGGGCACAGTGGCAGAACTTGGGGCACAGTGGCAGCACTTGGGGCACAGTGGCAGCACTTGGGGAACAGTGGCAGCACTTGGGGCACAGTGGCAGCACTTGGGGCACAGTGGCAGCGTTTGATGGGCACAGTGGCAGCACTTGGGGCACTGTGGCAGCGTTTGATGGGCACAGTGGGAGCGTTTGATGGGCACAGTAGCAGCGTTTAATGGGCACAGTGGCAGCGTTTAATGGGCACAGTGGCAGCATTTAATGGGCACAGTGGCAGTGTTTAATGGGCACAGTGGCAGCGTTTGATGGCACAGTGAGGCTGTTTGTTTGCGCCCCCCCAAAAATTTTGAGCACCAGCCGCCACTGGAACATGGCTATAACCAGGTCTAGATGTAGGCTTTAAAGAGATCCCGTTGCTTTGCCCTGAATGGTCACAGAAAAAAAGACAACAAATAAAGCTCAATACTTATATCCAAAAAGCACCCTTGCATTGTATGTGGCAGCGTGCAACAAAATAATACGTTCTCTTATTTTTAACTTACAAAAAAAAAGAAACGAATGAAGGAACTACAGTTTTCCAAAAAAATAATTAAATAATATTTTTTTAACCATGTCACACCTAAGGGTAAAACAAATCTAAATGGCCAACCACAATTTTGCTATTTGGACATGTGTTAGTAAAACCGTTCATATCATCACAACTACTTTGTGCATCCAGGTGGATTATACCTTGTTATATTCATAACAAATTGGGATTAATTTGGTAGTAAATGGTTATGGATATCTCCTGATTTTGTTTTCATTATTATCAAAGGAATACAAATGGAAAAAAAAAAACAAAAGGAAAATACTTTTTCCTGCTCCTGATGATTGCAACGATACCTCATATGTGTATGTCAGTTGTTGATTGTACCCGTAGTAAAGCCCAGAAGCAATAGTGCATTTTGCTTCTTTTTTTTTTGTACTACTTAAAACAAATTGACACTAACTAACACTGCTAATTAAAAAAATAAATAAAAATCCTGCCCACAATATACTGACCCTGACCTTTGACCCTGACCTAGATCAAACCTTGATATTTTTCTATTTTTTACAAACACTTTTGTTTCCTCTCTGCAAGGAAAGAGAATCTCTCCATTCACAGAAACAGGAAAAAATACAGGGGTGAGCTTCACAGTGATTGATCACTGTGGGAGCTAATCAAAGGCTACCACAGCGATCAGGTGACCCCGGAATCAAGAGATCCGAGTCTCGCTCGTTGGTATATCTCTGTGCTGGGAGCGTGCTGTGTGGCGCTCTCCCAGCACAAAGGAAATTACTCATATATGTGGCCCAAGGAAAAATTCCCACGTCTGGGAGGCCGCATATATGTGTTATGTCTGTGGGAAGGAGTTAAGTAACCTGCCGTATTTACTAACCACTAAAACCAATAGACACTACTCCATATTTATACTACTAGACCTTTCTGCTGCCTTTGAGATATTTGACCACTCACACCTCCTTCACGTCACATCCTGGCCTTCAAAATTCTGCTGGTTCACTTGCTAAATATCAAAGTGCTTCTTCAGTGTCATTGACAACTCAATCTCCTCTTGCGCTTTGCTTAGGAGTCCCCAAAGGCTCTGTCCTTAGAGTCATTCTATTCTAAATCTACACTTCCTTCCATGGCTTCCAATACCATTTCTAGGCTGATGACATCCAAATATATCTCTCTACCCCTCACTTCACCACTTAAGTCTCCATGGACATCACTAACTTACCAACTACCATATCAGTATGGATCTAAAAGAAGTAGAATAGAGGCATTGGACTTGCTGCCAGTGTTGCCAACCGTCCATAGATTTACGGGCAGCCCGTATAAAAAGGGCACTTTTCCGGGGGCCCGTAAATGTCCATAGGAGCCGAACAGTGCCAGTAAAAATTGCTGCGACCTACTCAGGTGAGAACTGTGCATGTGCAGCGCCAACACTGGGAATCCCAGAGACAATCCGATCATGAGCCAGCGCCGCCCTGGCTCACCCCTGTGCCGCTGATGTCATGCCACAAGCGAACACCGGCCTAAAATGCCAGGAGCCGACGGAGTGGACACGGACAGTGCAATGGAGGCAGAGGCACCAGCAGCACTGCAAGATGATCGGTGGACAGCGCTAGGGCACTGCAGACCCGGCCAGGCCGACCCCGTGGGTGGGCACATAAGGCCCCCTGACAGTGCCACTGGCCAGCACTGAGTGCCACACCCTGCCCTGGCTGCAGCCCCCTGGTGAGTGTGTGGTGTCTTGAACTGAGTCCCACCACTGGACCCCTGGCCTGGCTGCAACATCCATCCATTGCTTGACTGGCTGCCACAGATAGGCACAGGCAGTAGCTTCCAGACAAAAATGGCAGTGGTGAGATTGAACAAAATCATTGTATGCAATCTCTGTGTGCTGTCTCTCTGCTATCTCCTGTATCCTGTCTGCATGACTGCACTGTATTCTGTCTGCATGACCATCTACTGTATCCTGTCCGCATGACTGTATCCTGTCCACATGACCATCTCCTGTATCCTGTCCCCATAACTGTATCCAGTCCACATGACCATCTCCTGTCCGCATGACCATCTCCTGTATCCTGTCTGCTTGGCTGTATCCTGTCCGCATGACCCTCTCCTGTATCCTGTCCACATGACCATCTCCTGTATCCTGTCCACATGACTGTATCCTGTCTGCATGACCATCTTCTGTATCCTGTCCGCAGCCTCTAACCATCTCCTATATTCTATCTGCAGCCTTTAGCCATCTCCTGTATCCTGTTCGCAGCCTCTAACCATCTCCTGTATCCTGTCTGCAGCCTCTAGCCATCTTCTGTGTCCTGTCCATATCCTCTGACCACCTGTGCCATGTCCATATCCTCTGACCACCTGTGCCATATCCATATCCTCTGATCATCTGTGCCCTGTTCATGTCCTGTGCCATGTCTGCATCCCCTGACCATCTCCTGTATCATATCTGCAATCTCTGACCATCTCCTGTACCATGTCTGCAATCTCTGACCATCTCCTGTACCATGTCTGCAATCTTTGACCATTTTATCTTTTATCATGTCTGCAGTCTCTGAGGAGGAGCCTGGAGAGGAGTCAAGAGTGGGAGCGCCACCAGATTGGGGATCATGAGAGAAGTCAGATGTGTCTGGACTGTTAGAGGAGACTATGGGATAAAACCAGAGCCGCCAAGCTGCAGTTGCCTGATTGAGCCCTGCATGGTGCACCTGAGAGGAGGTCAGTCTGAGGAAGGGTCACTGATGTAAAGGGGGGGGGGGGGTGAACACAATAATGTAAAAACAGCAATTTCAGGTACTTATTTGCAGTGTGAATAAAAAATTGGTGCCGTTTGTAAATGTTGGCATCTTGCCAGTAAATTTCACTTGGGGGGATTGGCAACACTGCTTGCTGCTAAGGTTTCTTCAGATTCAGGTAGGTATTGTTTTTTTGTCAAATAGATTACAGCTGCTGAGAAAATACAAAGTGAGGGAAATGTCCCACATGAGTTTAAGACACCCAACTTGAGATGTACGATTGATGAATGCATATAGACAGTTGAAAATCCTGTATCACCTTTATTCTTGACATTAAAGTGGCATGCCCTGCAAAGACCTATGGGGTAGGGAAAAGCAACGATGGTGCCCCCATGCCCATCCCCATGACTAAGTTCCAAGGGGCGGAGTAAAAACACATTGTGGGTGTGGCCTGGTTGGAGTCCAGGCCGAGGTTGCCATTCATACACCCAGCACAGGAACATCACGGATGTGCCGCTCCAGGCAGTCCTTTCTTCATTATCAGTGATGATAGGACCTGGGACGAGCTCCCTTCCTTGTCGGCACTCCTAGTGGCAGATGTTTGGGATTTACACCCCGCTTCAGCGAGCCTGAGCGATACACAAAGCAGTCCAGGGTCACGAGGGTGCCCATCCATGCAGGTTCTCACTGCACATGAGTGTAATGTCATCATCCACAGCTGCAATGGTGCAATAGGCTTCCCAACTGACCAGAATGCATCGGTGCCATAGCAAAGAAGGACAGGTGCCAGATCAATACCACTGATGGAGGAAAGTCCAGGAAGCCCAAGAGACCAGGGACAAGTGGAAAACCCGGACACAACCACCACAGGACAAGAACAACCTGGATCTTGATGTGTGTTGCCTAGCGGACATTCGTTAATCATTACCACACAAGAGATATACAGGATAGGCAATGTATACATTTTTTTGTGTACATCATTATCTTTAGCCTTCCTCCTGATTGCTAACATCTAGATATGTGTTTTTACTGTGAATTCTTTGTGGAGGATATTAAAATTACAAAAATGTACTATTAACATTCTATATGGCCAACACATAGCGCATAATATTGTTGCGCTAGATACACAGACCTCTTACATGTTCCATAGGTTGCATATTCATTGCCACTATAGGTACATTCTGTATCACAATCTTCCCCCCCCCCCCCCCCTTTTTTTCCTGGTTCCCCCTGCTCCCTCCTTCCTTTTACCTTCCTCCCTTTCATCTCCCCCCCCCTTTTTTCCCTCCTTTTCCTTGTCTTCTTCCCTCCTTTATTTAGGACATATAGACATTATCATATCTGTTACTACACGCACAAATTTTTGTTTAAATTAGCACTACACTATGTGGCAAACCCTATATATACATACAATAAGGAAAACATCCACCTTTTTCGGTTTTCTATTAATATATTCAGTTTTTTTGTAAATACAACAATTAAATCAGTTTTATTATATATATATATTATATATGTTGTAAACATACACGTTTGCCATTCTTTTTATTTATATTCATTTTTATTTCAAACATTCACTTATATTTCACTTATACTGTTGATATATCAGGTACACCACATGTATATATATATATATATATATATATATATATGTATATATATATATATATATATATATATATATATATATATATATATATATATGTATATGTTTTGTACATTGTTTATATTTTTTACATGTTTTCACTTCCTCAAAGAACGTTGTTACACACATATATATATATATATTTCTTTTTTCTTTTATGTAATTATCTGCACAATTATTTTCTTTCTTTCACACTATCATAACGATATATGTGCGTGTGTGTGTATTCATATATATATATATATATACATGCACACATCTTTTTTACACAGATTTTATTTATTTTTGGCTTGTCTTACCTAATTAGTATCTTTTTGTTTAGATTGACTGTTTGGCAACACATGTTGGGATCCAATTACCATTGTTTTCCAGCTGTCTGTAGTTGTTTTCATCAACCACCTCTAGCTATGAGTAAGCACTGATTTCAGTGCGAAACGCGTCAGCTTCTGTACCCTTTTCCTTTGCTGTGGATTGTTTGATGTGATGTGACCTTCGCTTTTTAATAAAAGCACAGGATTTTTACTTTTTTCTGGTGTGCGGCTATCCAGAGTTTTTCCTGCCATTGACAACCACCACAGGAGCCATAAACCAACCTGGACACAACCACCACAGGAGCCATAAACCAACCTGGACACAACCACCACAGGAGCCATAAACCAAGGTGCCACTGACACCCCACCACTGACACCTCCCCACCCCGCCTCCCATAGGGAAGTAACACAGAAATGCCCTGGGTGCATAGGGCAAGAGAGAGAAATAGTAAAGCCCACACCCCAGGGACACACCCGACTGAAATACAACAATATAACATATTGTATATAACTAATGCAACAACATAACACGTAACCAAAACTGTTTTGCTTTCAGTTATTTTTACATGCCGGGCTTAGTGAAATCTACTGCACTGATAAGATGTAAGACTGATAAATGCATAAATACCAGATTGACTCAGGAAAGAAAACAAATTGATTCACATCTGCTGCATAACAACTAGATAATATTTATAGTACAAGCTAGGCAGGCAGTAATAGCACAACATAAAACTCACCTTGTATGGGCAATTTTTTATCTAATGAAAATTGTTTAGTAAAGGAAAACTCCACAGTTACAGGCTACACTAAATGCAAATGTGCCAAAAGATGTATAAAAAATGGACATGCTCTTGTAATCCACTAATCTCAATGTTTTATAGTATAAAAATGTAGCAGTTCTGCAGGCTCTGTGTCATTGCCCTACTTCCCTGTGATTATTAGACAACTGTTAATGCTCACCCTAAGTATTTCCCACGAACCCAACTACAATAATGCATATGTGGTCAGGATGAGGCATGGTGTGTTGGCGAGCAGAGATCACACAGAGGACGAGATTAAAAAGAACAAAGAAAGTCCCAACAATGTACAACTAGGCCCGGTGGGTAGGCACAGCCGTCCAAAGCCACCAAACTGTAGCAGAGGAGAGTATCCTAAGATGATGCCGACAGCTTCTGCATTAACCTCCCTGCCGGTATTCCTGAGTGTGGCTTGGAGTGAATTTTCATTACCAAAAGCGGTAACCCCGAGCCACACTCAAGATCGCACCACAGGATCCAGGCAAAGTTACTTACCTTGTCCCCAGGATCCTGCCATGTCTCCCCACTGTGTCCACGGGCTGTCTCCTCCGCTCGATCTATCACAATGCTGGGCTCCGTTTCCTGCGAACGTCGCAACACACGGGGACAGAGCCCGGCGCTTAATTCAAAAGTGAAAAACACATAGCACATACAGTACACTGTAATCTTACAGATTACAGTACTGTAACGCATTATTTCACATCCCTTTTGTCCCTAGTGGTTTGTCCAGTGCCCTGCATGCAGTTTCATATTATATATATACTGTCCTTTCTGCCTGGGGATTGTCCATAGCAAACAAAAAGTCTCCCTTTACGTCAAAAGTGGTTTTAGACCAGCTAGAAAACAGCGATAATAAATAAGAATCACTTGCAGAATTGATCAATAGTGATTTGTGGGGAAATTCGTCATCAAACACTAAAAGTAATGACAGCGACAATTCTGCAACTGAGCAAATTTCTGTGTTTTTGATTTGATTACATTATTGATTAACTTTTATTATTATTATTATATTATTATTTGTTATAATTATTTATTATATTATAATTTATGATTTCTGTTTTTAAACTTCATCATACCCGGGATGTCTACTAGACTCTTGTTTGGACAGATTTAAGTGAGTTATTCCTAAAGCCCCATACACACGCTCGGACAATCCGCGGACCAGGTCAGTCGGACTTTGTCCGACGTACTTTGTCCGATGTTGGCGTTGCGTACACACGGTCGGACAAAGTTGTCGGAATATCCGGTCCGGAAGAACGTCGTGACGTAAGTCGTCGTCCACGAGATTACAAAAGGCAAGTTCAGCACCACGTCAGGCACCCGTTGGGCTCCTTCTGCTGATCCCGTGTTTATCGAGAGTTAGTGGAAGTTTGGTGACTTAAGATTCGCGCTTCTCAGTTTTCTGACTCAGATCGTTACTGCTCTTCAGTTTGTGCTTGTCGTGCGTATCTGTTTATTAGTGCGTGTAGTCAGTTCGCATTTGTTGGTCATTGCGGCCTATATCTTGATATAGGACGCTTTGATTTGCACTGCTTATTGTCTGCTCGTTGCTGGTATTCACTTCGTTCTTTCAGGCCTTGCTGTTTATCGGTGCTTTCTGTTTGTCCGTTCTGACCAGCCGACCTTTTGTGACCTTCTGAGCGATGTTTCCCGTGCGTACTCGTCGCCGAGTTCGTGCTGTACGCGGAATTGGTGTCGGGCTTTTAGCTTTGACCCAAGACCCGTCCATGAACAGAGTGACGAGGAGTATGTGGACCAAGAATTGGTTGCTTCAGCGTGACCAGTTCTCGCACATGCCTTTGCTTCGTGAGATCCGGGAGAATAATCCTGATGATTTCAGGAACTTTCTCAGGATGACGGACCCCGATTTTCACCGTCTTTTGGCTTTGCTGACCCCCTTTATCAGCCGGCAGGATACCTGCATGAGACAAGCCATTACTCCGGAGCAGAGGCTTGTTGCCACGTTGAGGTACTTGGCGACAGGGAGAAGTCTTCAGGATTTGAAGTTCTCTTCAGGTATCTCTCCCCAGGCCCTGGGAATCATTATTCCAGAGACCTGTTCTGCCATCATTCAGGTCCTGCAGGAGGACTATATTAAGGTAACATTTCTACTTTACTATTCCCTTCTATGTATGCTCTGTTTGCTAATGACTTGTATTTTTGACCTCCTTCCCTAATTACCATGATTGCAATATGTTCTAATATGCTGTGCCCCTTTTCTCCTTCATGCATTTTTCCCTTCACTTACCTCACCAGCATGCTCTTCTGCCCCAATAGACACCTATGGCCTAGTCACTTAAGCAATGTCTTTTGTCTGCTGCATAGTATTGTTTGCCCCAAAACACCCCCTAAAATATGCACAAATGTTTGCTGTGTGGTTTACTTCATGTAGAGCCCCCTTTTTTTGTTCTTTTGGTGGGGGGGGGGGGGCAAACTCATTAGGAACCCCCACCCCCAACTGCTCTGTCAGATGGTACCAATCCTCTATCTGCTGGCTTTCCCAAGGTCCATACACACTATATACCTACCTCTTTATAGTGCGCATCTTTAGGGATGAATTCAGCAAAGCATGTAGTGCAAGGGACTGCCTCCATACATTCCATTTCCTATTTTTTTGTCTTCTTTCCCTCCTATTAGCTTGCTTGGTAATTTAATAATGTCACACTGTGCCTGCCTTTTTTGGGGGGGGGGGGGGGGGGGGTTGAAATGTTATTTGATCTTTCCTGTGGCCTGCCAATAGTGTTAAGTACAGAGGGTCTGGCCAAACTAGCCCACATTATTGAGCCATTTGCCAATCAATGAAGTGCAGAGGGTTAGCTGTCCACCACCCCCCCCCCAAAACCCCTAGTTATTGCCAATGGCCCATCAGAAGTGGGGGGATTGATGGGGGGGTGAGTAATCTGTGAAGGGGAGCCTCTACTTTTCTGTGCAAATACTTTCCAGCCTCCAATTTTATACAATGCTCTTGTTCCAAGATGTTGATTGTCTAATCTGCTTGCAATGTTTAGGTGCAAAGTGACTATTTTTTTTTTCTTGTTTCACTCCACAGTTCCCTTCCACGCCACAGGAATGGCAGACTGTGGCCTCCCACTTTGCCAGCCGTTGGGACTTTCCTAACTGCGGAGGGGCAATTGATGGGAAACACGTCCGCATCGTCCCACCGCCCAACTCGGGGTCCTACTATTATAATTATAAAGGGTTTAATAGTGTAGTGATGTTGGCGGTGGTGTCGGCAACATACGAGTTTATGTATGTGGACGTGGGGATGAACGGCCGGATATCGGATGGTGGGGCCATTACGCACACGGAGTTCTACTGGCGTCTCCAAAGTGGCAGTCTGTGCTTGCCACCTCCAGAGGAGAATGCCGAAGGACTCCCCTTCGTCTTTGTCGCAGATGAAGCGTTTGCATTGACTCCCCATGTGATGAGGCCGTTCCCGATGAGGACCCTCACCCCGGACCAGAGGGTCTTCAACTACAGGCTGTCCAGAGCCAGAAGAGTTGTGGAGAACGCTTTTGGCATCCTGGCCAGCCGCTTCCGCCTGTTCCTGACGGCATTTAACTTGGCGGAATACAAACTGAACCACATAGTTCTTGCCTGTTGCATATTGCACAACTTCCTCAAAAGACATAACAGGAACTATGTGGTGCCCGTTGGCCCAGATGTGGAGGGCCCTCCAAATTACCGAACTCACAGCCCTTCGAGTGGCACGTCCAGGCTTGCCCCCTCTAAATGCCCGTGTGGTCCGGGACCAATATATGCAGTACTTTGTGGGTAGGGGGGCCATTGCTCTGCCTGACGATGTGTGAGAGGCATTTTTTTTTTAATAAATCTGATATTTTAACCAACCTATGATTTCATGTCATTTCAGTCTTCTTTTTAGCTTATTTTACTTTGACATTTTTTCCCTTTGCCTTCGACAGTGGGAATGCACTTTCTGGGCAAAAGGAGGTAACAGTCTCTTCTTCCCAAAAAGATTATTCTCATGTTGTGTGTTTGCTACCTAATCTTTGGTCTAGAGAAGGTTTGTACTGCATAACTGACACCCAAAATACTCCTTTTCATCACCAGGTCTGACATGTGTGTATTCTCCAAAATGCTGTGCTCCGTGTTTTCGTACAAAGCACTGTGGGTGTCATTTACATAAGTCAAATCCGCTATGCTCTACAAGTGCATTGAAAAAGTTCCCCGGGAAAGAAAATTGGAGTGCAAAGTGGATTTGCCTTTAGTAAATAACACCCATTGCCCCCCATATCCTTTTCATTTTACATACATAATGCATTGTGTTTTTTAAATAAGGAAGCCACACATTTAGAAAAATAAAAGTTTACTAGGAAAACATTCCCAAGTGCGTTTACAATCTTCACGCCAAAACTGACAACATCTTGGTTATTTACAACATTGTTTACAAACATTCCGCAATTGGTAAAACCAGGCATGGAGCAAAACAGAACCTAGGAACTTGGAAAGTTCAACTTTGTAAAGTGAAGACAAGATCAGACATGACTATATGTTCAAAGTGTGTTTGATCTTGCCTTCATCACATGGGGGGGTCACCCCCGAAAAGTGGAAATTTGGAACATGCACACAATTTGGGACTGAAAATGGTCATTAGATGGTAAAACACATGCCTAGAAGCTTCAAAAGTGCCATTTTCCATCATGGGGATGAATGGACGTTTTTTGGGGGTGCAACCCCTTCACCACAACCACTTTCGTAGTTCGTAAAGTGTTTGCACCCCCAAAAAAACGTTGCCATTCATCCACCATGGTGGGAGCTAGCACATGTGGACACAATGTGTGCATGTTCCAAATTTCAGACAGTTTTTAAGTTGCAAATGTGTTCTGAAGCTGGCACAAATGTGTGTTAATTACTTGGTGCGTTTTCATATTTTTCCTAAAATATCAATGATGTTCTTCAATTTTTGTTGAACATCATTGATGTTTTGCTTTATGTAATATAGATCTCTATTGCAGACCATTATCTCTCCGATGAGTACGTGGGCACTCTCTGTGGTAAAGTGCGATTTTTCTTCCACAACATCCACGTCACCTAAAAACCACAAACAAACAAAAATGGGGTGTTGGAAATGAGGCAGCCATACATGGATTAGCTTACCAGTAGCTGTGTTCTCCCACACTCACCTGTTGTGGTGACAATTTCTCCAAGTTCGATGATCTCTCCTTCCTCCTCCTCCTCCTCCTCTGCTTCTGCTCTTTCCCCTTTTTTGGTAGGTGTTGGTTTGGGGGTTTCCTCAGACGGCCCAAGTTTTCGCTCCCCTATGAGAATGTCCAAAAGGAAGATTTAGCAACACAAGCTATTGAGGGCAGAAATAGGAAATGACAAACATTGCTTGAAAGTGACGGACACTATTTTAGTTTGGCCAGTTACAAATGTCAACTACATGAATGAAGTCACTTTGTAAAGGTGCTAAACTGACTAGCTTTTTGGTAGAAGTTTGTGTGATGGAGACCCCCCTCTAGTATCCACTGGAGCACATGTGTGGAAAAGCATAATAAAAAGGGGGTTTGGGTGTCCCAGCACTAGTGCTCTAGAGTCCAGATGGGTAAACAGCTACTGAGTGACCTCTCCTTTACATTGAATAAATTGGCTTTACATTCTTGATGACATTTCTAGTGAGAACAAACTTCCTTTCCCCAAAAAAACACCAAACATCGTATTATAAGTGGCCGAACGATCGAGGTTGCGTACGATCGAATGCACACACACACGACCATGACAGTGGCAGAAAGATCGAGGCTGAGTACGATCGAATGCACAGACGAACCTGAAAGTGGCCATTTTGGAATGTACAACTTGGTAAAAATCAAAACACAATGGAGCAGTATGCAAGCAAGAAATCAAACACAAAACACAACTACTTACTTTTTTGAAGAATTCTCTTGATCTTTCTGTACTGATCGGCCTCCCTCAGTTTCAGGTCTGACCAGCGTTTCCTGAGTTGCTCCTTGGATCGTTGTACCCCAAAATTATTGTACAGCCTTCTCACAACTTTAGACATGATCTTGGCCTTGCGGACATTGGGGTTGAGGTAAGGCCCATACTTCCCATCATAGTCGCTCCTCTTTAATATGTCCACCATCTCCAACATTTCTCCAAATGACATATTGGAGGCCTTGAATTTCAGGTTCCGGGATCGGGACGTTTCTGCCTCCGGACTTTCCTCGTCCTCCTCCTCGTTGGTGGGATATTTGTGGCGCACCTGCTGTGTCCCGCCATGTGCTCTCCCCACTACGCCGTAAAGAGAAGGGGTGGGGAATAGACGAGAAAGATCGTCAGGGGCGGGCGGAGTTTGAAGCATGCGCAGTGTATATAAAACGTCACACGCCTGTGTCGTAGCCACGATCTGGGAGACGAGGGGAGAGAAAACTCACACGAGACGATCGCTACAAACGAAGGTACAATTTAACGTTGGTACATAACTAGCCTAGACTGATTTGAACTTGAGGCTTCTTTATGGAGAAGATTAGGAGAGTTTAGCCTGACATAATTTATAGGGTTTGGTGTGTTGTTGTGTCTTGCAGAGATTGATATGAAGGGATTCAACGACATGAGTTTTCTCCCCCTCTTCATTGCCAAATACAGGGATTTTCCCATATTGTGGCAGGGTATACACCCACATTACACCAACAAACCAAAGAGGCACGCAGCCCTGGAGGAACTTGTGGAATTTGTCAAGCCAAGGTTCCCCACGGCAACTGTTGATGATATTAGAAAGAAAATTGGCAGCCTGAGGAGTGCGTATATCAGGGAGAGGAAGAAGGTCGTGAAGTCTGAGGAAACTGCAACTTCAGCAGATGAGGTCTATGTCCCCAAGCTCTGGTACTATCAGAGTCTCCATTTTCTGAAGGACCAGGCTGATGTCACGGAGCCAACCTCAACTCCTCCTTCCACGCTTCCTTGCGCACAGCCCACCCCTGATGAGGCTTCCGAGGAGCAACCTGGGCCTTCCAGTATGGAAGAGGTGGAGGAGCCCAGCTTGTTCCAGGTATAGTAGTTTTGTTACCATTTATGGGAATAATGAATGATGTTCACTTAATTCAGGATCGCCAATTGCTTAGTTCCTAACGTGTTTGACATATCAACAGACAGTGGTGTGGGAGACATTTGGGGCCAGAATCTAAACTGCTGGGCTGAGAATTGTATGGTTTTCTATTTGTAAACATTTTGCACCAGTCACTAGATGAGAATTGTGTGTGTTTGATGAACAAATAACTGAAACTATGTCCCTTTTTCCTACACAGGAAGACCTCAGCCAGGAGGTGGCTGTGGAAGGTGGCAGTCAGGAGGAGGCAGGGGTTAGTGGCAGCCACCAGCTGGGTAGTGGCAGCCAAGAGGGGGCTAGGCCTCGGAGCCTGACTGACTCCCAAATCCCTCTCCTCCGCCTTCCGTACAGAAGGGCGAGAAGGGGGGGTTATGCGGCACAGTCAGCGCTCCGGATGATCAGAGAGGCTTCAGACTCCCTACATGCCACACCCGCCGACGAGGAGACCTTTGGCTCGGTGGTTGTCACAAAAATGATGGGTATGGAGGTGAGGCAACGCAACATGTGTGAGGGGCTCATCCTCCATGTCCTAAATAAGGGTAGGGCTGGGGAGATGACCCCAGTCACACATGTTTGCCATAGCTACCATGCTCCACCTCCTCCTCCTCCTCCTCCTCCTTCTGCCACCCCACCAGCACGACAGCCACAGCGTGGAAGGAAGCGTGGAAGGAAGACCTGAGAGTGACGACCTGCAATCAGTCTGGTGTGAGAGAAGATGGAGCCTCTTGTAGTACCAGAGCCTGGGGACCTAGATGGCATCTGCTGCAGTTCCGGATACTTTGGACTTCACGACCAGATTGCACTCCCCTTAATATACGTACTCCTCAGGCCCCCAATTTTCTACGCTTGGACAATGATGGTTGCCGTGGGGGGCCTAGACTTTGCAAATTCCCCAAGTTTCACCATGGCTGCGTTCCTCTTTGGTTTGTTGGTGTGACCTAAATAAAGGTTTTTTTGATTTGAAATAATCATTGACTATTGTGTTTTACTTTGCTACAATGACAGTTTTTCTTTGAGTAGGCTGGTACATTTCACTAATCCTAAAGTAGAATTAACAAGGGGCAACAACAACAAACAACCTCCTAGTAAATTTAAGCAAGAAATACAAATGTAAATAATGTGTTTTTGGTAATTTGAGACACACAACCCCCCTCCAAAAAAAAAAAAAAAAAAAACATTCAAATATGTATTCCCCCAAATTCCCCCAAAAAAAAAAAAAAAAAAGACAAATCATGGTAAAAAAATAACAAAGATTCTTTTCCGTTCAGAGTAAAAATAAACATGTAGTGTATAAATGCTGCAAAGTAATAAAGAAGTAAGTTTGTGAGAAGTGCGGGTGAATAGGAGCAGCTAAAACATGTCATTCTTGTTGCATTGTAAAGAAAAAGAGAATGCGCTGCATTAAAGACATTTTAACATTGCAGCGTGACGAATGTGCTGTGTCGATTAGGAAAGGTAGTTTTACCTGACCGTCGGACAAGCGTACACACGCTCGGATTTGGTGTGATCGGACCGGGTTGACGGCAAATCATTCCAGCAGGAGATAAGACTTTGTCCGACGGACAAACCGACGAACACTGTCCGATGGTGCATACACACGGTCTGATTTTTCAACAACCTTGTCCGATCGGACCAAATTGATGAAAAAGTCCGACCGTGTGTATGGGGCTTTAGAATTACAGGCCTACAATATAGAAAAGCCAAATTTCTATGCAAAACAATGTACCACTTTCAGCATCAAAAATCTGACATAATCATACTGCCAAGGAGTAGGAATGAGGCCTGGCTGGTCCACACTCAAATGATGGACTTCCAACGTGGAGATAGCGTAGTCCCTGCACTTTTCTTACTCCTCTGAAACCTCTCCCTGCCGCTATGTGCTATCCCTGCCAGATGGGGAACCTGTGTCTACACTAGCCACTTGCAAAAAGGGAGCCAAGGTCTTAAATAGACACTGCCCTGACCCAAGATGTCTGCTGATGTCACATGGGGTGCCAGTGTCTAATCGGACAGCTATCCCCCTGGTGACCACAGTTTTTATTTATCCTAATGCATAAAGATAAAAAACCTTCTGACTTTACAACCACTTTAATTTTCATGTGTCCATTATGACACAATTGCCCTTTTTTGTTCTGCACTATATGAACAAGACCCCTCTAAATGAATTCATTCAGGCATTTCCAATAAAGTGAAGTGTTACAGCACTAAAAGAATTTTTTTGTTTTTTTGAGGCAATTGTGCATTTCTGTGCATGTGGGGAAGAAACTTTTTTGTTACTACATTGTACAATGATTTTAATTTGTGTGCAAAGTCAGCTCCATAAAGACATGGTTTAACCAGTTTGGGGTGGAGGAACTTGAGTGGCCTGCACAGAGCCCTAACCTCAACCCTACTGAACACCTTTTTTCTCAATTGGAACAATGACTGCGAGCCAGGTCTTCTTATCCAGCATCAGTACCTTACTTCACAAAGGATTTTTTGGCTGAATGGGCACAAATGGCCAGAGACTAGGGATGAGTCGAACACCTCCCTGTTCGGTTCGCAGCAGAACATTCAAACAGGCAAAAAATTTGTTCGAACGCGTGAACACCGTTAAAGTCTATGGGACACGAAAATAAAATTTTAATTTTAAAGCCTTATATGTGATTTTAATAATGCTTAAAGTGAAACAATAAAAGTGTAATATTCCTTTAAATTTCATACCTGGGGGTGTGTCTATTGTATGCCTGTAAAGTGGCGCATGTTTCCCGTGTTTATAACAGTCCAAGAGCAAAATTACATTTCGCAAGGAAAAAAAGTACTTTCGGCTATAATGAATTGTCCGTCCCGGAAATACACATAAAAGTTAATTGATAAAAACGGCATGGGATTCCCCCACAGGGGAACCCCAAACCAAAAAAAAAAGCATGGAATAAATTCCATACCAGGCCCTTCAGGTCGGACTGAAAGATAAATAAAAAGCATTCCTCTGGCTTCCCCGTAGCGTCAGAGGGGGAGGGGCCACTCGGTTACGTAACCGAGTGACCCCGCCCCCTCTGACGTTACGGGAAAGCCATAGGGATGTCCCCGTATGTCAGAGGGGACGGGGCCACCCAGTTACGTAACGGAGTGACCCCGCCCCCTCTGATGCTACGGGAAAGCCATAGGGATGTCCCCGTGCGTCAGAGGGGGCGGGGTCACCCGGCGATGTCATTGTGTGGCCCCACCCTCCGTTATAAAAGAACTGTCACCTGAGAGGCCTGTCATTACGGAGGCAGATCGTAGGCTGCTTTCGGCTTTTTAGGAGCGAGAGAAGAAGAAGATGAATGGACTTCGTGGGACAGTTTTATTTTTTAATTGTCTTAATAAAGGACTTGTCCCAAGGCGTATGTTGTCTTTTTTTTATCATTTTCACACATTTTTTGTGAAATGGTAGGGGTACATTTGTACACCGTTACCATTTCACACAGGGGGGGCTGGGATCTGGGGGCCCCCTTGTTAAAGGGGGCTTCCAGATTCCGATAAGCCCTCCCACCTGCAGACCCCCACAACCACCAGGCAAGGGTTGTGGGGATGAGGCCCTTCTCCCCATCAACATGGGGACAAGGTGCTTTGGGGGGCTTCCCAAAAGCACCCTCCCAATGTTGAGGGCATGTGGCCTGGTGCGGTTCAGGAGGGGGGTGCTCTCTCGTCCCCCCATCTTTTCCTGCAGCCTACCAGGTTGCGTGCTTGGATAAGAGTCTGGTATGGATTTTTGGGGGGACCCCACGCCATTTTTAAAAAAAAATGTTGGCGCGGGGTTCCCCTTAAAATCTATACCAGTCCTAAAGGGCCTGGTATGAAATTTGGGGGGACCCCCACACATTTTTTTTTTATTAATTTTGGTTTGGGGTTCACCTGTGGGGGAATCCTATGCCATTTTTATCAATGAACTTTTATGTTTATTGCCGGGACCGACAATTCATTATAGCCACGAGTACTTTTAAATTACTTTTTTTCCTTTAGAAATGTAATTTTGCTCTCGGACTGTTGTAAACACGGGAAATATGCACCACTTTACAGGCATACTATAGACACCCCCAGGTATGAAATTTAAAGGAATATTTCACTTTTATTGTTTCACTTTAAGCATTATTAAAATCACTGCTCTTGAAAAAACTGATGTTTTTAAAACTTTTTTTTGCATTGAAACATGTCCCCTGGGGCAGGACCCAGGTCCCCAAACACTTTTTATGACAATACCATGCATATAACCCTTTAAAATTAGTACTTTTGATTTCTCCCATAGACTTTTAAAGGGTGTTCCGCGGCTTTTGAATTTGCTGCGAACACCCCAAATTGTTCGCTATTCAGCGAAAAGGTGAACACCCGATGTTCGAGTCGAACTTACGTTCAACTCGAACATCGGGCCCATCCTTACCAGAGACACACTCCAAAATCTTGTGAAAAGTCTTTCCAGACGGGAGAAGGCTGTCAGAGTTGCAAAGTAGGGGAGAAACTTGATATTAATGTTCAGGGTTTAGAATGGGATGTTCAACAATTGTACAAGTGTGATGTTCAGGTTTACACAAACTTTGAGTTATATAGGGGGAGATTTACTTAAAACTGAGCACACAGAATCTGGTGCAGCTGTGCATGGTAACCAATCAGTTTCTAATTTCATCTTGTTCAATTAAGCTTTGACAATAAAACCTGGAAGCTGATTGGTTTCTGTGCACAGCTGCACCAGATTTTGTCAATCCAGTTCTAGTAAATAACCCCCTTAGTTAATATTAATTTAACCAGTTAATGTCCACCCTATAACAGTTTACTGCTACAAGACGGCACCTGTGCACCGGATCATGTATATATATATATATATATATATATATATATATATATGTGAGCTGACTCTTTCAGGTAGGGGTCATGCATAAGAGCTGCCGGCAGCTCGCATGCACTGTGATTACACACAGTGGAAGTTGATCGGTGGGTGCACGGTACCTGATGTCCTCCGGCACCTGACGATCATTAGGCAGGGAGACGATGGCGATCTACCTATGTAAACAAGGCAGGTCCCCATTCTGACAGAAGGGAAGGGATGGAATTTGTGTTCCTGCAAAGAAGGAGTAAATTCTCTCTTTTCTCCTATTAAAAACATCTCACACAGTATAGTAAAACACTGGCTAGGCACACAGTTAACCCTTTGATCACCCCAGATGTTAACCCCTTCCCAGACAGTGTCATTAGTACAGTGACAGTGCATATTTTTTATCCCTGATCACTGTATTAGTGTCACTGGTTTCCACAAAGTGTCAATTAGTATCAGAATATCCAGGAGTTGCTGATCGCCACCATTACTAGTAAAAATCTAAAATATCCCATAGTTTGTAGATGCTATAACTTTTGCACAAACCAATCAATAGACGCTTATTGGAATTTTATTTTACCAAAAAACATGTAGCAGAATGCATATTGGCTTAAATTTATGAAAAAATTCAATTTTTTCCTTTTTTTTATTGGGTATGTTTTATAGCAGAAAGTAGAAAAGATTTTAAAAATTGTCAGTCTTTTTTTGTTTATAGTGAAAAAAAAAAAATGCAGAGGTGATAAAATACCACCAAGAAGAAGCTCTATATATAATAATAAAAAAAAAAATCCACAATGATGTCAAGACAACATGGGACGCTGTTGAGGGCGGAGCTGATTTAGTCCCATAAAAGTTCTATCTGAAGTGGAAGAAAAAAAAAAAAAAAAAAAGAATAATTCATACATTACATACAATACATTCATACAATACATTTTATTTGGGTACAGTGTTGCACGACCGCGCAATTGTCAGTTAAATTAACGCAGTGCCATAGCACAAACAATGGCCTGGTTATGAAAGGGGGTAAATCTTCTGGAGGTCAAGTGGTTAAAGGATTTAGGGAAATGAGCATGAGATGCAGATATGAACTGGTCCTTCAGAAACTTTCACTAGTTCACATAAATGTTGGCAGATTATTGATCAATCTACCCTTTGGAATGAATTTAAGGGCTGGATTTAGCCGATCACCAGCAGAACAACATTTTAACTGCTACCCATATTTTCCCAGATTATGCATTCTAATTGTAAGCATGATGTCAGTTTTTCTTCTGGTGTTTGGCAACCCACTAAAACTGAAAATGTCCTATTAAATATTTACCATAATTCTCCTTTACTGTTGGACTCCATGGCAGTCTACATGTGGGTTAATCCCACCCCCTCACACCTCATGGGACTCTTCTCCCATAAATCTTTGTTCTGGGCCAGAGGCCATGTTCCATAATTACGGTAAGTATTTATACATTTTCAGTTTTCCTGACAGACTCCATGAAAGCCTACGTTTTGGAAATAACTAGACATACACACCCGGGTGAGCAAAGTGCTGGACAAAAGAAAAAGGTTTAATTGGCACGGTCAACAGACAGGATATGTAAACCAAAATTAACAGAAGACAAAGTGGCCGGTTCTACACAGTAGTGCGCTGGAGCAACGTGTCATGAAGCCGCCCATAATGTAGACATGCTTCTGGTCGAGTGAGCGGTCACTGCTTCTGGAGGCGTCAATCCCTTAGCTTTGTAGGCCCACTGAATGGCCTGAACAATCCATGCTGCGATAGATCTGGAAGAGGCATGTAATCCCTTATTCCTTCCATGGAAAAGAACGAACAGATGGTCAGACTGACAGAACGGAGCTGTAGCTTTTAGATACTGTCTCAGAGCTTTACCAACATCTAGGGGATGAACACTGGAATTTTCGGTTGATTTGAACATCGGAAGAGCAATCTCCAGATTATCGTGAAAAACAGATGATACTTTAGGATTTGAGCCCAGCATAGGAATCAAAACTACCCAATCAGGGAAAAAGGTTAGAAATGGCTCCTTGCATCCCAGAGAGCTGATTTCGGAGACCCTCTTAGCCGATGTTTTGGCCATCAGGAAGGCAACTTTTAGGGAAAGCTCCTTGATAGAGATCTGATCTGAATGTTCCATCCCTCTTCCTGAGAAAAAATCCAAGACAAGTAGAAGATCCCACTTAGAAAATCTTGGTTTTCTCTGAGGTCTGGGCCTTATTGCTCCTCTGAAAAACTGCAGAGTAAAGCCCCATACACACGGTCGGATTTTCGCATGGATTCTGTCCGATCGGACAATGTTGTTGAAAAATCAGACCGTGTGTATGCACCATCGGACAGTGTACGTCGGATTGTCCGACGGACAAAGTCCTATCTCCTGCTGGATAGATTTTCCGACAACACGGTCCGATCACACCAAATCCGATCGTGTGTAGTGTTGTCCGACGGACAAAGTGCTACGCATGCTCAGATCCCATTACAAGACCAAAGCTATTGGCTACTAGCCTCTACGTAGTCCCGTCGTAGGCAAAAAACGTCACCACGTTCAGAATGATCGGATTTTCCGACAACTTTGTCCGACCGTGTGTATGCAACACCAACATCAGACAAAGTATGAAGGACAGGATCCGACGGACCTGGTCCTCGGATAATCCGCGCGTGTGTATGGGGCTTAAGAGGGTGTTTAGCCCAGGACACACCTGTGAAGGCAAAAATTGCAGAGACTTGAACCTGCAAAGAGCTGACTGACAAGGAGAGATCCAGGCCCGACTGTAGGAAGCCCAGGATATCCTGTATCTTTGGGTTATTGCAAGACCCTGCAGTGGTGGATGTGTAGTCTGAATTTTTTTTCCAAATTTTCTGGAAGACCCTGTTGGTACCTGCTCTTCCGGCATTCAAGAACATGGAGATGGCCCTACCTAGGGCCTCCAACCTTCCCCTTTCAAAAACAAAACCATCAGGTGCAGATGGGCCGGGCATGGATGCAGAGTTGCCCCTTGCGATAGGAGATCCGGTCTGGAGGGCAGAGGGACTGGGTCCCGGAAGCTGAGTTGCATCAGCAGGGGAAACCATGGCCTGTTTGGCCTATATTGCCACTATCTCTGCTTCTTCCATCCTGAGGCTCGACAGAAACCGGAGAATGACAGGAACCGGGGGAAAGGCGTAGGCCCTGTGGAATCTCCACTGGTCTGTCAGAGCATCTTCATCAAAAGCCTGGAGACATTAAGAGCTTGTGTAGTATTTCTCTAGTTTGAAGTTGCACGGGGAGGCAAACAAGTCTACTTCCGGGATGACTCCCAGGGACAGGACCCACATGAAGACTTCGGGGTGAAGAGCCCACTCTTTGTCTAGAGATACCCTAGACAGGAAGTCTGCCTGAACGCTCTGGTTTGGGAGATAGACAGCTGTCAGGTGGGCCAGGTTCATCTGGGCCCAGGTCATGATAGGCTCTACTTCCTTCAACACTTCTCTTGATGTATGAGACTGCTGTTGTGTTGTCCAGTCTTAGGAGGACTGAGGCTCCCGCCGTCAAGTGGTGAAAGGCCTGTAGAGCGCAAAATGCTGCCCGGAGTTTCATGAGATTTTAAACTATCCTGTGAAAGGGGAAGTTCTATTTGCCTTGGGCTACCTCTGTCAGGCAAAGAGCGATGTGATGGTGATCCAATAAACAGTTGCGATGCAGTGACAGTTGAGGAGGTTCCTCCGCTACAACCACCAAGGAAGGTTCTCCCGCATGGACGAGGTTATACCGATGGAATGATCCTGGAGCCCTGGGTTTCACTGCTGGAGGAAGCACTTCTGGAAAGGCCGCATTTTCCACTGTGCCCACTTTACCATTGGTGTTGTTGCTATCATGGTACCAATGATTTTCAGGCACTGTGAGGCCCAGAGATGAGAGGAGGATATTGCAAGCCAAACTCTGTCTCGAATCACTGGACTTTTTCTCTTCTGAGTGAGACAAGGATGTGGGTACAAACCGGAGAGTGGGTTGTGTTGCTGAATGTCCAGATATGGCCTGAGGAGACTCAATAATCTTTAATCAAAGCTGCCCAGATGTGTTGAAAGTGAAGTAAGCAAGCCCTGACTCGCTCTGTCTGGGCAGGCCCAATATCAAAAAGACTTAGAGGCCCCTCATCCCCTGGAAGGTGCTCCCTTTGAAAACTTCTGGCCTGAAGGCAGTTTTCTCTTCCAAGCCTTCCTGAACTCACGGCCAGGTCTATAGCAGGGAGCGTCCCTCACACGATCCGATCCTTGCCTGGGTTGTGTTCTTTACTGGCTAAGCAGGCGACGATCTTGGGTAAGGAATCCTGACCCCCCCCCTGTGTCACGGGTGATGGCACTGTCCAGTTTGTTCCCAAAGAGAGAGTAACCCTCAAATTGAATCCTCCACCATGCCTGCTTGGAGGCAGGGTCGATTACCCTGGGTGCATCTACATCCGTCCAGGCTTCTATCGCTTGGGATAGGGCTGCGAGAGCCAGGGCTGGTTTGCAGGCCATACCTGTAATGTAATGTAGATCCGCTTGAGGTCGGTATCAATTTTCCTTTCCAGGCCATCCCTAAAGGATACAGTATCCTCCAGAGGGAGTGTGATGTGCCTCACCAATCTCATTAGGGCTGTGTCAATGAGAGGAGCCAACTCCAGATGTTTCACATCCTCACTTCTAAACGGATACATCTTTGAAACTTTTGTTAGCAAGGAATTCTTCCTTTCGACGCCACCCCATTCATCAGTAATTATTTTGCCAAGTTTACCCAAGAAGGAGAAATTAGGGTGTTCTATTTTAAGGTGTTTGAAATATTTCCTCTGTTTGGAGGTTGCCTCTATTGGCTCTTCCCATCTCAAAGCTTCTTTGACTGCTTTGACTAGGGACTGATACTGTGTCGCCAGCAGGGTTGTGGGTATGGTCGGAATCCACTTTACTCAAGGACTCATAGACTACCTTTCTGAACAGTGCTTCCAATCGTTGGTCTCCACCCTCTCTTTCTCTCATAGCTCTAGAAAATCATGGCTCGCAGAGCAATTTGCCTTCTAGGACCTGGGCCCCACATCCCCAGCAGGCTTTCCTTTCAGAACGTCTGGAGTGGAGGTGAGAGTGTCGCCCAGATGTGGTTTTGGGCTCCTCTCTGTGGTGCCTAGACCTAGAGGATGATCTATGGCATCTGGAGCTTGAAGAGGAATGACGACGCCTAGGACGGTCTTTATCTTCGCGTGCCATGTTTTGGTGTTCATACCTAGAAGGGCTGAAAGGAAAGAAAGGGTTAAGAGTTCCTAATCGAGTGAACCCAAACAACACAGGAAGAAGAGAAACCAATCCTACCTGCAGAGTAAGGGTTGGCCACAGGGGGAGGTGACACATCCATAGCAGAACAAGATAGAACAAAAAAAATCCAAAAGACATCATCAGAATGGATGAGACCATTGTAACAGCCATCAGCCATCAGCCACAATCCTCAGCCATTAAGCCTGCAGCAAGGGTACTTACCCAGCAGCAAGCCAAAAGTTCCTAGGGAAAACCGCTGCCAAGCCCAGAGTATAACCCAAGGAATGACAGTCTGACAGCTTTAGAAAATATAGCCGCCACTGATGACGTCACCACGCCACACCCCGCAGCACGCCTGCACCGGGAATGTCACCGCCCGGCGGCAGCTTTGCACATTCGCGATCACCACCATCCTGCTGGAACTGCGCATGTGCTAACCAAGCCTCTGTTTCATTCGCAGCTTGCAGATGCGCAGACGGGTCCAGACGAATTCCTGAAGCAGTGGGTTGGAGCACAGATGCATTCCAGCCCCCATGGCCCTAGTCACTGGAGCCTGAGGAAAAAGGGGACACACAGACACAGAGATACGTCTGCCATAATGATTATCTCATACATTACCACCACCACAGCATTATCCCGACCAGAACTGGGACTGGGAGCTGCTGCTCGACCCACCCACAACCAGGCGTTTACAAGGCCTCCTGCTAATAGCTGGGACGTTTGGCCATATTGTAGCTTGCCTGGCAATGGCCAGGTTAGTAAGCTCTTCGTGTCATCGCATATTATTGCCCATATCCACCTGCTAATAGCAAGGATTGCTGGACTTCAGAGAGGATCATCGCTTTGAAACCACAGTATCGCCACGCATACCGCCAGGCCTGGATCATGGGAAAACTTCATAAAAGGTAAGACTTCACCTTGGTCCTAGGAGGAGGACAAAAAAGGAACACGGCCTCTGGCATATAAAAAGATAGAGAACATGGGGGTCACTGAAGTGACAAAGCCAGCTTCCATTGACAAGGAGAGAGAGCTCCTGGAGATGGACCCCAAGAGGTCCAATTTTACAATTTTAAAGCGTGACATGCTAGGTAACTATTTACTCGGCATAACATCATCTTTTACATTATGCAAAACAAAATTGGGCTAACTTTACTGTTTTTTTTTTTTTTAATGCATGAAAAATTGCTGCCCAAATGCCATGTAAGATAAAAAAAAGATGCAACGACCACCATTTCATTTCCTAGGGTTTCTGCTAAAAAAACATATATAATGTTTGGGGGTTATGAGTAATTTTCTAGCAAAAAAATTATGATTTTTACATGTAGGAGAGAAGTGTCAGAATTGGCCTGGTAGGCAAATAGTTAAAGCTGCTCTTCAGTCATTTTTTCAACTTTACATCTATTAAATCTTCTGCCCTTGTTGTTTTAACTTTGGATAGTAAAACATATTTTTTTCTGCCAGTAAACACCTTATACAGCCCACTTCCTGTTTTTTGTCTGGTAAAAAGCCTAGGCTTATGACATCATGCACAGCTCTCTCTCTCACTCTTGTGAGAGTTTACCAGGAAGGGGGGGGGGGTGGATGAGTCATAAGAGGGCGGCTTATGACATCATGCACAGCTCTCTTTCTCACTCTTGTGAGAGTTTACCAGGAAGGGGGGGGGGGGGGTGGATGAGTCATAAGAGGGCCAATGAGAGCTGCAGAGCTGGCGGTGTGCCTCTGTGTGTCTGTGTAAATCCTGGAAGTGAACAGGCAGCAGCTTCAGGTGCCCACAGTTAAAATGGCTGCAGCCAGACTCAGTGGAGGGAGATTTCTGCAGCATTATTGGCAAGTACAGAATCACAGTATATATAAAATAATATGCAAAGTGGTTGAAGGGAAGCTTCAGAATGTCAAAGATGTTTTTATTACAAATTATGTGAGCAGACTGCAGTTCCCCTTTAAACCTTACAATTGTATAATGCAGTTTGTTGTGTATGGGACTGCGTAGGTGCAGACCGGTCAGGGTGCCCATGCTGACCCGTGTCCACAGCCCAAAGTGCCTACAATGGGTATGTGAGCATCAGTACTGGACGACGGAGCAATACATAAATAAATAAATACAACAAATAAATGCAAGGTGTGCTGCCAAAGCCAGTATAAACTTAAAACAAATTAGGTAATAACTGAATTTATCCAATCATTCTCAGAACGGTTACATCTCCATGTACGCGTTTATTGCATAGGTAAACAGACAAAGCTTCTGGCGTCATCGCAACGGGGCCCCTTGATTGTGAAGAGTGACTGTACATGCATATTTTCAATAAATACATAATACAGACAAGTTAAAAGCAATTTCTCTCTCATCAATCTTAAAAATAAGATGTAAATATGTTATGGAATAACTAGCGCAATTACCTAGTGATTGCAGAAGATAAATTAATGTACGGTTGTGCCTGTTTGTCTTCAGCATGAACAAAGGTATGCAATTGTGCGAAAACAAATGTTCAAAATACGACTAGCTTTACAGCCCCCCTACAGGCATTGATCATATAAATCCATCTATGGCAATTGACTCGGCAGGTTCATTTCGCTCTGACATAAAAGGCTGAAGAGCCGGCCCACAGCGGATAATGCTCCACCGATTAAGTTGACTTTGAAATGTTATTTCTACATGGCGTAGCTGTATAGATGCCAAGATAATCCAATGCAATAATAAAAGCTATGTGTTCTTACCTGATGTGTGAAATTATGTTTCAACGAGAAGCAAGCCACTCGATTTCTGCCTTTGCTAGATACATCTAAATCATCCCATATAGATAATCAATTAGGACAATTGCACTACTGGCGCATAAACTAGATTACGCATAATGGTGGTTTTCTTTTATATTTTATATCTATTTTCAGAACCTTTACATGTATTGCAAGAGAGATGGAAGATATTCCTTAAAGGCCAAGATTTGTAAGAAACTACAAGCTCCTGGTTACCCCCCTCTAATTGCTGATGGATTGCACAAAGTTTTTTTTTTTTTAAGTACATACCTACTAAAATAAATGGAAGGTTATCTGCGCTTGGAATAATATAAATACCGACATGGAATTTTATAGATAGGCAACTGCTATCCTCATATTGATTAGTGGTTCCAAATTAATAATAACTACTGCAGTAGGGAACAGACACAAAAGATACACTCTGCATCTTCCAAATAGCTCTTCTGCTTTATTATGACGCAATTAAAGGTTTTTATACACATGATTGCGCAGGTATCACATTAATATTACAATTGTACATTAATGGTAATGAGGGGCGTAACATAGGCAGGCAAATTCTAATCAGGACTCGAAAGAATGCAAACATGTATTAAAAACATTATTATGCCCCATACACACGGTCGGATGTTCCGATGGAAAAAGTCTGATCGGATTATGTTGTCGGAAAATCCGATCGTGTGTGGGCTCTAGCAGACTTTTTCCATCGGAATTTCCGACGGAAAAAATTTGAGAACAGGACCTTAAATTTTCCGACAACAAAATCCAATCGGACTTTTTACGATCGTGTGTAGAGAATTCCGACGCACAAAGTGACACGCATGCTCAGAATAAATTGGGAGACTAAAGCTATTGGCTACTGGCCTCTACGTTGTCCCATTGTACCTTTTGTACGTCACTGCGTTCAGAACGATCGGATTTTCCAACAACTTTGTCCGACCATGTGTGTGAAACACAAGTTTCGAACAAAAATCCGTTGGAAAAAATCCGACGGATTTTGTGGTCGGAATGTCTGACCGTGTGTACGGGGCATTAGTGCCGTGTGCACAGTAAGGGCAGTGTGCAATACATACAAAATAGAATACAATTATATACAGAACTTACAAATTTCCTTTACAATCTCCTCTCTTTTGATTAATATTTTGATCACTAACCATACCTGCTATCACCTTTAACCTGGAACCTCCACACGCTTAGGTGGAGGTAGTCCTGGCCAAAGAGGCAAAACTCCATTGTGGAGAATATAATAGCGGAGCAGCTTTTTCGTGACAAACGCAATTATAAAACAGTATTATAACTGGTGTGATAGACCAGTGGCCTCCAAAACGACAGATTGTAGTGGGTGTTATATACCTTCTTCCACATATACTGCACTTCTCTAGAGACTTTTGCCACAGGGTCATTTAAAAAAGGACAGGCAGAGGAAGAGGCAGGCCCTTCCGTAGGGGTGGTAGGGGTAGGGCAGGAGCAACAGGCTTGAGCCAAAGTGGGAAGTTGCAGAAGGTGCGTTCGATTACGTCAAAGGACGCACCAGACTTGGTTGAGTGGCTCACTCAGCCTTACTCTTCTGCACCCTCCTTATCCTCTCGATCTGCACCCTCTTCACTCTCTGCTGTGTGCACCCCCAAAGACACTACCACCAGCACCACCACCACCATATACCCTCCGCTTGAGTCACAGGAATTCTTTTTCGATCCATCATCCCAAGACATTTCCGATGCGCAGCCATTTTTGGCATGGAATCAGGAAGAGGAGGTAGCAACAACCACCACTCAGCAGTCTGACGACAGTACCCAGATCAGCCCAAGGAGGTTGGTCCCCGCTGTTGCTGCCTACTCCGAGATCTCTAATTATAGCGGTGGGGAAGGTGACGTTGATGATGACGTGTCTAGGGACTTCACGTGGGTGCCCACAAGAGAGGAAGAGGAGGGGAGTTCAGAGGGAGAGATGGACCAGCAGATAGGGAGGAGAAGCAGGCGGAACTTACATTGCACAGGAGGGACAAACCAGACTGCTAATGTATCAGGAGCGAGGCATCACCATGTACGGTCACATCTGACGCTCCCAGGACGCCGGCACATGGCTCCGCAGTGTGGGCTTTTTTTAACGTGTCTGCTGCTGACAATAGTGTTGCCATCTGCAGCCTTTGCATGCAACGCATAAGTCGCGGTAAGCCCAACACTCACCTAGGGACGACCGCCTTAAGAAGGCACATGAGCTGCCATCACCGAGCCCAGTGGGAGCAACGCTGTCAGAACCCACAAAGCCACACTCCAGGCTCTCACTGTCCAGCCTCTTCTACTTCTTCTCCTCTCTCCTCAGAATTGTCCTCCACTCCACCTTCCATCTTGCCGTCCTCACGTTTTTCTGGAAAAAGACAGGCTTCTGTGGGCCAAATGTTCCAGCGTAAAAAAAATGATGACGCCGGAAAACCCTCTTGCCCAACGGTTGACCGCTGGCTTGTCAGAACTGATAGCCCGCCAACTACTGCCATATAAACTGGTGGATCGGGAGGCCTTTCGAAAATTTGTGGCCATTGGAACAGCACAATGGAAGGTCCCAGAAAGGAAGTATTTCTCACAGAAGGGCATCCCAGATCTATATGGCCTTGTTCAGCGGCAAGTGAATGTATCTCTGGCACACAGTGTCGGTGCCAAGATACATCTGACCACATACACGTGGTCTAGCAAACACGGGCAGGGAAGGTACATAACTTTTACTGCCCACTGGGTGAACCTTCTGACGGCCGTCAAGCATGTAACCCGTGGCACCCGTGTAGATTTGGTTTTATCGCCCTGGATTGCATGCAGGCCTGCCTCTTTTTCTCCTCCTCCATCCTCCCTCTGCTCCTCGGCTGACTCCTCCTTTTTCGCTGCTAGCGTCTCTTCTGCTGCACCGCCCAAGATCCCCAGAACCTCTTCGACATGCCAGGTGAGACGTTGCCATGCTGTGCTGCGTCTGTTGTGCCTGGAAGCCAAGAGCCACACTGGCCCTGCACTCCTTTCAGCTTTGCGTTCACAGGCAGATCAGTGGCTAACACCGCTCAATTTGATAGTTGGTAAAGTGGTGTGCGACAACGGTGCCAATCTGCTTAGCGTGTTGAAACAGGGCAAAATTACACATGTGCTATGCATGGCATACGTCTTAAACTTGGTCGTGCAGCTATTTGACAGTTGGTAAAGTGGTGTGCGACAACGGTGCCAATCTGCTTAGCGTGTTGAAACAGGGCAAAATTACACATGTGCCATGCATGGCACACGTCTTAAACTTGGTCGTGCAGCTATTCGTTGTCAAATACCCTGGGGTCCAGGACATCTTGCGTCAGGCAAGGAAAATCTCGGCCCATTTCAGAAGATCTTACACGGCCATGGATCGCCTTGCTGACATTCAGCGGCGACACAATCTGCCAGTCGTTTTATTTGTGATTGCCCGACGCGATGGAACTCAACCTTCTATATACTTGATAGCCTGCTCCAGCAGAAACATGCAGTTATTGACTACCTGTACGAACTCTGCGGCAGAACAGGTTCTGGGGAGCTTGTTTTTTTTTCACCGCGCCAGTGGCTGCTCATGCGAGACGCATGCAGACTACTGCGGCTTTTTGATGATATCACCAAACTGGTCAGTCGCAGCCATGGCGCCATCAGTGACATCGTACCTTACGCCTTCTTTATGGAGCGTGCATTGCGTTGTTTCATTGATCAAGCAGTGGAGGAGCAGGAGCAGGAAGATGAGGAAGTCGCAATGCTGGATGAATTCCCAGGGGGGCTACTCTATCTGAGACAAGTCAACAACAGGAGTCTGAAGAGGAGTCAGAGGAGGATGGTGCCGGGGCGGATGAGGAGAAGCAAGAAGAGCATGCTTTAAACCTTTCTGGGATCCCTGTTGTTGTCCGTGGATGGGGGAGGAGAACGAGGAGGACGACATTATCCTGGATGATGAGCAGGAGCCAGGCCACCACACCCCTTCCAGTTTAATGCAAATGGGGGCCTTCATGCTCCATTGTTTTAACAGGGACCCCCGTATAAAAAGCATAAAGGTCAAGGACCAGTACTGGGTGGCAACATACTTAGACCCCCGGTACAAACACAAAATGGCAGAAATGTTACCACCATCACAGAGGGCTGTCAGAATGGAGCACTTACAGGCCTTGATTAGAGAAATGCTCTATTCTGCTTTTGCGTGTGCTGGCAGAGGAATTCCCACTCCCAGAGAAAGAGTTGCGGGTACCAATCCAATTGCGCCTGCAAGAAGAGGGCGGTTTGAAGATGTGTTGGTCACTTCTGATATGAGATCATTCTTTCAGCCGACCCATCGACAGGTGTCATCCGGATCCAGCATCAGGGAATGCCTAGACCGACAGGTGTCCGACTACATCGGGTTAACGGCCGATGTGGAAACTCTGAGAAGTGAACCCCTGGACTACTGGGTGGGCAAGCTTGACCTCTGGCAAGAGCTTGCACAATTTGTAATGGAACTGTTGGCTTGCCCCTCGTCCAGTGTCCTGTCCGAAAGGACGTTCAGCGCAGCAGGGGGGATCGTGACCGATAAGCGCACTCACCTAGCTCACGACAGTGTTGACTACCTCACATTTCTAAAAATGAATGAGGCATGGATCTCGTAGGAATTCAACACATGTGACCAGTAGACCATGTATATGCATAACTCTATAAACGATTTATATAATCTAGCACACGGACCTTTTTTCTACCTTTGGCTCACTTGTACAAAAAAAGCACACTGTACTATATGCCCGTACCCTCCTGTTTGAAGAGGTTTAGCGGTGTCATATTTTTGGGTCCCGCAGCAAGTTGCTGGTGTCAGTACTCTCTATCTCTGTGCTGGTGTCAGTTCTCTCTATCTCGGTGCTGGTGTCAGTGCTCTCTATCACGGTGCTGGTGTCAGTGCTCTCTATCACGGTGCTGGTGTCAGTGCTCTCTATCTCGGTGCTGGTGTCAGTGCTCAGTCTCTATCGCGGTGCTGGTGGCAGTGTTTTATCTCAGTGCTGGTGTCAGTGAGGGAGATACCAGCGGAGAAGCCAATCAGCAGGCAGTGCCAGCACCATGGCTGAGGATCAGCACTGGACTGGCACCTCCGGACCACCGCAGTGGAGCCCTGCATAGGTGGGGGTAAGGGCCGGGCAGAGGGAGGGGTCAGCGGCTCAAGCACAGGTTGGCACACTGGGACACTGGCACAGGACTGCGCTGCTCTGACTGTGGCACTGATCATCTCTTGCACCCCTTCATAGCCTGTCCTGACCTTGCCTCTCCTCCATGGCCTTCATGCGCTCCTGAATTGACAAAATTTCACAGATAAAAAAAAGAATGCTTGTCGTTGTCGATCCCAGATTCACTTAATACTTCTGGTATGTCAGTGTCCATGTTGTGGGACTATGTGTGCACAGCTAGTAAGTATTTTGTGGCTGAAAATATGACCTGGAGGTTTTTAAGGTTTTCCTGACATGAAAGTCAATGGGGCCCGCCGCGAACCTGCGGTTCGCGAACATTTGGGCACGCTCGCGGATCGCGTTCGCGAAGCATCCCGTCGGAAGTTCGTCCATCACTACTGCTGACTGATTGACCACCAGACCATCCGGCTGCCACTCAAACTTTGTAGCTTTTGACTATACAGTAGTTCCTCTTTAATGTTTCACTTTAAGCATTATTAAAATCACTGCTTCTGATTGATATGATTTTTTTTTAAGCACGTGATTAGAGCCAGAGGCTCTAAAAGGCTTCAAAAAGGGGTGAGCCCAACCTGTTGTGTCACAATAGTGAATGAATATTCGCCTAAGAGGAGGAGGGAAAAGCCACCATGATGCAGAAGAGGAGAAGAGCACATAGGAGCCGCTGTCCACCATCCATAGGAGCCCACAACCTGCCTGCTGCCCACCGCCCGTAGGAGCTCACAATCCCCCCACTGCTTGTAGGAGCCCATAACCCGTCTGTAGGAGCCCACAACCTGCTTGCTGCCCACCACCCGTAGGAGCTCACAACCCCCCCACCACCCATAGGAGCCTGCAACCCGCCTGTAGGAGACCACAACCCGCCTGCTGCCCACAAACCCGCCCGTAGGAGCTCACAACTTGCCCGCCGCCTGTAGGAGCCTGCAACCCGCCTGTAGGAGACCGCAACCTGGCTGCTGCCTGCCGCCTGTAGGAGCCTGCAATCCGCCCACGGCACGCCCGAAACATAGATGAGGTAAGCGCCGGGGGTGCTGCTGACTGATCGACCACCAGATCAACCGGCCGCCACTCAAACTTTGTAGCTTTTGACTATAGTTCCTCTTTAATGTTTCACTTTAAGAATTATTAAAATCACTGCTTCTGGTTGATATGATATTTTTTTTTTTATGTTTCTGCATTAGTATGTTTCTCCCAGGACAGTGTTCACCCCTTACCATTTTTTATGGCAGTCCCTAGCCTAATAGAAAAAAAACGGATGGTCATGATTTACAATCGGCTTCTATGTATTTCAATGGGCTTCGGATTCAGCATCCAAACTTATCTAATCTTCTATCTAATATTCACTGAGCTCGGCTCAAATCAAATCCAGGTACATTTGTTTTATCCCGAAAATACACTATCTACATGACCTTGTCTGTAAGATGTTCTGTTTCTTATGTATTCTTGTAGAAACATGGCAGGAGAAATAGATTGTAAGCTCCTCTGGGGCAGGAACAGCTCTGTGTGTACAGTGCTGTAGAAGAGGCTTGAGATTATAAAAATATGGACAATAAATACAGAATGCTATTACAATAAAAATAAACGAGATTGTGTGCTATAAGAAAGAAAAATAGGTGTACTCATTTTAATATTAGTTCTGTGAGATAATTAGCACACTAATATCGCTACAACAAATCGCATATGCTGAAATCAATATAAAAGACGTTCACGGAACATTAATAATAATTATAATGTTATTGCGTTGAGCCAACATAAATCAATGAAAACATAGGTCACTACGCCCCCAGAATGACCTGACTATTGCTCATACTGATAATGTTATTGTATCTTATTTAAATGCGATTTCTTGACGGATGTTATCATTAGACCACCAAGGGCGGGGATTGGGGTTTGCTCTAGATGTCAGATTAAGTGTGTGATAATTCAGATTTGTGTTTGCCTTGAACAGAAAGGAAAAGAAAGTATAGTATTAGGGAAGCATTGAGTTTGGTAAACTAGTTAGAAACAATTTGCATGAAGAAAAAAAATCTATATTATATATAGATTTGTTTTTTTTTTGGGGGGGGGGGGGGATATATGTATTACAAGTAGTTATTGGGGGGAGAGACAGAATGTTGAGCTTAGTGGACAAACGCATTTCGCATAAATCTAGTGCTTCTTCAGGATGCACAGGCTCACTATATCTAAATATGGGTAAAATGTCAAAGCAATAATTTCAATATTGCACATTACATTACTTCATATGACATTTATGTCTGAAAGTTACACTTGTGGAGAAATGGGAGCCCCAAGTAGAGGGAAAAGAAAAAAAAAGGAGGAGGGAGAAGGGGGGGGAGGGAGGGGGAAGGAGGGTCCTCCCAGGCAGTGACTATGTCTATAGATTACCAAAAGAATATCAGGAATGGACATACCACTCTGGTGGGGATAACAAAAGTGATATAAGCAAGACATATTGAGGTTGATTTACTAAAGGCAACTAGATGGTGCACTTTTCGCTGTGCAAGAGCAGTTGCTCCAAAGCTTAGTAAATGAGCAGAAGCTGCTGACTTCCATCATCCAATCATGTGCAAGCAAAAATTCTTTTTTTTTATTTTTCTTGCATGTGATTGGGTATGCAAAGTGAAGCTTTACCTCATTTACTACGCTTTGGAGCAACCGCACTTGCAGAATGCAACTGCACTTTGCAAAAGGCAACGTTTATTGGCCTTTAGTAAATCGACCCCATTGATTGCTGCCGCTGTCCCTCTTGTATCAGAGTCAGCTTGTTTTTAAAGTGGACATGGTGTCCCTGTGTAGCTCAGCCCATCATTAGCTGCTACAAGGAATGTGCTAAGAATCTTTAATTTCCTTGCAAGTGATTGGGTATTCTTTGCAAAGTGAAGCTTTACCTCATTTACTAAGCTCTGGAGCAATTGTACTTTGCAAAGAGCACAGCCTATTTGCCTTTAGCAAATAAACCACATTATCTCACCTAAAAACACCAGATAAACATCAACCAGCCCGTGTGACATGATTTATCCAAGTCGTATATCAATGAAGTGTAGATGTCTCTAATTGGATAAACCAAAGAAACAAAATAAAAAGGGGAAATGTATGTAATTCTATAGAGTACTGTACTGTATATGTATTAGTTTATTTTAGCATTCTTTGTTTTAATATTTTTTCCTTTTTTTTTATTTGTATTTGTTTGTTAGGTGTGCTGTCACTTTAAAAATGTTTTTGTTTTTTTTACATTGTAATTTTTATTAAAGTTTTGCTATATTACAATAAGGAGAAAGCAGTACAATTTTGAATAAATAAATAAATACAAGGTAATTGTACATGTCTTGGAATGTGACAACAAGGATGTAGAAGAATAAACAGTATTTTCCCATTTGTAAAGTTTGTTGCTTGACAATGAAAAAGAAAGAATAGGTACTGGACTCATAAGCTCATGGAGATGACATGAGTTATGGATCTCCATAGGTGTGTACAGCCTATTGCATTATGGTGCATGCTAAAGCTCAAACACACATGATATATATATTCAATATATATTGAAATGTATGGTGTCAGAAAAGCAATGGACTTTGTCATTAGGGCAAAGGACAGTGCCAGTAGGGCAGACATTGGTGTCAGAAAAGCAATGGGCTTTGTCATTAGGGCAAAGGACAGTGCCAGTAGGGCAGAAATTGGTGTCAGTAGGGCAGTGGACAGTGTCAGTAGTTTTTTCTATATTATTATTATTATTTTATTTTTTTATGAATTTTTAACATTTTTTTTATTTATTATTTTATAGAACATTACTTTTTTTTTAAATGTTTAAAAATTTTTTAAGAGCCTCATTGGGGGGCTTTGGTGTAATATCAGGGGTCTAAACACACCCCTGATATCTCACTTTTGAGACAGAGAAAGAGACTGATGACAGAGATTCCCTAGTCTGTTTCTCTGCAGCCTCAGCTGCACTGATGGTGAATGAATGGGAAGTGCTTTGTGCTTAGCAGCTTCATGTTCATTCACACATTCGTTCATTCACTCATTCGTTTATTCATTTACTGAAGCATAGTAAACATCGTTTACTATGCTTCACGTATGAGTGGACGCAGGAGTGATCAGTACCGATTATTCACTGAGTTAATTTAGTAAAGGAAGGAGCCAGTAAATTAAATATTTACCAGCCCCTTCCCCGCCCTCCATCCTGAAGCACCCCCTGTGTGCTTGCAGCAACAGCCAGCAGGAGAGGAGAGGAGTGAATCCGGAAGCGCTGCCAGGAGGACAGTTTGTATTTCACATAAAGTTACTCCATAGGGATGGGGGGAAGTACATGTAGTAGTTGTCCCATGTTCCTATCTGCTGTCTAAAGCTAGCTGTGGGGTCAGAAAGAACGCCACTCCTCCATCTGACAACACAGCTAGCGCTTTTTGGGCACTTCTGCACTAAAAAAAGTGTCTGAAAAGCTTTCAAAAAACAATTTTTATTCAAAACAGCTTTCACACTGCGGCAGTGCACTGGCGGGGCGGTGAAAAAAACTCCTGCAAGCAGCATCTTTGGAGCATGTTTAAAAACGCTAAAAAAGTGCCTCAAATGCAACTCTCTCCATTGAAATGAATGGGAAGCACCTCAAAAGCACCAGAAAAGTGCAAAAAATCGATTCAAAAGTGCCTCAAAATGGTTCTTTTGAATCATGCAACCTTCAAAAAAATGCACCGCTAACGCCTAAAAATCACTTGGAAAGAGCAGCAAAAGCGCCTCAAAAGCACTGCAAAAGTGCCCAACATTTTGTGGGCAGTTTTCAAGCGCCTCAGACAGATGGCTCTTTTCTCTGTCTTTAAGGACCTGCCCACTTGCCTGAAATATTTTAGTAAAAATATGTGAATGTATTATTTTTTATGAAAAAGTGAACTTATCCTTTAGCCACTTCCCACCGTGCTATAGCCGAAAGATGGCTACAGCGTGGGTTTACTTTGCTAGGAGGGCATACATGGATGTCCTTCTGTGATCCCTCTGCCCAAGCCCCCTGCAGCGCGCTTTGTGATCGCTGTGTCCTTAGGATGAGCTGATCACAGATCAAGGTAAAGGGCCAATAGCAGTGACCCTTTACCGCATGATCAGCTGTGTCCAATGACAGCTGATCATGATGTAAACACAAGCCAGTTATCTGCATTCCTTTCCTCACGCTGACACCGTGAAGAGAGGAGATGAGTGCCCATAACCAGCTTGTGTGAGAGTACACTGATTTTTAGGGCATTGACTATGGGTGTCCTAATTATCAGTGCTGCCAATCAGTGCCTACTAGAGCTGCCAATCAGTGCTCACCAGCGTTGCCAATCAGTGCCCACCAGTGCTGCCAATCAGTGCTCACCAGTGCTGCCAATCAGTGCCACCAGTGCTGTCAATCAGTGCTCATCAGTGCTACCAATCAGTGTCTCCTCATCAGTGTCACCTATCAGTGCTCATCAGTGCCGCCTACCAGTGCCTATCAGTGCCATCTATCAGTGCCCATCAGTGCCACCTATCAGTGCCCATCAGTGTCGCTTCTGAGTGCCCACCAGTGTTGCCTCATCAGTGCCCTTCAGTGCTGCTTATCCGTGCCTGTCAGTGTTACCTATCAGTGCCGCCTGTCAGTGCAGCCTCATCAGTGCCCATCAGTGCCACCTCATCAGTTCCCTTCAGTGCTGCCTATCAGTGCCTGTCAGTGTCACCTATCAGTGCCACCTAATCAGTGTCCATCAGTGCCCCCTTATCAGTGCCGCCTCATCAGCGCACATCAGTGAAGGAGGGAAATTACCTGTTTGCAAAATTTTATAACAAACTATGAAAATTTTTTGAATTTTTTCCAAATTTTCAGTCTTTTTTCATTTGTTTAGCAAAAAAAAAAAAACCCAGTGGTGATTTAACACCACCTAAAAAAAGCTCTATTTGTGTGGAAAAAAAATTGCTAAACATTTCATATGGGTACAGCGCTGCATGACCGCGCAATTGTCATTTATTATGCGCCAGCACTAAAAGCTGAAAAGGGGCCTGGGCAGGAAGGGGTTGAAAGTGAGCAGTAGGCAATTCAAGGCATTCTATGTCAAATCCAGATTAGACGGCTCACTTATCTGTAGTGAGCGGAGTTAGTAGTAAATTGTATCTTTTAAATGCAATTCATCATTTAAATAATAATGTCTATATCCTTCTTGTTCCTTTGTTTAGAATACACTAGAATACATGTTCTTCCTGTGGGAATCGCCTCCGCACCTGGGGTAGCTTTGTACATTCCAATTATCAAAATCATTAATTATTATGCTGTAAAGTACTTTGCCATATTAAATCAATTCATTCCATTACACATGTACTTTTCAAAAAGACGGCACACTACTTCCCTCTGAAGAATTCAAGACAGCAATTACAGGATGCGATTCTTAAAGGGGATTTGTCAGGATGGCAAACTTGGTTTCGGTGAAAGGCACTTTGGTGGAAGCTACCAGTATGTTTCTTATTTGTAGGAAGAATTTTGAGCATGTTAAAGTGGTTGTAAACCCTCATATACATATATATATATATATATATATATATATATATACCCAGTGAAGGGACTGGCCTCAAGTGATATACAGAGATGAAACAGATCCTTCTACATAAGTTGTACCTGTTTATCTACAGGATTCTCTTCTCTACATCCGTTCACAGTGCAAAATGAATACAGCTAGTCTGAGCTTTTAGAAAACAGGGGGCGGGGAGCTAAAGTTACACTCTGCAGAGCTGATTGGAGGGAAGGGGTACCCCTCTTTACACAGCGCACAGGAACAGAGCTGAGGCTGTCAATCGCAGGCTGCGCGCCGGAGCCCCCCGCCCCCGTCACCTTTTTACCACTTGGTGTCAGGAAAACTTGTCAGAGGTGACTCATACAGATATGAGTATAAAATGGGGATTGCGCTGACTATTAACACCAAAAATAATAATAAAAAAGTATGAAATTTATAATAATCGTTATTTCGTGCTCACTACTAATGCTGCGTACACACGTCGGAATTCTCGTCGGAAAAAGCTCTGATGGTTTTCCCATCTGAATTCCGACGGAATTTCGCTCAAACTGTCTCGCCTACACACGATCACACCAAATTCCGACGGTCAATAACACCGCGCCTTAAAAAACGTTCGACTGCACTATATAAAGGAAGTTTAATGCTTCTGAGCATGCGTCAAATTGTTATCGAGCATGCGTCGAAATTTTGCGTGTCGGAATTGCATACACACGATCGGAAAACATTAGTAGTAACTTGAGTATGCCTATCCTCCTCTTAAAGATTCTTAGCACATTCCTTGTAGCAGCTAATGATGGGCTGAGCTACACAGGGACACCATGAGCAATGTCCACTTTAAAAACAAGCTGACTCTGATACAAGAGGGACAGCGGCAGCAATCAATGGGGTCGATTTACTAAAGGCCAATAAACATTGCCTTTTGCAAAGTACAGTTGCATTCTGCAAGTGCGGTTGCTCCAAAGCGTAGTAAATGAGGTAAAGCTTCACTTTGCAAAGAATACCCAATCACATGCAAGAAAAATAAAAAAAATGAATTTTTGGCCTGCACATGATTAAATGATGGAAGTCAGCAGAACTTCTGCTCATTTACTAAGCTCTGGGGCAACTGCATTTTGCAAAGTGCACAGCCTATTTTCCTTTGGTAAATCAAAGTCAATGTCTCTAGTTAGTTGGATGTCTCCTTCCAACATCAGCCATACATTTCTCCCATTAACTCCTCAGGCCGGATCTCTGAAAATAAATGCTTTAGTCTGCTCCAGGAAACTTCAGCAAAATAGGACCCCAGCTAGTACAGCTGGGACCTCGATAAGTAAATAAAATAACTCAACTGGACTGTCCAGAAGGGCAGCAGCCCTTCAGGCTTAGCTCTTCTCCTCCTGGACAATAACCCCTCTGCTCTAAGCTTCAAACTATTTATGCTCTCTCCCAGCCATCGTCTGGGCACCCTCTCCCAGGGATTAAGGAAACAAAATAGAACAGCGCCAATCAGCAAAAAAGCTCTTTAATACCAGTTTAAAATGACATAGTATCACTTACATAGTGGATCAGGAAGATGTGCATACAAAGTAGCAGTGGTCACATATGCGCCGCCGAGTCACTGTATAGTCCTGTGATGTTCTTTGCAAGAAGCCGGGGGAGAGCTCAGCTGTATCCTGCATCCTAGGAGTGTACGAGGCGGCTCGTGGAGGCAGCGTGTGACATAAGACCAGCAGGGACACGATGCGTTTCTGAGCATGCGCAAGGTCCGTATGGCACCTGCGCGCTCCTTTGTCAAATGTAGAGATAAGGGAACAGCAGGGAGAAGACGGCTCTTATAGCATCAACCTCAAAAGAGATGAGGGCGTAGGCTAATTAGTGATTAATGATGCGCGCAAGCTAACAACACTAATGGCCTTAAGGATACTAATAATAAAAGTGACATTATAACATGTCAGAACTGGGGGAAAAATAGAATATATATATATATATATATATATATATAATATATATATATATATATATATATATGTGACACATATGCAACAAATCAGCTAATGTTCACTAAAATCAATGTTAAAGATATATATGTATATGAATAATCAAAAAATATATATCAGCCATGTGGATACATTACAGGAAATACTGGAACTAGTGGATGAATACAAGACAGCAATAATATTGGTAGGGGAGCACAGTGGTGTAGTGGTTAGCACTCTCACCTAGCAGTAATAGGGTTGCTGGTTCAAATCCCAACCACGACACCCCCTGCCTGGGGTTTGCATGTTCTCCCTGTGCCTGCGTGGGTTTCCTCCGGGTACTCCAGTTTCCTCCCACACTCCAAAGACATGCTGGTAGGTTAATTAGATCATGTGGATAAAAATTGGCCAAATATGTGTATGTGTATGTTGTATGTGTTTGTAAACATGTCAGGACCCCACAGGGCAAGGACCGTACTATACCACAGATGGACACCAGTGGCAAAAAGCGCCCTGAGGCAATTCAGTTCACATAGGTAGCGCTAAACAAGTCATTCATTCATTCAATATTGGAGGGTATCATGAAAATAATATGATACTTTGCTGTGCACACAGGACACATATATGGGCAATTATATGCACATACACATGAGATGTATAATAAAACTTTGTTAAAATAGTAAATGTATTGTTGTTTACAAATTTTTACTATTTACAACAATACATTTACTATTTTAACAAAGTTTTAAAGTGATTTCCTGTGAGCTGTTGCAAAGCTGCAAAGTTTTTTTTATCTAAAGTTATCTAAAGTTTTAAGCCTTGCATTTAAGCATAAATTCAATATAAGGTTAAAGCATCACTCCAACCCATGTATGTATCCATGAGCCACTTATTCCCTAACACTTGCAAAGAACATTACAAGACTATACAGTGACTCGGCGGCGCATATGTGACCACTGCTACTTTTTATGCACATCTTCCTGATCCACTATGTAAGTGATACTATGTCATTTTAAACTGGTATTAAAGAGCTTTTTTGCTGATTGGCGCTGTTCTATTTTGTTTCCTTTTTCTCTACAACTGAGTCGGCTTCGCTCTTAAGAAAAGCCTTCAGCATAAAGTGTATCCTCCATCTGATCATTCGTCCAGCAAAATAGACTCATTATTTGGCTCCTGCACTTTTAATTTTATTTTACCTTAAGTGGACTTGGACATTATTTGTTGTCTCTTATTACCAACTCCCCCAGCTATTTTATTTATGACCCACACTTGCATAACTGAGCGCCTTTGTCCTTTTGTTATCTCCCAGGGATTGGCTGGGACTGGATAAATATTCATACCATAAATTTGACTCTCCCAGCCCACTACCTTCCAGAAGCATCCAGCAAACTGGGGGAAGCAGCCAAACCCACAGCCTGTTAAACTCAGAGTAGACCAGAGCAATCACAAGCAGCTCCACTGAATACAGTAGAGCCTAATACCACGTATACATGACCGGACTTTCCGGCAGACTAGGTCCGAAGTTTTTTCCGACAGACTTTTGGCTGACTTCCGACGGACTTTCCGAATGAACGGACTTGGACACACACAATCACACCAAAGTCAGACGGAATCGAACATGATGACGTACGACTGGACTAGAATAAGGAAGTTCATAGCCAGTAGCCAATAGCTGCCCTAGCGTCGGTTTTCATCCGTCGGACCAGCATACAGATGAGGGGATTTTTTGATAGGAACTAATTCCGGTGGAGTTCCGGCGGAAAAATTTGAAACATGTTCTATTTCTGAAGTCCGTCTGATTTTTCGACAGCAAAGGTCCGATGAAGCCCACACACGATCAAATTGTCTGGCGGATTCGTTCCATCTGACCTTTGGTGACGAAAAGTCCGGTCGTGTGTACGCGTCATTAGAACTAAATTTACCTAACCTAGCATCTATCTAGGAGGGAGCTACATCTGCACAATTCTTCTCTCCTCCAAGAGCCAACATATTACTTACAACGATGCACCAGTGTTCAGGCCACAAGGCTATAAATGCGGCATTTTTATCCATGTGCAGGAGGCCTAATAATGAAGTACAGGGCACAAGGCTGTCAGCCAATGAAATTTTGCCTGTTATCAATCTGATTGGTTGCTGTGGACTTGGGTGAACACCATAATTGAGACAGCACTGTCACATTAAAGACTGCTAACCACTAAGCCACTATATTGCACACCACTGTTGGTGGGGTGATTGCACTTCCCAATTATGCAAGGCTGAGGTTTATCATCAAATATACTAAAGCGTTAACCAAAGGACATTGCTTGAAATCGGAAATGAGAATCGTGAGCAGAGTCTTGGCATATGCGGAGGATGTGTTTGATGCTTCCTGTATTAGAGCACCTCCGGGTCTTGCTTCTCCGTTTAGCTGAAATCAGTGCCTGAAGATCTGTGAAGATAACCAAACACGAGAAAAGGTCAGAAAATGTTAAACAAAAGACAGCAAGAGCTGAGCGTACGTCAAGCGTTAATTTGACATTTACTGCGCACTGAAATGAGTCTGCGGATTTCAACAAACCCGCTTGGAAACATGTTTGAAAAATACACATATTTTATATCTTCTGCTTGTCTGTGCTATGCGGTTCTATAAACATGAAGACTTTTTTTTAATAAGTTTATTTTTTGAAAGTACATTTTAATGAGTCTACCGGTGCTTTACATATCAAAGGTTGGGGACAAGCAACAGATACTTTGTTCAGTTATTTTTTCTGTGTTGGAAATGAGTATAAAGTATTGTTGAGCGACATCCATTCTCTTTTGTAATTTAACCCTATGGCTGGCAGAGCTATTTTTGCGTTTTTTTTGTGCACGTTACCACTTACAGACCGGAAGATTTTCCCCCTTAATGACTAGGCCATTTATTCAGATACGGCACTGTGTCGCCTTAACTGACAAGCGCAGTCATGTGACGTTGTACCCAAACAAAATTTACGCTTTTTTTTTCCACAAACAGAGCTTTCTTTTGGTGGTATTTGATCACCTCTGCGGTTTTTATTTTTTGCGCTGTAAACAAAAAAAGGGCGACAATTTTGAAAAGAAAAAAAAATCTTTTACTTTTTGCTATAATAAATTTCCCCACAAAAATAGTATTCATCCATTTAGGCCAATATATATTCTTCTACATATTTTTGGTAAAAAAAAAAGTGTATATTGATTGGTTCTACAAAATAGAGGATAGATTTATGGCATTTTTTTTTTACTAGTAATGGGGGGAAATGCAATTTTTAGCAGGACTGCAACATTGTGGCGGACAGATCGGACACTTTTGACACTTTTTGGGGCCATTGACATCTATACAGCGATCAGTGCTATGTAAATGCACTGATTACTGTGTAAAGGGGTTAAGTGTGTTCCCTGCGAGGTGTTTCTAACTGTGGGGGGGATGGGACTGACTGGAGGAGGAGAGAGATCGCTGTTCCTAATCACTAGGAACAGCAGATTTCTCTCTCCTTTCCATGTCAGAACAGGGATTTGTCTGTTTACGTAGACAAATCTTCATTCTGGCGCGTCCCTGCGTGTGCCTGCTATTCTAGGAGCCGTCATTCAGCTACGGCGATTCGCGGGAAGGAGCCAACTTATAACAACGGCGGCTGATCGGTTAAAGTGGTTAAAAAGTAATTTTGAGCCTGAAAATTTGTAAAAGCCCCTAACCATTATATATATAGCTACTAGCCAGGCCTCAAAGGTTACTCGCCACCATTGCCCCACTCAATCCCTACCCTGCCCTGCCCCTAATTCCGCCCCTAGACAAGCCCTCATAAATTATCTCATGAAATGACACTTAAATGTTTTAATGCAAAAATAAGTTACAAAAATATTATAAATATTAAAAACAACTTTATCAGTGCAGCCTCACCTGTGCCCCTCAATGCAGCCTCACCTGTGCCCAACATTTCAGCCTCACCTGTGCCCACCATTGCAGCCTCACCTGTGCCCACCATTGCAGCCACACTGTACCCACCATTGCAGCCACACTGTACCCACCATTGCAGCCACACTGTACCCACCATTGCAGCCTCACTGTGCCAGTTGCAGCCTTACTGTGCCCGTTGCAGTCTTACTGTGCCCGTTGCAGCCCCACTGTGCACGTTGCAGCCACACTGTGCCCATTGCAGCCACGCTGTGCTCATTGCAGTCCCACTGTGCCCATTGTAGCCTTACTGTGCCCATTGTAGCCCTACTGTGCCCATTGTAGCCATACTGTGCCCTTTGCAGCCATACTGTGCCCCTTTGCAGCCATACTGTGCCCATTTCAGCCTTACTGTGACCATTGTAGTCTCACTGTGCCCAGGAGGAAGAGGGGAGCCACGGGAATTGGAATAGCATGCTGTTACCGGCGCTTACATTATACTTGTCTCCGCTCTGCTCGACACTGCCCCGCCTCCTCCTGACCCGTGCCAGTGATAGGCAGAACGCATCGCAGCATTGGACCGGTGTTCTGTCTATCACTGGCACGGGTCAGGAGGAGGCAGGGCTGTGTAGAGCAGAGCGGAAACAATTATAATGTAAGTGTCGGTAACAGCGTGCTATCCCGCCGGCTCTCCTCTTCCTCCCCGGGGCGATCGATGGGAGAACGGCTCCCGATCAACCCGCCAACGGTGCTCTCCCCCCTCTCCCAGGCAGGCAGCCCAGCTTGCAAGCCCTCCTTTTCCACTCGCAAAATGCGAGTAGGCGATTGGAAAATTTGAGGGCTGTATATATATTTGTTTCAATCGTTTTTATTGAAGTTTTACACATAGCATCATCAAATAGATAATAAACTTTGTCATACATTGAGATTCAGTAGTGAGAGATTCACTAGGTAGGTATATATGACATAATATGACATTAACAGATGCAAACAGTATAAACAGTGTTAACAATTGTGAATGCTAGGTGTGGGGTTAAGAGTACTATCATCCCCAGACACCCCATCTGCGCACATACTGTGTCGTGGGGAGGGAGACAGCGCTTCTCACACAAATTCTTTAGGAGGGAAAGTAGGCAGGAAAAGGGTGAACACAAAGGTAAAATATACTAATTCAATTCAAAAGTTGACGAGTCTTTTGTACCAACTGTTCCTGGGAAGCCATTGTTTAAGGATTTTAGAGCATGTAAGTGTCTCGTTTGCCATTAAACACTCATAGATGTAATTAGTCTGCACCAAAGTTATCACCTCTAGTGTTGTTGGGACCTTGTTAGTCTTCCAGGGTCTGGCAACCAGCAAGCATTATATATTTTTTGAAAACAGAGATCCTGGAGAGAGAATAAAATAGTGGTAGTTGAAATTTTTTAGGTTACACAATATTTGTGCAATGCTTTATGAAGTGCATGTTTTAGGGTACACAAATGCAATATATTACTAAATTTTATTGATAAAATATAGCATAAATGATGAGGCTGCACCGATAGATAAATAGTTACCCAACCTACACCGATAGGTCTTTCTGAGTGAACCCTCTGGAGATGGCAGCAAGCAGACTTTTCCACCAATAAAAGCAGCAGATGGATGGCGAGATTGGAATTGGGACAAGTGCTCCTCAAAAATCAATATGATATACTGTATATAGTGTAGTATTTTTCAAAAAAAATATAATGTTTTATCTATATAAATTTCCACATTGTGCAGGAGTAAGAGTGCTGATGTCATCATCGCCGCATGCTCTGGTCATATTTGGACCACTCTCTGGAAGGTGAATTTGAGGACACCGGTTAACTGCCATTGTGCCCTTTTGCTGTCCAGATGTGCAGCCATCACTTCTGGTGAGTGCATTAGACTGGTGGTGGTGCATACTGTGGAGATTTGTATACTGTAGATACAACTTTTTGTACACATTTTTATTTAAGATCACATTTATTTTATATTTTTCTGAAAAATACTACACTATACAGTATATAGCATTCCGATTTTTGGGGAGCGCTTGTCCCAATTCCAATCTTGTCATCCCTTTGCTGATTCAATTGAAGGGAATATTCTGATTGCTGCCATCTCCAGAGGGTTCATCTCCTTAAGGGGTTGTCACTATGTCAGTGAGACCAATAACTCTAGTGCCAGTGTTCCCTGCTTTGCAGGGAATGAAAATCCATCACATCCCCACTCTCAGGACTGAGCTCTGCATTGTTTACATATGCAGAGCTCCGTTCTGTGTCTCTCCTCGACAATCAGCGGTTGCCGGCAGACATCCACTGGCCGGCATCTGCTGATCGGCTTCTGCTGTGACAAAACAGTACATCTGCTATGATCCTATATTTTTATTATTATTAGGACATCATAGAGAAAACTGATTAGCATGTTTGTGTGAAAGACCAAAAAATTGCTTTTGCATACTACAATTTATCCAATATTTCCATGAAAAGCAACCTTCAATGCATCTCTTCTCTCACGGTAATTATTAGGAATACATTTGTGATTTTGGCTAAACTGATTTCTCTGCAATGTTTCAGTTGGGGATATTTTGCAGAAGCTCTCAATTTGAAGCCTTCAATGAACTTCTATGGCAAAATAAGCATGAACAAATGTATTCATTTTATCTATATTTGGAGGGGGATTTTTTTATTTTTGAAGGGGGCTGTATTTAGGGCAATTCAGTTTAAAATTTATAACGCAATGCGTTTGCTATTAACCAAACATTCACTTCCGGTGGCTCTCTCTGGTGTATAAGTTTTAAATGAAAGTGATGGACTTCCCACCAATAAATGTCTGGTAAAAGTCACCTTCACTGCTTTATGGAGTGTTCTTTGTGTATGTGTTATTTTTCCTTTCTTTTATGAAAAATGTGTGTACTGTCACTTTAATGCATTTTACCATAACCACTTAAAGACTGATCCTCTTTCTGAGATTTGTTGTTTACAAGTTAAAAACATAATTTTTTTGATAGAAAATTACTTAGAACCCCCAAACATTATACATTTTTTCTAACACCCTAGAGAATAAAATGGCGGTCTTTGCAATAATTTCTGTCACACCGTATTTGCGCAGCAGTCTTACAAGTGCACTTTTTTTTTGAAAAAATAACTTTTTTTGTATAAAAAACCGTAAAGTTAGTCCAATTTTTTTTTTATATTGTGAAAGATAATGTTACGCCGAGTAAATTGATACCCAAACATGTCACGCTTTAAAATTGCGCCCGCTCGTGGAATGGCGACAAAATTTTACCCTTAAAATTCTCCAAAGGCGACGTTTAAAAAATTCTACAGGTTGCATGTTTTAAGTTACAGAGGACTAGGGCTAGAATTATTGCTCTCGCTCTACCGATCGCAGCGATACCTCACATGTGTGGTTTGAACACCGTTTTCATATGCGGGCGCTAGTCACGTATGCATTCGCTTCTGCACGCGAGCTCGTCGGGACAGGGCAGGGCGCTTTAAAAAAAAAAGTTTTTCTTATTTATTTGACTTTTTTTACATTTTCACTGTTTTTGAAAAAAAAAAAAATTGCGTCACTTTTATTCCTATTACAAGGAATGTAAACATCCCTTGTAATAGAAAAAAGCATGAGAGGTCCTCTTAAATATGAGATCTGGGGTCAAAAAGACCTCAGATCTCATATTTACATTAAAATGCAATTAACCACTTGCCTACCAGGTACGAACACCCCCTTCCTGACCAAGCCATTTTTCAGCTTTCAGCGCTGTCGCATTTTGAATGACAATTGCGCGGTCATGCAAGGATGTACCCAAAAAACATTTTTATCATTTTTTCCCCACAGATAGAGCTTTATTTTGGGGGTATTTAATCACCTCTGCGGTTTTTATTTCTTGCGCTATAAACAAATTAAGAGGGACAAGTTTGAAAAAACACAATACTTTTGACTTTTTATTATAATAAATACTTTTTATTTTTTTCATATATAAATATTTTTGGTAAAAAAAAATCGCAATAAGCATCTATTGATTGGTTTGCGCAAAAGTTTATAGCGTCTACAAAATAGGGGATAGATTTATAGCATTTTTATTATTATTTTTTTTTTACTAGTAATGGCGGCGATTTGCGATTTTTATCGTGACATTGCGACATTGCGGCGGACACTTCGGACACTTTTGACACATTTTTGGGACCATTTACATTTATACAGCGATCCGTGCTATAAAAATGCATTGATTACTGTATAAATGTGACTGGCAGGGAAGGGGTTAACACTAGGGGGTGCTGCAGGGGTTAATATGTACCCTATCTGAGTGATTCGAACTGTGGGGGGAGGGGACTGACTGGGGGAGGGGACCGATCGGTGTCCCTATGTACAAGGGACACACCATCGGTCTCCTCTCCTCTGACAGGACGTGGATCTGTGTGTTTACACACACAGATCCACGTCCTGCTCGATTACCGGGCAATCGCGGGTGCCTGGCGGTCAAATAATTAATAAAATAAATGGACCTTATGGGCAGAAGTGATGTTTTGACGTCGCTTCTGCCCTGCAGTGATATGGAGACGGGTGGGGCCATCTTCCCCTCACTCATCTTCATCTCTACCCAAACAGGGGACAGACGCGATCGCCTCTGCCTCTGCAGACGGCTCTGGTAAGCGTCGAAGGGGACCAGATCACGGTGGGAGGGGGGGGGCGCCCGATAAAAGTGATCTCCCGACAAATCTGCCACAGAGACCACTTTTATCTTGTAGCGGACCACCCGCTAAAGAAGAGGATAACGGGGTTATGGCAGCTAGCTGCTGCCATAACAACGATATCCTCCTTCAAAGTCTTGACGTAAAACGACGGTGGCCAGTCCGGAAGTGGTTGAAAAAAGGAAAATTATGAGGCTAACAAAAGGGAATTTGTGGCAGAAGAACAGGTCCAGGAATAGAGAAAAGGAACTTTCATAACCCTCGTGAGCCATTGAAATGCCAATGTTACCCTTTAAAATGACTAAGACCACCTGAATTTTATTGATTCCAATGGATTTAGGGTAAAATGGTGACATTTTACCAAAATCTTCACTCATGCCTAATCATTATCACCTGAAAACACATACCATGGAAATTAAATGTCATTAAAGAGATCCTGTTATCTTACCCATTCAGGGAAAAGAGATAGATCCTATGTGAAGGCCACTCCTTGGATCAGTTCATATTCATTCTCATCAATACTACCTTACCAATTCTTCCTTTGTCATTACCACCACTAAAATATCTGATATCAAGGGTAGGGGGGTACACAGTTCCATATTAATGCCCATGGTTTTGGAAAAGGGTATCCAAGAAACTCATGTTGAGGAAGGTGGAAAAATAAAGCTGAACCCGTAAGGTTATCTTATTGGTATTTTTTTATTTTAAAGTAAAGTATTGATGTTAATTTAAATAATCTGGGTGTAGAAGCTGTCTGCCCAGGAACCAGAGGATCTCCACTGTGTTCTTGGTTCTTAAGCCTTGTACACATTAATAGTTTTTTTTTTTCGTTCAACCCATCGATCTCCCCAACCGAGCTGTTGTGTTCTGACAGAGGGATCCCCCCACCAGAACTCTCTGGTCAGCGCTCTCAGGCGGTCGGCTGCTGGTCTCCAAAATGCTAATTTGTATTGAACTGGCCGATGTCTCTCGACATTCAGTCCGTGTGTACTAGACATTGGTGTAATGTAAGAAAAATTAAAACTGAAGCACCACACCACTGCTAAGAGGTCTACATACAAATTAATTCCAATAAAAGTCATGGGGGGGGCAACAGGAAAAGCAGCCAATAGTACTGAATATATACAAATTAGCGTCAGGTAACATTACTATTCAGTGTTACCTGACACAAAATTTTATACATCCAATACTATTGGCTATTGGGCATTTGGTTTTACTTTGACACTGAGGAGGGAATATTGTATTAATATTGTACTGACGTGGAGAGGTCCTTATAGTTTTTCTAGTCCTGGAGAAAGGGGTGTTTTTGGACCCCAGAAAAGTGTTGTATACTCTTTGGATTTTTCCTTTGACTGTTATTAGAATAAAGTTGTATCTGGACCTCTGAGCAGTGGTATGGCCCTTCACATTCCATTTGTGTTACATGTAGCTGTGATGATCCTTAAACCTTAGTTCATATGGTGTATGTTTGGTGCAATTGGCATACTATGGTCAGGTGCCCTCAAACCTTTGTCCATATAGTGGATGTTTGGTGCACTTGGCATACTATGGTCAGGTGCCCTCAAACCTTTGTCCATATAGTGGATGTTTGGTGCACTTGGCATACTATGGTCAGGTGCCCTCAAACCTTTGTCCATATGGTGTATGTTTGGTGCAGTTAGCATACTATGGTCAGGTGCCCTCAAACCTTTGTCCATATAGTGGATGTTTGGTGCACTTGGCATACTATGGTCAGGTGCCCTCAAACCTTTGTCCATATAGTGGATGTTTGGTGCACTTGGCATACTATGGTCAGGTGCCCTCAAACCTTTGTCCATATAGTGGATGTTTGGTGCACTTGGCATACTATGGTCAGGTGCCCTCAAACCTTTGTCCATATAGTGGATGTTTGGTCCACTTGGCATACTATGGTCAGGTGCCCTCAAACCTTTGTCCATATGGTGTATGTTTGGTGCATTTGGCATACTATGGTCAGGTACCCTCAAACCTTTGTCCATATTGTGTATGTTTGGTGCAGTTGGCCTACTATGGTAAGGTGCCTTTAAACCTTTGTCCATATGGTGTATGTTTGGTGTAGTTGGCTTACGATTTACATAGATATTAAATAATTTTAACTTACTCATGTGCCTGATCCCATTTTAAGCCTAGAAGTTACTGCTAGCAGCAAGAAATAAATCTTTAAATATCTCTCTGCTTGGTAAGGGCGTCTTTGTTTTTCCGACCTTTGCAAAAGTTTTCATGATGTAAATTCACAGTTTTACAGACGCCTAATGCTTCAATATACTTTTGATAAGAAATAAAACGAATAAAAAAAAGAAAATTCTCTACATGACTCAAAGACCTAAGAAAAAACAAAATTGCTGAATATCTTTCCTGCCTGCCCGGAGAAACTGCAAAGCAAGCTGGCAGTGTATTAAAAGTTCTATTTTAGTGCAAAATAGCTCTTCAATAAACCAGCCAAATCTGTTCTTTAAGTTAATAATATTCTCTTTCTTCACTTGCAGATTCTCTTTGTGCTGAATGTAATTTGAACCTTAAAAAAAAAAAAAAAACATATTAATGTGCCTTACTCTGGCTCTGAAGGTTTCTGAGTTTCAATTTTTTACCTTTTCCTTTGTTTTGTTTTTTGCATTTCATAGCTGCTAGTGACCAAACATATGCAAAACACTGAAATATATGGAAAAATAGGTAAATAATTAAAACAAAAATCAGAGAAGACTGAAGTCAATTTATCTTTTTTTACAGGCAAATTGAAAAAAATATATATATTTTTTGGGGTCATAATTGTGTGCTCCCAAGTCTTGTGATCTTGGTTATCATTCATAGAGATACCAAAACAATTTAATAAAAAAACTGGTAGTAGTAAGTTACCGTAAATTTGAATTCATTTGTTATGTAATATTAAGGATGTTTCAACACTCTCCCAAGCCATGGTATGACCTAAATAAAAACCTTCACATACAATGAAATCAAAATTTTCGGCACCTCCAAACTTCAAAAAAATGGTGCCGCAATGGAGACATTAGTTTGGCAGGGGGGCGGGCTCCAGCTGATGGAGAGCTGAGGGGGAGATGTTACCTCCAGGCCAGCCAAAGTTCAACTCTGCAGACGTTCTGCAGGATTGGTGTGTACTGATGTAGCCTCCTCCTCTTGGAAACGTCACCACGTGGCCGTCCCGCCCCCCAAGTCTGTCCAAACACGAGCATTCTTTGGCCATCCTGGGGCCAACCCACAGTAGCGGAACGGCAGGGGGTGACTGTTGCGACCCTGATAGTTCCAGCACTGCCTGTGTTACGGTCATGGAATGCTGTACTTTTATGAAATGTATGTAATTTTTTTCCACAAATAGAGCTTTCTTTTGGTGGTATTTGATCACCTCTGAGTTTTTTATTTTTTGCACTATTAACAAAAAAAGACTGACAAATTAAAAGAAAACATTTTTTACTTTCGACTTACATGGTCGGAAATTCGGACCACAAAATCTGTCTGATTTTTTCCAGCGGATTTTGTCAGAAACTGGTGTTGCAAAGTTGTCGGAAAATCCGATCATTCCGAATGTGGTGACTTTCGTTGCGTACAACGGAGCTACGTAGAGGCTAGTAGCCAATAGCTTTGGTCTCATAGTTTGATCTGAGCATTCATGGCACTTTGTCCGTCGGAATTCTCTACACACGATCGGAAAAAGTCCGATCTTATTATTGTAGCCTCGGGCGTTTATTATTAAGTAAAAAGAGCGGTACTCACAAACAATAAATAACAAAGTTCTTATCTTATTCGAGTGCCAAGCTCGTTGCCTCCTTCAGTATGTTGTGCCTTTCCTGTCCTTACGCGTGTCATCACATCACGTGACTTCATCAGAGGAAATCACTTTTCTTTTGGACTGCTACCTTTAGCAGCACAGTCCCGAGATTGGACTATTATTGGAGTAATACCACCAGGAATAGACTTTGCTGGAGACAGTCTCCAACCTAGGTATCTCATTTATACACTGCTATTTAGCAGCAGATACTTACCTTTATACTGCTACCTTTAGCAGGAGTTTCTTATATCCCCCTGGGAACAGCACAACATTACTCCTTTTACCATTTATCCTCATCAGCCAGGCACATTTTTATCCATATGACAGGATTTGATGGCTGTGCAGAATCAAGATAGACTGTGATAGAATTGCCCATCAGTTAAAGATACAGTGTCCACCCTCTGTTTTGTGTCTGGTGTCAGATAAGATTTGCCACTGCCACTCCTGGTATTGGCTTCACTCCTTCCCTTTCCTTTTTAATCTGGGTGGATTGGGTATTGGAATTATCTGTGCCATGCCCTAGATTGCTGCAATATTTATTGCTACCATCTGGAACATAGCAATTTATAGATTAATCACAAGAAAGAACAAATACTCAACAAAAAATCAGTCTACCTACCTATTTAAACTCTAGGAAAAAAAAGAAATAAAAATATTGAAAAAATATATTTGCCTTCGTTTTTCACTAGGCACTGTTCAACCCAGACGATTGAAGACATCCTGTGAGTGTAGGCCATCATTGACCGGCTCCCAAAGGGGACTTTATTACAGTTTTCTGCACTTGCATACAATGATGCAAAGAGTGACTCATCATGTCAGTGCAGATCTCTCTATCATTAAGGACCACCCACCTCTGGAGAGGATCCAAAGAGGAAGAGGACCCTGCATGCCATGCGACTGGCCTGAAGACATCTGAATCTAAGTATAAAAAAATAGGAAAAAAATGAGAAATAATCTCAAACCATGCAGAGCATATTACTAATGTACAGATAAATGAACATCTGGGTAGCAGTGACCATAACATGATTTCATTTGATGTTAGCTGTAAGCAAAATTCACATACGGGAAAGATAAAAACACTTAATTTCAAGATAGCAAATTTTCCAAGGATGAGGGCTGCTCTCCAGAACTTAGACTGGGAGAGAATATTGGCAACAATGGGCACAGAACAGAAATGGGGATTCTTCAAAAAGACTGTTTGTGAACTCACTGCAAAGTATATTCCCATGGGCAATAAATTTAAAAGGCTAAAAATAAAACCTATGTGGCTCACGGCCAAAGTTAAAAAAGCTATAAACTATAAGAAAAGAGCTTTTAAAAAATATAAAAATGAAGGATCACTAGTGTCATTTAAATGTTACAAAGAATATAACAGAATATGTAAAAAGGAAATCAAGGATGCAAAAATTCAAAACGAAAGACAGATTGCAAAAGATAGTAGGACAAACCCAAAAAATTCTTCAAATATATTAATAGTTAAAAGGTCAGGTCTGAGCATGTAGGCCCTTTACAAAATAATCTCGAGTGGGTGACTGGGGACAAAGAGAAGGCTAATTTATTAAATACTTTCTTCAGCTCTGTGTATACAAAGGAGCATGGGGGAGCTCATGTCCATAATGGGGTGGTAGTGACACAGCCCCAAATCCACAATGGCTCAAAAGTTATATGGTCCAGAAATATTTAGACAGAATAAAGGTGGATAAGGCACCTGGACCTGATGGCATCCACCCACGGATCCTAAAAGAATTGAGCTCTGTAATTTCAAAGCCATTGTATCTAATTTTTAGCGAGTCATTAACGACAGGAATAGTACCACTGGATTGGCGCAGGGCGAACGTGGTGCCTATATTTTAAAATGGAACAAAGTCTTTACCAAGTAACTATAGACTGTTAGTTTAACTTCTATAGTTGGGAAGATACTGGAGAGATTAATAAAAGACCACATAGACGAGTTCTTGCAGGAAAAAAATATTTTAAGCAACAGACAGCATGGATTCATGAAAGACAGAAGTTGTCAGACAAACCTCATTTATTTTTATGAGGTGGTAAGTAAAACCTTGGACAGAGGGGTGGCAATGGACGTGGTATACTTGGATTTTGCAAAAGCGTTCGATACAGTTCCCCCACACACGGCTCATGTGTAAAGTAAGGTCTACAGGTTTGGAAATATCAGTTTGTAAATGGATAGAAAACTGGCTAAAAGACAGAATTCAGAGAGTAGTGGTTAATGATTCTTACTCTGAATGGTCTAAGGTTATCAGTGGTGTACCCCAAGGTTCAGTGCTGGGACCCTTACTTTTTAATATCTTTATAAATGATATTGGTTTTGGGATCAAAAGTAAAATTTCTGTCTTTGTAGATGACACCAAGCTATGCAGTGGAATAATGTCCTTACAGGAGGTCTCCAATTTACAAGCCGACATCAATGCTCTGTCTAATTGGGCGACTATTTGGCAGATGAGGTTTAATGTTGATAAATGTAAAGTTATGCACTTGGGGGCATCATACATGCTAGGTGGAGTACAACTGGGGGGATCCGTAGTGGAGAAGGATCTGGGGGTTTTGGTAGATCATAAGCTCAATAATAGCATGCAATGCCAAGCTGCGGTTTCCAAAGCGAGCAAAGTCCTTCCTTGTATTAAGAGAGGTATGGACTCCAGAGAGAGAGATATCATTTTGACCCTGTTCAAATAATTAGTAAGACCTCATCTGGAATATGCAGTTCAGTTTTGGGCACCAGTTCTCAAAAAGAATATCGGGGAACTGGAGAAAGTGCAGAGAAGGGCAACCAAACTGATAAGAGGCATGGAGGAGCTCAGCTATGAGGAAAGATTAGAGGAACTGAATTTAAGGGGGGATATGATCAACATGTACAAATATATAAGGGGTCCATATAGTGAACTTGGTGTTGAGTTATTCACTTTACAGTCAACAAAGAGGACAAGGGGGAACTCTTTACGGCTAGAGGAAAAGAGATTTCATCTCCAAATACGGAAAGGTTTCTTCACAGTAAGAGCTGTGAAAATGTGGAACAGACTCCCTGCAGAGGTGGTTCTGGCCAGCTCAGTAGATTGCTTTAAGAAAAGCCTGGATACTTTCCTAAATGTACATAATATAACTGGGTACTAACATTTATAGGTAAAGTTGATCCGGGGAAAATCCAATTGCCTCTCGGGGGATCAGGAAGGAATTTTTCCCCCGCTTTAGCAAATTGGAGCATGCTCTGCTGGTTTTTTTTTTTTGCCTTCCTCTGGATCAACTGTGGGTATAGAATGGGGTATATGGGATTGTATGATATATATTATATATATATAATTTTTTTTTTATTTGTGGTTGAACTAGATGGACTTTGTCTTTTTTCAACCTAACTAACTATGTAACTGTGGGTATATAATTGGGTATATGGGATTGTATGACGTTATTTTTTATTTTTTTTGTGGTTGAACTGGATGGACTTGTGTCTTTTTTCAACCTGACTAACTATGTAACTATGTAACTATGGAATAGGAATTAGCTCTGGTGTGTTTGGATTTTAGTCTGAAATCCACTTGAGTGAGCCTGCCAGGAAGCTGTCATCTGTACCTGATCATCTCTAGCCAGGGCATCCCCCCCGCAAGCTGCATGTATATATGAGCCGGGGAATGCTTCAACCACTTATGATTGGCCCATTACAGTGACAGCTTCCTGGAGGGCTTGCACAGGTGGGTTCAGACGAGAATCTGAAAATGCCTGAGCTCATCTTTACTAGGTCTGCAAGGAGGCAGAGGGAGGACTGGGAGGAAGTAGCTTTAAAAGCTGTTGAGGTAAGTCAACAATCATCAAGTGCATTGTTTTCAATATGACAGCTGACTGAAAGACCTGCATTGTGGGGAGCAGTAAAGTACAACCATTGCGCAGTGCTGCAAAGTAACTCGAGTATGTAATTAGAAAATATTACAGCGCATGTACACATTTATTTACAAACGATATAAATAGTTAAATTTTTTTAAATATTAAAGTGTAACTTCAGTTAAAAAGTGAGATCCAACTAGTTTCCTCTCTCCCCCAGCCTGTAACTCCTTTGGGGGGAAGCAAATATCATTTTTTATTGGTACTCCCATTTCTGCAACCCTTGCGCCACCCCCTCACCCCCTTTCCATCCGCGGCCTTCTGGGACACGTCACATGTCCCAGGAAGCTGCAGGGCCAGTCCCAGGAAGCTGCAGGGCCATTCACAAAGCGCTGTGCAAACTCGCTCGTGCACAGAGGTGAGCCGGCTGCGTTTCCTCGGGAAGCCGCAGCCAGCTCCCATATTTAAGATGGCGGAGCCAGGGACCCACAGAGGTAAAAAGAACCAGCTGTGGGAAGACAGCGCTGGACTCCAGACAAATGCCTAATTTTTCAAAGTCAGCATCTACAGTATTTGTAGCCTCTGGCTTATAAAAAAAAAAAAAACAACAAACCAAAGTTCCTCTTTAACAGCTTGCCACCCGCCCACAGTACATTTACTGTGGATGGGCGGCACAGCCAGGTTAGGCGATGTACTGGTAAAAAAAAAAAAACAAAGATGTGAAAAAAACAAATTTTATTTAATTTCTTAATTTTCCAAAAACTTGTGACAAAAAATGACAACCTCAAAAAAACTCGCCATCCCTCTTACTAAATACACTAGACTGTCTGCTTTCCAAAAAGGGGTCATTTGGGGGGTTATTTGTACTGTCCTGGCATTTTAGTGCCTCAAGAAATGAGATAAGCTGTCAGTACATCAGGACTGATCAAGTTTCAAATATACTATATATGCCATAGTTTGTGGACTCTATAACTTTCACACAGACTAAATAATGTACACTTATTTGGGTTGTTTTTTACCAAAGAAATATAGCCGAATATATTTTGGCTTAAATTCATGAAGAACGATTATTTGTTTACAAAATATTATAAGAGAAACTAAAAAAAAAACATGTTTTTTTTTTTATTTGGTATTTTTTTTATTTATAGAGCAATAAATAAAATACCCAGTGGTGATCAAATAGCACTAAAAGAAAGCTCTATTTGTGTGAAAAATTATATAAATTTAATTTGCGTATAGTCTTCAATGACCGCGCGATTGCCAGTTAAAGTAGAACAGTGCTGAATAGCTAAAAATACTCTGGTCGTGAAGGTGGTTAATTTACACTTTACATGATTTTTACACTTATATATACTTTTACACTTAAATCCCCCAAAAAATAGACTGCCAACTAAAAATACATCTATTTTTCTGCTTTAAAAGTAAAACGAATTAATGCTTCTATAACCGTCAGCCAGGCTGGTGTGAAAATCTATGGTTGAACAAAAAGGCCATTTATGTAGCTGTATCACTACATCGTATCTAATTCCCCAAATTGCAAAAAAAAAAAAAAAGGCAGTTAAACACAAAGTGATCGCTGCAACAGTATTAGTAGATCTGATCTCATACACATGAGATTATTGCTTGTTTTGAAAAAAACGCAAGTGCGTTCTTCCTTTGTCCTAAAAACAATCTCCATTCATTACTTGTTCCAGCTGCAGCTCTTTAGAGAAACAAAAGAAAAACAATCACTCGCAGAATCCATTATTGAAGGAATTGCTATGTCTTAAACTGTTCATTCAGCTTTTCGCTCTCTGGTCTTGAATTCACTGTTCATTTACTGCTTATATTAACTGGCCTGTTCATTTGTTTCCCCTGATGAAAAATGCATCACAAGAACCGCTATTTTTATTTTTTTTATTTTATTTTTTTTTTCCTTCCTCTCAGCCCCGTAGTTTGTTATATCCTATTTGAAGTCCTGGCTCCTGCCAATTGCTCGCAGGCCTAGTACATAACCATTTTTTTTTTTCTGTAGTAGAAACACGATCTGAAGAAAAGAGAGACCTACTTATAACTTTTATTTCCATAAATGTAATAAAAACTTTGCTGTTTTTATTTTTTTATATATTTCTTTTTTTCCGCTATAGCAAATTGAAGCTGCTGATAGCTTTCCACCTCAATAAGTAACTCAAATTAATGTCTTGTTTCTCTTTTCGCTACTTTTGCAGGCAGAAACAAAGTATCAGTTCCACCAGACATCCATCATCTATTTCAACTTTGTTCCACATCGCCGTACAGGATTTTTATTGTTAAAAATATTATTAATAATGAAGTTTCTTGCAGCAATTTAATCAACAATTATGAAACGATAATGTACATTTAATGTTTTTAAAGCAGGGTTGAATTGATGTTTGTTAATATATGTGCTTCAGTGAGCCAAACTATTAAGCTGACGTAAGTAAAGAATGTCTATTTTAGCAAACTTTTTTTTTTTATCTTTTGCTCTCCCTATAAAAAATTTGTTTTGAAAGTCATTTTTATATTGTTATGTATGCTAATTTATTCTTAAAGCTGAACTCAATGCAAATATAAAAATAAATTTAAAAAAAACACACGTTTATTCTTAAAGCTGAACTCAATGCAGATGAAAAAGACTTTGTATTCATAAATGCATCATGAAATGTTATGATTTATTTATTGTTTATTTATTTATTATTTATTTATTGTTTAATGAGTGTGAAATGGGGTCAGCCTCTTGCATTTTCCTTACACCAGAGCTCAAACTGGGGGGGGGGGGGGGGGGGGGAAGCAGCACTAAGAGCCAATCAGTTCACGAGCCGACAAAGAACATTCTGGTAGGAAAGCTCCTCTTTTGGTTTTACTGTCCAATCGCAAGCTAAGGGTGGGCTCATGAAAGCCTAAGCTCAGAAAGTGGGTTGAATAATATGGGCTGTCATTCAGACCTGTAAGTCTGAAGACATGTGGCAGAAAGGAAGTACTGTGGTGGGCAGCTGGATGGATCATGTTTATTGCAGCAAATGTGTATTTTTTTTTTATTTTCACTTCTGAAATAAACTGCATTTCTGCTTAAAAGCCTTATTTGGGCTTCTGTGACATAAATTCCCCCAATTCCCCTGGAGGCTCCATAATCTGTTTGTTTGATATACTTATATTTTTCCAAATCTTTGGCTTGACGGATAATGCTTTGGTTTCTCTTCCAATTTTCTTCATCTGTGGGTGGCCCTCAAAAATGCAGAGAGCGATGCCTATGTTATGACTAGGGATGAGCTTAAGGTTTGGTCCAAACACCATATCTCCAGCCATGTAAGCCCTTCAGGTCTGAGAAGGATTTTAATCCCTGCCCTTTGGTATGGATAGTAAGAGGGAATCCCATGTAAAATCAATAAAAAAAAGCATGGGGTCCTCCACAAAATTCACACCTGATCCTTATCTAAACATGCAGCCTGGAAGGCCCCCCTATACCAGGTCACATGCCTTCAACATGAGGGGCTACATTGCTGAAGGCCTCTTTCCATAAACCCTGTCCTGTTGATTGTGGGGTTATGTCTGTTGAGGACATGTAGACTGCTATAATTTGGGGGGGCAAGCACTCTTCCCTCCCTTTTGTCATGGTCCGAAGTCAGACTCAGAGACCAATAGCTCTAGAAGAGGCTCCCAGGATAAATACACAGGCAGATCACCCTGGCACATGATGAGGTGAACAAGTCGGGGTCTGGTTGCAGATGTAACAGGTAGGGATCAAGTAGAAGCATAGTCAGTAACAAGCTAAAGGTTGGTAGCAAATGGTTGCAGGTGGGGATCAGGCGGAAGAGTAGACAAGGATCAAGCTAAAGTCAGTAACGAGCGATAGCACAGATATGGACGGCATCAGGAGTAACAAGAGTGAGATATTGGCTGAAGAGAATACAATAATTTGGCAAACAGAAAGTGTAAAGGCATGGCTTAAATAGGAAGTTCATGCGAGGAGCAAAGCGTCCAAGGTTCCAAAGAAACAAGGCACGATTGTCTACGGCAAGGGTCTCCAAACTTTGAAACAAAGAGACAGTTTACTGTTCTACAGGCTTTAGGGGGACCAGACTGGTCAGTGTGAGTAGAAAATGTCCTGATATCACTGGGAATAAACAATGCCCCTTCATTGGTTTTTACAGAAGGAATAATGCCCCACGGTTGGTATCAATGGGAGGAAAAATGCTGCATCAACGGTTCAGGAGTAATAGTGCCCAATCAATGGTGTCAGTGGGAGAATGGGTGCCCTATTAATGGTGTCAGTGGGAGGATGATTGAGTGCCTCATCATTGGTATCAGTTGGAGGAATAGTGTCCCAAGGGCTGGATAGAGGCAGGCAAATGGCCCCATATGGCCCCCGGGCCGCAATTTGGAGACCACTGATCTACGGGATCAGACAGGGAGCTGTCCAGCATTTAAGGTTGCTCAGCAAGAAGAGTTACTGAAAGACACATGTCCCTGGTTCAGATGCTGGCCCTGCAACCTTTCCTGGCCTACAGGGCTGTATGCTCAGATATTCATCCCAAAGGTGTTCTATTGTGTTGAGGTCCGTATCCTGTAAAGGCAAATCAAGTTCCTCCACCCTAAACTTGCTCATCCATGTCTTTATGAACCGTGCTTTGTGCACTGGTGCAAATTATTTGATGGAGGGGGGATTATGGTGTGGAGTTGTTTTCAAGGCTTGAGCTTGACCCCTTATTTCAAGTAAAAGGAACGCTTAATGTGTTGGCATACCAAGACATTTTGGACACTTTCATGCTCCCAACTTTGGGGGAACAGTTTGGGGATGGTTCCTTCCTGTTCCAAAATGACTGCGCATCAGTGACAAAGCAAGGTCCATAAAGACATGGATGAGCGAGTTTGAGGTAGAGGAACTTGACTGGCCTGCACAGAGTCCTGGCCTCAACCAGATAGAACACCTTTGGTATGAACTAGAACAGAGACTGCGAGCCAGGCCTTCTCGTCCACATTAGTGCCTGACCTCACAAATGTGCTTCTGGAAAAATGGTCAAACATTCCCATAGACACACTCCTAAACCTTGTGGACAGCCTTCCTAGAAGAGTTGAAGCTGTTACAGCTGCAAAGGGTGGGCCAACTCAATATTGAACCATATGGACAAGTTCATGTGCATGTAAAGGCAAGCGCCCCAATAATTTTGGTAAAATAGTGTATGTAATTTGGGATTTTCTTTAACTTGGGGAGGGTGAATTTCCCTAAAGGAGGCACAGAGAACAATAAAAACCTAACAGAGGGTTCTAACCCCTCTCCACTCTGTCAAAACTAACAAAGAAATCTTTCACTTTAGTTATACTCTAATGCCGCGTACACGCGACCGGACTTTCCGGCAGAAAAAGGTCAGACGGAATCATTCCAGCGGATACTCCGATTGTGTGTTGGATAATCCGATCGTTTTTCTTTTAAAAATTCAGACGGATCTAGAAATAGAACATGTTTCAAATCTTTCTGAAGGACTCAATTCCTATCGGGAAAACCGTTCGTCTGTATGCTGGTCCGACGGACCAAATACGATGGAAGGGCTACTGGCTATTGAACTTCCTTTTCTAGTCCCGTCGTACGTCATCACGCTCGAAACGAATAGACTTTGGTCCGATCGTGTGTGGGCAAGTCCGTTCATTCGGAACTCCGTCGAAACTCTGTCAGGAAGTCCGTCTAAGTTTATTCTGATGGAAAGTCCAGTCGTGTGTACGCGGCATAAGTTTGTCTTTGCCACACGACCATATTGATGTCTTCAGGGATGTATGCCTGCATACACTAATGACTCTCGCCATGAAGAATACAAGTAATGGACATGAATGCAATCACACATGAAATTTGTACTGACATTGAAATAATACAAGGTTTTTCTGTGTGTGAATAGAAAAGTACAATACCTTTAAAAATATGTAACAAATGAAGGTCTGCGGAAATGTAGAGCCAGCAATGAATTCACAAAAATGTAAAGAGAAAGCTACACGTACAACAGGGCACAGCAAACAACAGCAACAGTGATATCATTGATAATGGTCATTGATGGCCAAGGCCGAAGCCAAACAGAAAGGCAGAGCGAGGGTGGCTAGATACCTGATTGATGGTGATTGAACACTAAACATCGACAGTCCCTGCTATGAAAGCTGAGCGCTTGCTAAAGAAATCATTAAAAAAGGTTCTTCACCCTAGAAAAAAACAAATAAAAAGCTGACAGCTACAAATACTTGTAGCTGCTGACTGTCAATAAAAGGACACTTATCTGCCCAGGGATCCAGTGCCGCCCTCCTCTGGACCGGTTCTAAATTGGTCTTCGGGTCCCAGATACTGGCATGTTAACTAAGGGAAGCCAGCTGTGACTCCCTGTGGCTTCACAGCCAGCTTTTTACTGCACATGCACAAGGTGCATTGAACTTTGCGAATGGTCCAGCAGCCTTCTGGGACCTGTGATATGTTCCAGAAAGCTGCAGGCAAAAAAAAGGGGGGGGGGTGCGATACAACAACTTCCACTCGGATTGCCTTGGTGATCCTAGAAAAAGTGGGAGTGGGTACCTGTGTAAGTGTTTCTAGGGGCGTGTGACTAACTGTGGGGGGGGGGGGGGGGCGTGACTGTGATTTAGTGAACACTGATCTCTGCTCCAATCACAGGGAGCAGAGATCGGTGTCACTAAATGCTAGGCAGAACGGGGAGATGCTGTTTACTTCCGCATCTTCCCGTTCAGCCATCCCGTAAGACTCACGGTGGTCTCGACCGACACGCGCACCTGATGGCAGGGCTGCAATCTTAAAGGGGACGTACCTGTACGCCCTTTTGCCTGTCCATGCCATTCTGTCGATGTACATCGTTGTGCACCGGTCGGGAACCGGTTAAAGACCCACCCCCCCAGCCCCCTAATACTTACCTGAGCCCCAATCTCGATCAAGTGATGTCAACCAGAACCTTGCTTCTCTGGGGAATCCCACTCCTGATTGGCTTTTGGCAGCAGCAGGAGCCATTGGCTGTCAATCATAGCAAGTGAGCGAATCAGAAGATGGAGGGGGCGGGGCTGAGCCATGGCTCCATGTGTGAATAGACACACAAAGCCAGGGCCCAGGAGCAAGCCTGCTTGGGTGCCCGCACAGCAAGCTGCTTGCTGTGGGGGCACCCGGCAGGAGGGAGGGTCCAGTATCGTGGCACCCGAGAAGAGGAATATCAGGGCTGCTCTGTGCAAAACCACTATACAGAGCAGGTAAGTACGACATGTTTGTTATTTAAAAATAACAAAAACAAAGCTTTAATATAACTTTAAATTCATTTTCAATGCAGCTAGGATAAGTACCTCAGATCTGTCTTTTGTTAGCTTCCGCCTTTCTGTAATCATAGAAAGAAAGAGGCAGGGCCAGCTGTGTGAGCCAGTCAGTGCTCTGTTGTATTGCACAGTACTGTCATTCTAACATAGGGAATATGCCTACAGTAGGGTGCACAGTTAACGCATGTTTTTTTTTTTGGCTCAGAGTATGGGGCCACATCCAAATTGTATAATATGCAGAAGGAGAAGGGGAAAAAGTATGGACTTTCAAGGCACCTATTGACCCTTAATTAAACTCACCATTTTTTTATTTTTTTCATAAAATCAACATTACTACATTATTGATTAATACATACAGAAAACCTGTATACACAATTTGATTGAGTTATCAACTGCTATGTGGACATATTACATAAATAATATACCAGACCATAAAACTCTGTAATTCTGTAATTCGGCAAAAGATAGGCATAGTCTCATTCAACGTGTTTTCCACAAAGTTGCTCCACTTCTTCAGGCGGGTACAATTTTGCTTTGTTTTTTTTATTAAAGTTGACTGACATCTATGTTATGCATGTAAGAACAAAAGGGGAGAGCTAACAAATTTGCTAGAAATACCTTGTGCAATATATATATATATATATATATATAGGTACACACACTATATTACCAAAAGTATTGGGACCCTTGCCTTTACACACACATGAACTTTATTAGCATCCCAGTCTTAGTCCGTAGGGTTCAATATTGAGTTGGCCCACCCTTTGTAGCTATAACAGCTTCAACTCTTCTGGGAAGGCTGTCCACAAGGTTTAGGAGTGTGTCTATGGGAATGTTTGACCATTCTTCCCATTCTTTCAGAAGCACATTGTGAGGTCAGGCACTGATGTTGGATGAGAAAGCCTGCCTAGCAGTCTCCTCTCTAATTCATCCCAAAGATGTTCTATCAGGTTGAGGTGCAGGCCAGTCAAGTTTCTCCACCCAAAACTCGCTCATTCATGTCTTTGTGGACATTGTTTTTCTTCTTTTGGTGACAACTTGTTTTTATAAGGATTGTTTTCCGCCACAGTTCATCACTTCACTTGAAATCACCATATATTTTTTATAAGAAAGACTTTATTGTTTTTTTTTTTTTTTTTCCATAAACTTTTTTTATTGACGATAAAAAGAGGTAAGTGCTTACAATGCAAACATTATACATGGCATGAAAATATACCGCAGACCATCAATGGCTTGCAAGCCATAAAGTATAACAAAGATAATAGAACAGTAAATTTGGGGATTCATATAAGCAAAATTTTTGTTGAGCAGCTAAATTGAAAGTTTTATACCGCTATGCAAATTCCCATCAATCCCACTATGTGTGGTTCATAAGGATTACTGGAATTCTTATACCAGGGAAAGATAACTAAGAAATCAGAGAATAGAAGTAAAAGAGGTGGTTTTAAAGTGGGTCCAACATGCCCACGTACTTGTACATTTTTGTATCCGCTCTTGAGAAATATAGATAAATTCCTCCATCTCCTCTATTCTAGAAAATCTAGTAAACCATTCTCTGATAGTCGGAACGCGTATAGCTCGCCAATGTACTGGAACACAGAGTCCTGCCGCATTCACCTTGTGCATAGCAAAGGATTTGTAGTATTCTTTTTTTTTCCAAAGTTTTTTTTTTGAAGTTAAGCAAGTAACAAGAAAAGTACAATACAGTATTGAAAAAGTACAGGAAAAACACGGTTTAAATGCAACTCATACAAATACAGTGGTATTCTTTTTTAGATAGAGTTGTGTTGTGTAATAGGTATTGCGCTGGAGTGTAATCTAAGGTAAATGTGGTGACACCAAAGAGAGGAAGTACCGTATATACTCGAGTATAAACAGCGTTTTTCAGCACATTTTTTTTGTGCTAAAAGTGCCCCCCTCGGGTTATACTCGAGTCAAGCACTTTTCTGCAGCAAAAAAATGACATTTTCCGACCCGACTTTGCGCCCCCCGTATCTCGGGGCCATTTGGGGCTAGGAACCCCAAATTTGGATGTTGTAGTGTTGGTTCCACTGGGGTTCCTAGCACCAAGTGGCCCCGAGATACGGAGCCACAAAGTCGGGTTGGAAAATGTCATTTTTTGCTGCAGAAAAGTGCTTGACATTTTCCGACCCGACTTTGGGGCCCCATATCCCGGGGCCACTTGGTGTTAGGAACCCCAAACCCAGTGGAACTGGCAATACAACGTATCCAAATTTGGGGTCCTAGCCCCAAGTGGCCCGATGGAGTAAGCGAGCCTGTAGGTTTTTCGCTTCAGATAAAAAATCGGAATCTTTGGTACAATTTCTACGGTACTATGTCCATCTGCAGCAATGGTATTGCCTGATGTTTCTTTACGATAGGGAGTAGTAAAGAGATGACCATCATTATTCTTCATTATAGTAATGTCCAGAAAGTTGATTTCATGAGTGTCGCAGGTCATGGTGAACTTCAAATTAAAATCATTCGTTCCCATGGCCGCAGCTAGGGGGGCATCTATTGGGAATGCATGGAAAGAAAAGTGTTCTCCCACTCCCCCAGATACAGGTTGGCTCCTAGCCCCAAGTGGCCCGAGATACAGGGCCCCAAAGTCGGTCAACTATGTCCATCTGCAGCAATGTCATTTCGGGACCCTTTGGGTCCAGAGACCCCAAATTCTGCAGCTAGGGGGCATCTAGGAACCCTTAACTACCAAGTTTGGTTCAGGGGACCTATGGCTGCAAATGGGCACAGTGAGGCATGCAAATGGGCACAGTGATGCTGCAAATGGGCATTGTTCACCCTCTTTTCCACTTACATTTTTTTTTATTATAGCAAAAAGTAAAAAATAATGCGTTTCTTTTCAAAATTGTCGCTCGTTTTTTGTTTATAGTGCAAAAAATAGAAACTGCAGAGGTGATCAAATACCACCAAAAGAAAGCTCTATTTGTGGGAAAAAAAGGACGTCAATTTTGTTTGGGAGCCACGTCACATGACCACAAAATTGTCAGTTAAAGCGACGCAGTGCCAAATCGCAAAAAGTGGTCTGGTCTTAAGCCAGCAAAATGGCCCGGTCTGAAAGTGGTTAAACAAAGGAGGTATCAAACAGTGCATTCCAATGGGCAATAAATATAGAGGAGTGAAAACTAAACCTGGGTGGTTAAACCATATTGTGAGTAGCCTCATCAAGGAGAAAAGTATGGCCTTTAAAAAATATAAAGGGAATGGGTCGCCATCAGCACTCGAGCACTACAAGGTATGCAATAAGAAATGTAAAATCGCAATCAGGATGGCTAAAAAGGATTACGAAAGACACATAGCGGAAGAGAGTAAGAATAACACAACAGTAAAAAGACTAAATCGGAGCACATTGCACACTTAAAAGATGAGGATGGGAAGATGGTTACAGATGACACAAGGAAAGCAACTGTACTAAATGCCTTCTTCTCCACAGTTTTTACATAGGAAAAAGAAGGGTTTACCAACAATAGTGTTAGTAACACAACACATGACATACCCATGTGGCTAACAGATGCCAGAGTCAATGAAAGACTTAATAAACTTAATACAAATAAATCACCAGAACCAGATGACTTACACCTGAGAGTCCTCAGAGAACTCAGTGAAGTTATAGCCAGGCCATTATACCTGATCTTTGTGGCCAGCATAATGACAGGATTGGTACCAGCTGATGAAAAGCCAATGTGGTATCTTCGCGGGCTGCTTGAATTGGAGCCCTAGGTCTTGTTCCCATTTTAAGTGTGGTACCGATATTCAAAAAAGGGCAGAGACATATTCCTGGGAATAGGAGAACAACGTCTGGCCCTCATCCTTTTCATATATCATACATTAGCAATCTTTCTCTTTTCGGGGGATGTTAAGTCCCTGGCATTCAGGAAAAACAACCTGTATTGGTCCATGGTCGTGTGGTGACGGTAGGTGTGGGTTAGGGTGTGAGGGGGGGATGGGGGGTGGAGATATGAGTTGGGTGGATGAAAGGATCTAAGATTAAGGAAAAGCTTTAGGTTGGAGAGGAAGGAAAGGGGAAACAGATTTGGACTAAGATTAGTCCTTAGAAAAAGGTTTGAGGGTTGAAAATGCCCCCAGCAGCCACCGCGCGGCGGTGTTGCAAACTAAGCTTTCAGCAAAACTGCTGTAGTAACCGCCAGCCAGGCCAGCTGGGAAAGCGTTGGCCTAGGTGGAGTTGTGTCTGGTAGGAGACCGAGGGTGGAGCTCCCGTCCTCCCCAGGCCCCCAAGACCCATGTGCATTGTTACTGTGCAGGTATGTTGTATGAACTTCTGAGTGGCAGTAGTGTTTCTACACAGAGGGTGCTCTTCGTGTGCAAAATAAATTTAACATAACAGTGCACATATACATTATCTGCTAGTAAATGCCTTCAATAGCCTAATTTGAAACCATCAGCCTGCGGACCGGCTGACAACATGCCCAACTCAACTGAGTTGGTTTAAACTTCCCAGTCTACCAGCTAAAATCCCCCATCCCTCCCCCCCGCACCGCCAGCCATCACCATTTAAATAGATCTAGTGTCTTCTGGCGGTCCAATCAAGGCTGCGCGGCGCAGGGAGGGGGGAGGGGGGAGTCCAGAAAATCTATAACAATAGGATCCCTTTTCCCTCTAGCCCCCCACCCCATAAGCTTTCCCCCAACCACAAATCTCGTCATGCCGTCAAATCCCAGGGGTGAACCCATGGACAAAGAGCCACCTCACCACCATATTCTCCCCCCTCCCTGGGGCCCCTTCACATCACATTACATTCCCCTCCCCCTCCCACCTTCAGTCCAAAATCACCATCTCAACTATTGTCACAAAGGATGTCCTTGTGGTGGTTCCTCTGATATTTCCTGTTACCACATGGCTGGTATTGACATCTTCCTTAAAATCCCAGCTTTTCCCGGTGTCTATGGTGACAAGATGTCGGGGGAGCACAGAAACGGTCCTGCCTTCTGGACTGGGAGGGAAAGCCCCCGGGGGGGAAGGGGGTAGGGTCCATGTGGGTGTTTTCCGGAGATAAAAGAAATACATGAATTGGGGGCCTTGCATTGTGGCTGCCCCTCTTCATTATGTGTTTACCCGGCTTTCAAGTTGGGTGGGCGGGGCCAGGAGGATTCAGAGCAGTATACATGCCCCAATGCGTGGGTCCCAGGGTGAGGTACTTTGGCTATTTCCTTTACCAAAAGTCGAGCTTTGTCAGCTGCAGAGGAATAGTCCCCATAGGCTGCTGGCTGCCTATGGGATCAAGTGTCAAAGTATTTTCCCGCGATGCGGGCATGGGTAGGACGGTCTACATACCGCCCGAGGTCAAACTGGCATATTGGGTAACCAGGGGGGGGGAAGGGTTCAGGCAGTCCTTCTAACCACTGGGTGAGAGCTGGGTCAACTGGGCTCAGTGAAGGCAACAACAACAATTGGAACAACCATACCGTATCATGCTGTGCGACTAGGATTCGCGTGTGTCATCTCTGATATACGAACGGGCTCTGCCTCTGGGACGCTGAGAGCGTGCAGGCTGGTTAGGTCTGTTCCTGGATGGGCCTGCTCTTCCGGCGGGTTTTGGCAGTCTCACCAACCAATTTGGGACCTGGACCGGATCTGTGTTTAAGAAGGCAAAAAATGCAGGAAGATCTTCAGGTGAGCGCAGGGTGAAAGATGAATGGTCTGAGCGGAAAATCACCGCAAGGGGGTATCCCCAGCGGTATGTACAGCCTTTTCTTCTGGCCAATTCAAGAGCCGGTCTCAGGATCGCTCGGCGCTGCAGAGTCGCCCTGGATAGATCCGGGAGCACTTGAATATGTGCCCCATCAAATTCAATCTCACCATGATCCCATGCCTTTCGGAGCAAAGTCTCCTTCAGAGTGTATCGGTGAAGCCAGCACAGGACATCTCGTGGGCGCTCTGGATCTGTTGACTTAGGCCCCAGTGTGCGGTGTATCCGGTCGAATTCTATAGTTGGGGGTAAGTCCTCCATTAGATTCCGGAGGATGGCTGTAACTGTGGAGGTCAGGTCCTCAGAGCCTGTGGCCTCTGGAATGCCCCTCAGCCGCAGGTTGTTACGGCGGCTACGGTCCTCCATTTCCTCCAATTGCAGTTGCATTTCTTGGGCCTCCTTCCTGGTAGTGTCCTGGGCTCTCTCCAGCGTTTGCACTCTAGTGGTCAGTGAAGAGAGGAGGGATTCCCCAGAGGTGACCCGGTCGTCTATCAAGTGCAGTTCGGCCCTCACCTCCTGTATATCCTTACTGTGTGCCTCTTCAATTCGCATAATCAGGGATTCAATATCAGCTCTGGTCGGCAGTGCTTCTATGTCTGCGCGTGTTGGCAGGGCCCGTAACATGACCCGCAGATCTTCGTCCAGACTACCCTGTGGCTGGTGGGACCCGGCCATCTCTGGCTGTAGTATAGCTGGCAGGCCTGTAGGAAATGCCTGGTCCGGTGTGGCCGTCAAAGCAGGGGTAGTGTCGTCTGTCGCTCTGTACGTCGCACTTGGTGTGGAAGGAATGGTGACGGGAGAAGGCCGTTGCTCCCTGAAAAAGCTTGATATATCGGGTTGAGAGGCAGAATTTCTGTTGCTGCGAGCCGCCGATCTAGTCCAGCACCTATTGGGAGTGTTCATGCCACGTATTCTGTGCACAGTCCTTGATTAAAAGAACATTGGGGGTCGGTTTGAGCCAGGAGCTCCCCCAGAGAGTATCTTCACTCTGTCATTATTAAGCCATGCGGCTCAAGCAGGCTGTGGACATTGAGTCTATGTATAACAGTAGCCCCCCCTTGCACAGCTGACACACAGGCAGGGGCTCAGCAGAGAAATTGATAGAGATGATGATTATGATGGTATGGTGGTGGTATGGGGCTGGCAGTGTCAGAGCAGGGGAAGCCCAGAGCTGTGCATCAGGGGCAGCAAACTGTAGGCCCCAAGCCCAGGCTAATTCAGACAGACAGTGCCTGGCAGTCTCCCCCCCTCCGCTGTGTCAGGGTCCCGGGTAGACAGCTAGGCAGTTGCCAGGTAGTGATCTCCGCCTCCGGTGGTGGGCCGTACCGGCCGCGGATCGCTCCGGCGGGGCCGTCTCGCAGGAAACACTGGGGATTCTTAGGCCTCACTAGGCCGCACTAGGCCGGGCGCGGCCGCGGCCTCCACGGACGTCCCAGGGGCTCAGAAATGCCACCGGATTGTCTCTGCTGGGTGGGTGAGTGATCGGTGGGGACGGATGGAGGTCCCTTACCTCTCTGAAGCGCTGCAAGTCAGTCTCCCCAGGAGGCCTCGGTTTTCCAAGATGGCGGCGGCCGCGGGGGTCTGGGGGTCCTGCTTGTCCACGTCCACGGCCTGTATTTTGCCAGAATACCAGCCCACAATTCAGCTATGTGATGGGCTGATGTGGCTGGTGTGTTTTTGTGCTTTGGGGTGTTTTTATTTGGCTCGGATGGCGCTGGATTGCTCTGAGGCTCTGGAGCTCTCTGTAAAGACGTCCGTCTCGGCTCCCACCAGGACACGCCCCCAATGAAAGACTTAATAAACTTAATACAAATAAATCACCAGAACCAGATGACTTACACCTGAGAGTCCTCAGAGAACTCAGTCAAGTTATAGCCAGGCCATTATACCTGATCTTTGTGGCCAGCATAATGACAGGATTGGTACCAGCTGATGAAAAGCCAATGTGGTACCGATATTCAAAAAAGGGCAGAGACATATTCCTGGGAATTATAGGCCAGTTAGCCTAACATCAATAGTGGGTAAATTATTGGAGGGCATGATTAGGGACTATATCCAAAGTTTTACTGAGGCTAAGAATATCATTAGTGATAATCAGCATGAGTTTACGAGAGGACGTTCCTGCCAGACCAATCTGCTAACATTCTACTAGGAAGTGAGCTGCCATCTAAATAGGGGGAGGCCTGTGGATGTGGTGTATCTAGACTCTGCAAAAGCATTTGATACTGTCCCCATAAACGCTTTATTTACAAGCTGAGGTCTGCAGGCTTGGACCATAGGGGTTGCGCTTCTACTTGGGTAAGAAGCTGGTTATAGGGACGGGTCCAAAGGGTAGTACTAGTAATAAATAACATGTACTCAGACTGGTCTGGAATGGTAAGTGGGGTGCTCCAAGGCTCTGTCTTGGGATCAATTATATTCAACATATTCATAAATGATATAGAGTATGGGATAACTAGTTGAATCTCAGTTTTTGTGGACGACACAAAGATAAGTAGAGTAATAAACTCTCATCAGGACATAGAAATTTTGCAGAGTGACCTGAATAAAATAAAGGAGTGGACAGACAAATGGCAAATGAGGTTTAATGTGGAGAAATGTAAAGTAATGCACTTGGGGGTCAAAAAACATGAATTAAAAATATTCACCAGGTGGAGAACAGCTGGGAGAATCAATGATGGAGAAGGATCTGAGGTGCTAATAGATGACAGATTGAGCAATAGCATGCAGTGCCAAGCTGCAGCTAATAAAGCAGGTAGAATATTAGTATGAATGAATGAATGATTTGTATAGCGCTACAATGCGAACTGAATGGCCTCAAGGCGCTGTATTGGTGCTTTGTTGTCAACCTTCTTAGAAGAGGTAGGTCTTGAGTTTTTTCCTGAAGGCCTGATGGTTTTCTTCCATGCGGATGTAGGTTGGTAGAGCGTTCCATAACCGTGGTCCTTGGACAGCGAATCTCCATTCCCCTTTTGCTTTGTAGCAGGATTTGGGAATGAGGAAGAGGTTTTGGTTAGACAATCGAAGACTGCGATTGGGTGTGTAGTGTGTTATCTTCTCGCGTAGGTATTGTGGAGCGTCTCCATGGGCGCATTTGTGGGTGAGGCAAAGGGTCTTGAATGTGACCCGATTCTTTACGTTTAGCCAATGTAGGTTCCTCAGGGAAGGGGAGATGGATTCCCAGGTTTTTTTGTCCTGTTATCAGCCTTGCCGCCGTGTTTTGGATGAGTTGTAAGCGCGTAAGTTGATATTGGGGTAATCCTATGTAAAGGGAATTTGCGTAGTCAAGTCGTGAATTAATGACTGTTCCAACCACCACTGCTTTGTCCTCCTTTGGAATGAAGGGGATGAATCTGCGTAGCAAGCAGAGCAGATGGTGAGAACCACTGACTACTACTCCGAGACTCTTGACCTTGGTCCTTGGGGAGATGGTCTGCCCAAAAATGGTAGGTGGTGTCCAATCGATCTTGGTTCGGGAGTTTTGGTTTGCGTGTAGAATAAGAAGTTCTGTTTTCGATTCGCTGAGTTTAAGGGAGCTAGTGGTCATCCAGTCGTCTATCTGGGTGAGGCATTTTTCTAATTGCTGATGATGGTATTTTTGTCCGGTGATCCGAAAATATAATTGGGTGTCGTCAGCGTATGAGTGGAAGCAAAGGTCTGAACTTCTGATTATTTTGAGGAGTGGGCGGATTTATATATTGAAGAGTACTGGCGACAAGGGTGATCCTTGAGGGACTCCACAAGAGATTGCCCGGGTTTCAGAGGTGAATGCCCCTAGTTTCACTGTCTGAGAGAAGGATGCAAACCAGTCAAATAGGCAAACGTTTTCAGAGCATGCGCTCTTTCCTCAGGCCTGAGGAAAGAGCGCATGCTCTGAAAATGTTTGCCTATTTGACGAGACCGGCTCCTGCCCCCGGAAGTAAACCGATCCACCTGGTTGCTGGTGTGCGCTCCACTGACCAGGAAGTGTCAGCAGTGGATGCCCCAGCTCTTTTTTAGCAACAAGACAGCACCTCCAGGATACGGAAATCGCTTGTTCTACACCCTCCATGGACATCCGGCTCACCATCTCAGTTTCACACGCCCTTGGACATAGTACTTTTGTGAGTACAACTATTTTTAACCCTTTACATTGAAGATTTCCACTATTTATTGCACTTAGAGTGGCGCCTTCTGTTTCTCTTCCCAGTACCTCCAGAGGATTTCTTTGCCGCTTCTTAGATCTTCAAACTGGGCTGCCTTCTAAAAACTGCTGCTATTATTCTCCAAACCATATGACATGGACTGTCACAGAACAATATTTTAAGCTATTGCTTTTTTATTTTGGTGACAATTCACATGCAAGTTTGATTGGCCCTTCCTTCCCCTGTGCTTTTTTCCCTTCCCAAAGTTTTATCTCCCCCGTACCTTCCACTAACCCATTTGTTCCCTTCCCAGTAGCAATTAGATGATAAACAGATATTGCCAGAATCAGCGCAAATCCACTCTACCAAATCTGTATGGAGTAAGAAGATTGGTCTTTGGTCCTGGTGGTCTATAGCAAAGTAGAATGTGAGTGGTGTCATTGGGTGTTGATTGAAGATGTAGCGTCAGTGTCTCCATAAAAGGCACTGAGTTCTGCACAATTGGTTTGGTAAGCACCAGGTGCGATTTAAAAATCACTGCTAGGCCTCCTCCTTTTTTTCCTATCCGTTGTTCAGTTAGGATCCTGTAGTTCTCCGGCACCAATTCGGTAAGGATGGTGTTGCAGTCGGGAGTTAGCCAGCTTTCCGTGATGAAGAGGCAATCTATGTTGTTTTGGGTGATGAAGTCGTGTACTTCCAGTCTGTGTTTGGCTGCAGACTTGGTGTTAATCATGGCGCATGCTAGTTGTTGTGGTTGAGTTGGTGTCTTTCTGTGTTTGATGGTTGATCGTAGGTCGGTCTTTAGTAGTTGTTCCTTTCGTAGAATTTTTTGAATGGAGGCTGGCAATGTTGAGGTAGTATTCCTTAGCCTGTGGAGAACTTCTGCTGAATATTTGAGGTAGCACATGGCGAAAGGATGAAGTTGATGGCACTAGGATGACTAAGTTGAAGATCCTGATCCGGGTTTTTCCGTTGTCAGTCTAGTTATCAGACTTGCCGCCGTGTTAAGGCTATTTGTAAGCGCGCAAGTTGATCATGAGGTGCCCTAAGTGAAAGGAGTTTGTTTAGTCGAGTCGCTAATTCCTGGCTGTTCCAGCTGCCTCTGCTTGTAGCGATGATCCTGGACCAGAAGAATCCTGCTGGTGACCGCTGTGGTGTATTTTGCTGGTGCGAGTAGTACCGGTAGGGGTGATGGGGGCCTGTTGAACCTATCGCCCTCCCGTTTGATCCAGAGGAAGGCGAAAAAAACCCTGGCTGAGGCAGCCAAATGCTCAGTAGGGGAAAAAAATTCCTTCCTGACCCCCAGAGGCGGTCGGCCCACAGGGCCCTGGATCAACTGCTAATGGGGGGAGATCCCAAGAGCTTACCTGATTGGATATAATCCCTGAGGAGCTTGCTGTGTGGCCTGGTGCCTCTGTGGTGAGGTCCGGTTGCTAAGGCAGTGGTGTTCTGAGAGGGAAGGGCACACCGGCCTGCAGAAAGGAGGAAAGGGTAAGCTGGGAGGTGGGATGGGGTGGGTTGGGTCTCAACAGCAGCCGCTTTCTTCCTCGTCTAGCAAGCTAGAGCAGTGGCGGCTGTGGATGTTGCCCACCCAGGAGACTGACCTGTGATGAGAGCAGTGCCTGTTAGTACCTGCTGGGGGGTCCTGGAGGTCCTGGGGATGTCCTGTGCTGTACCTGGGTGGAGTGGGTGGACCAAGATGGCCACCGGACTAGGTCGGAGCCGCGGGCTTGCCTGGTCTCGGCTTCCTGGTGAGTGTAAATGCAGTCGCGGATGTGGAGGGGGGAGTCCGGTAACGAGAGGATCCGGGCCACATGGGTGGCTGAATGGAGCGAGCTACTGCCGATGGAGCGGTGATCCGGCGCCGGCCGGACTAGGCCGGAGCCGCGGAGTTTCCTGACCGCCTGCCCGGAGAGGATGGCGGGCTGGGTGACGGTGGCAGTGGGGTGATAGCGCGATTGGAGTTGGGTGATCGTATGCGGGCTGGGGGGGTCTTGTACCCGGTCCGCGAGCCTGGGGGGGGGGGGCTCGGATGCCGGTTCAGGCTGCTGGCTGCTGGGATCTGGGGAAGGCAGGAGGGCCTGCAAGAGGCCGGAGCTTCTGACGGAGCTATGGTTAATGGTTGCATAAAAGAGGGCTGAAACTATAATCCTGCCACTTTATAAAACTCTGGTTAGGCCTCATCTGGAGTTTTCTGTCCAGTTCTGGTCACCGAAGGGATGTGCTGGAGCTGGAGAGAGTCCAAAGAAGGGCAACTAAATGAATAAGGGTACTGGAGGACCTCAATTACGAGGAACAACTGCAAACACTACATTTATTCTCGCTGGATGAGATGCTTAAGAGGGGACATGATAGTGATCTATAAATATCTCAATGGGGATCCCAGTATAGGAAATAAACTATTCCGTTATAGGGATTGTAAAAGGACACGGGGGCACACAATGAGACTGGAGGAGAAGCGGATTAACCTTAAACTGCGTAGGGGGTTCTTCACTATTAGGGCAATAGAGATGTGGAACTCTCTAACACAATTGGTGGTGGCTGCGGGGAGTATGGATATTTGTAAAAGACTCTTATGCCCTGTACACACGATAGGATTTTCCGACAATAAAATCCATGGGATTTTTTCCGACGGATGTTTACTCAAACTTGTCTTGCATACACATGGTCACACAAAGTTGGTCGGAAATTCTAAACGTCAAGAACGTGGTGACGTACAACGCGTACCACGAACCGAGAAAAATTAAGTTCAAAAGCCAGTGCTGCTCTTCTGCTTGATTCCGAGCATGCGTGGCACTTTGTGCATCGGAATTGTGTACACACGATCGGAATTTCCGACAACGGTTTTGAACCAGATCCCAAATTTTGTGTGACGGAAATTCCTATGGAAAATGTGTGATGGAGCCTACACATGGTCGGAATTTCCAACAACAAAGTCCTATCACACATTTTCCATCAGAAAAACCTATCGTGTGTATAGGGCATTAGATGTACATCTTAAAGGACACAACATACAGGGATATGGGAAATCATTATAGACACTGATACACATACACCTACACCGGTTGAACTGGATGGACAATTGTCTTTTTTCAGCCTTACCGACTATGTAACCATGTAACTTGATCCCTGGGGAGAGAGACATGAGTTCTAAAACTAGGTATGTTGAAGTTTCTTGTCACCAAGTGTGGACTCAGTCCCCTCGATAGGGGTTTATGTCCTGGCATTCGTATCTGCGTACATTTTCCTGACCCCTGACAATGACAAGGGGGTGTTTTCAGCAGCAGGGGCTGGGAGACAGATCAGGGCTGAGGGAAAGCTTAAAGGCGTTGTAAAGGTTATTTTTTTTTTTTTTTAAATAACATATCATACTCAGTGCCGATCCTGACCTCCCTGGGGCCCTAAGCAAAATTCTGCTGAGGGGCCCTCTACCTGACCCGTGATGCCGTGAGCTATGTAAACCATTTGCCATTGCCACACAGTCACACCTGACACTTCAGCGCTCCCAATACAATCCTCCCTCCTTTAAAAAAACAGTCAAAGAATAAGTACAACAATATAGAACAGACATTATATATTTATCTTTACATATCTGAGTGTGGATCCCCCACTTACATCAGGGTCCCCAGAGAGCCACCCCTTACACCAGGGTCCCCAGAGAGCCCCCCCTTACACCAGGGTCCCCAGAGAGCCCCCCCCTCCTTACACCAGGGTCCCCAGAGAGCCCCCCCCCTTACACCAGGGTCCCCAGAGAGCCCCCCCCCCTTACACCAGGGTCCCCAGAGAGCCCCCCCCTTACACCAGGGTCCCCAGAGAGCCCCCCCCTTACACCAGGGTCCCCAGAGAGCCCCCCCTTACACCAGGGTCCCCAGAGAGCCCCCCCTTACACCAGGGTCCCCAGAGAGCCTCCCCTTACACCAGCGTCCCCAGAGAGCCTCCCCTTACACCAGGGTCCCCAGAGAGCCTCCCCTTACACCAGGGTCCCCAGAGAGCCTCCCCCTTACACCAGGGTCCCCAGAGAGCCTCCCCCTTACACCAGCGTCCCCAGAGAGCCTCCCCTTACACCAGGGTCCCCAGAGAGCCTCCCCTTACACCAGGGTCCCCAGAGAGCCTCCCCTTACACCAGGGTCCCCAGAGAGCCTCCCCTTACACCAGGGTCCCCAGAGAGCACCCCCTTACATCAGGGTCCCCAGAGAGCACCCCCTTACACCAGGGTCCCCAGAGAGCACCCCCTTACATCAGGGTCCCCAGAGAGCACCCCCTTACATCAGGGTCCCCAGAGAGCACCCCCTTTACATTAGGGTCCCCAGAGAGCACCCAACTTACATTAGGGTCCCCAGAGAGCACCCCCCTTACATTAGGGTCCCCAGAGAGCACCCCCCTTACATCAGGGTCCCCAGAGAGCATCCCTATAAAGCCCCTCCTTACATCGGGGTCCCCAGAGAGCCCCTCCTTACACCAGGGTCCCCAGAGAGACACCCCTTACATCAGGATCCCCAGAGAGCACCCCCCTTACATCAGGGTCCCCAGAGAGCACCCCCCTTACATCAGGGTCCCCAGAGAGCACCCCCTTACATTAGGGTCCCCAGAGAGCACCCCCCTTACATTAGGGTCCCCAGAGAGCACCCCCCTTACATTAGGGTCCCCAGAGAGCACCCCCTTACATCAGGGTCCCCAGAGAGCATCCCTATAAAGCCCCTCCTTACATCGAGGTCCCCAGAGAGCCCCCCATACATAAGTGTCCTCAGAGAGCCTCCCTACTTACATCAGGGTCTGCAGCATTGCCCTTTACATCAGAGTTCCCCCTTGCACTGTAAGGTGGAATCCTGCATACTATGATGTAAAGGGGAACTCTGGTCACCAGAGTCCTCCCCACATTCCCAGAGAAAGAAACCACTAAGATAAGGGGGTTTACTGATATAAGGGGGAAACCTTTATATCAGTGCCCCCTTACAATATTGTATTGACCCCCCTAGACTGGCCTGGCGGTGCTGTCACTGACCTCCTCTCAGGTGCATCGTGCAGGGCTCAGTCAGTCGGCTCCAGCTTGGTGGCTCTGGTTTTATCCCATAGTTTCCTCTCTGCAGTCCATACATGTCTGACTTCTCCCATGACCCCCATCCTGGCTGCGCTCCCTCTCTTGACTCAGGGGAGGTCAGAGGCTGCGGATGGGACAACAGGAGAGGTCAGAGGCTGTGGGGGGAGGGCAACAGTAGAGGTCAGAGGCTGTGGGGGGAGGGCAACAGGAGAGGTCAGAGGCTGTGGGGGGAGGGCAACATGAGAGGTCAGAGGCTGTGGGGGGAGGGCAACAGGAGAGGTCAGAGGCTGTGGGGGGAGGGCAACAGGAGAGGTCAGAGGCTGTGGGGGGAGGGCAACAGGAGAGGTCAGAGGCTGTGGGGGAGGGCAACAGGAGAGGTCAGAGGCTGCGGGGGGCAACAGGAGAGGTCAGGGGCTGCGGGGGGCAACAGGAGAGGTCAGAGGCTGCGAAGGGGGGGGGCAGGAGGTCAGAGGCTGCGCAGGGGGGGGGGGGCAGGAGGTCAGAGGCTGCAAGGGGGGGGACAGGAGGTCAGAGGCTGCAAGGGGGGGGGGGGGGGACAGGAGGTCAGAGGCTGCAAGGGGGGACAGAAGGTCAGAGGCTGCAAGGGGGGGACAGGAGGTCAGAGGCTGCAAGGGGGGGGACAGGAGGTCAGAGGCTGCGAGGGGGGGCAGGAGGTCAGAGGCTGCGAAGGGGGGGCAGGAGGTCAGAGGCTGCGAGGGGGGGGCAGGAGGTCAGAGGCTGCGGGGGGACAGGAGGTCTGAGGCTGCGAGGGGGGGGGACAGGAGGTCTGAGGCTGCGAGGGGGGGAAAGGAGGTCCGAGGCTGCGAGGGGGGGGCAGGAGGTCCGAGGCTGCGAAGGGGGGGGACAGGAGGTCAGAGGCTGCAAGGGGGGGGGGACAGGAGGTCAGAGGCTGCAGGGGGGGGACAGGAGGTCAGAGGCTGCAGGGGGGGGACAGGAGGTCAGAGGCTGCGAGGGGGGGCAGGAGGTCAGAGGCTGCGAGGGGGGGGCAGGAGGTCAGAGGCTGCGAGGGGGGGGCAGGAGGTCAGATGCTGCGAAGGGGGGGCAGGAGGTCAGAGGCTTTGAGGGGGGACAGGAGGTCAGAGGCTGCGAGGGGGAGGGGGCCCAGGAGGTCAGAGGCTGTGGAGGGGACGTTTTATTTTTAAAAATGGCGCCACTCTGCGCTATCGTGTCACTGGTGCCGCTGCCGCCGCTGTGAGGGCAGCGGCGCCTGAAAAAAAGATGGCCGCGGGGCCGACATGCAACTGCGCATGCGCCAGCACTGTTGCCGCTGCTCGGCAATTTTCGGTAGGCGGGCGCATGCGCAGTTGCATGTCGGCCCCGCGGCCATCTTTTTTTCAGGCGCCAGTGCCCTAACAAAGGCGGCAGCGGCCCCGGGGGCCCCCGAGCAGAGCCGATCCGCCGCGGGGCCCTACGCAGCTTGCGTAGTCCGCGTATAGGGCGGATCGGCTCTGATCATACTTACCTCCACTGTGCAGCTCGTTTTGCACAGAGTGGCCCCGATCCTCCTGTTCTGGGGTCCCACGGCACCTCTCTCGGCTCCTTCCCGCAATAGCTAACCCCCTCGGGAAGCTCTCTCCCGAGGGGGTTACCTTGCGGGTGCGCACCCGTCTCATACACTCTGCGTCCATAGACACAGAGTGTATGTCTCGGTCCCGCCCCTGGCGGCGGCGGCATTGGATTTAATTGACAGCAGCAGGAGCCAATGGCTGTGCTGCTATCAATCTATCCAATCAACGCCGAGACTCTGTGGTGAAGAGGACGCCGGGGACGAGCTGAGCAGGTAAACGGGCTAAGGTAAGTAAAACAGGGGGGCTGGGGGGGCCGTCATTGCCAGGTGTTTTTTCACCTTAATGCATAGGATGCATTTAGGTGAAAAAACACGAAACTTTACAACCCCTTTAATGGAGAAAAGTACAGACATATCCTCAATGACAATCTGTTTCACAGTGCTTAGGACCTCAGATTGGGCCAAAGGATCACCTGCCAACATGACAATGATCCTAAGCACACAGCCAAGACAACACAGGAGTGAGTAAGGTACAACTCTGTGACTGTCTTATGCCGCGTACACACGGACTGAATTTCCAATGGAAACAGTCCGATGGGAGCTTTTCATCGGCTTTTCTGACCGTGTGTATGCCCATCGGTCTTTTTCTGTCGGAATTTCCGACGGACTTTGGATTGAGAACCTGTTCTTAACTTTTACGACGGAAAACCTTTCTATCGGATTTTCCGATCGTGTGTATGCAATTCCAACACGCAAAATTCCAACGCATGCTTGGAAACTATTCGACGCATGCTCAGAAGCATTAAACGTCCCTTTTATAGTGCAGTCGAACGTGTTGTATGTCGCAGTGTTATTGACCTTCGGAATTTGGTATGACCGTGTGTAGGCAAGGAATTCCGGCAGGGAAACCATCAGAGCTTTTTCCGACGAGAATTCCGACCGCGTGTACGCGGCATTAGAGTGGCCCTGCTAGAGCCCTGACTTGAACCCTATTGAACATCTCTTGAGTGAGACCTGAAAGCGGCTGTCCACCAACAATCCCCATCCAACCTGACTGGGCTTGAGAGGATATGCAAAGAAGAATGGCAGAAAATCCCCCAATCCAGGTGTGCACGGCTTGTGGCGTCATACCCAAAACGATTCGAGGCTGAAATTGCTGCCAAAGGTGCTTTAACAAAGTACTGAGTAAAGAGTCTGAATACTTAAGTACACGTGATAGCTCAGTTTTTTCTTTTTAATAAATTTGCAGACATTTCTAAATTTCTGTTTTCAACTTGTAATTACTAAGTGAAGATTAACGAGAAAAAAATGAAACAACTATAGTATCAGGCTGCAACATAACAAAATTGAAAAAAAGTGAAAGGTGTCTGAATACTTTATGAATACACTGTACATGTAGCTACATTCTTGCAAAAAATATCCATACCTAGAATTATTCTTTAAAATGTATATAAACTTAAACAACTCTTCTCTTGCTTGCTCCTTTTTGTTTTGTTAATATGTCATTGGGTGAGTTATGTTATATCTGTTTTGTTATATCTGTTAGATAAGTGCAAAAAAAAAGCTGTTGATCCTGTCAGAAATCCGTGCACTGATAACTTCCTGGGAGCTCTACCTGTACTCACTGTTATCAGCTAGGATTGTTTCCAGTTCTCTTCCAGTTCACAGTATGTAAACATCTCCCTTCTATGTTATGGAGGTGTGTAGGAGTTATACCACGTACACACGAACGGACATTCCGACAACAAAACCGTGGATATTTTTCCGAAGGATGTTGGCTTAAACTTGTCTTGCATACACATGGTCACACAAATGTTGTTGGAAATTCCGAACATGAGAACGCGGTGACGTACAAGACGTACAACGAGAAAAAGGAAGTTCAATAGCCAGTGCGGCTCCTTCTGCTTGATTCCGAGCATGCGTGAGCTTTTGTGTGACGGACTTGTGTACACACGATCAGACTTTCCGACAACAAGTGACATTGGCAGAAAACCTGATCTCAAACATTTGTGGCTGGAAATTCTGACAGCAAATGATTGATGGAGCATAAAAACGTCCGGACTTTCCGCCAACAAGCTCACATCAAACATTTTCCACCAGAAAGTCTGACCATGTGTATGCTCCATCGAATATTTGCTTATATGCAAGTCCGAGTAGTGATTTTAATGCTGCTTAACCACTTGCTTACTGGGCACTTAAACCCCCTTCCTGTCCAGGTCAGTTTTCAGCGCTGTCACTTTTTGAATGACAATTGCATGGTCATGCAATACTGCACGCAGATTACATTTTGTTATTATTTTTCTCACACAAATAGAGTTTTCTCTTGGTGGTATTTAATCACCGCTGGGTTTTTTATTGTTTGCTAAAATTTTGCAAACAGGTAATTTTTCTCCTTCATTGATGTGCGCTGATGAGGCTGCACTGATGGGCACTGATAGGTGACACTGATGAGGCTGCACTGATGGGCACTGATAGGTGGCACTGATGAGGCAGCACTGGTGGGCACTGATAGGTGGGACTGATGGACACTGATGGGCAGCACTGAAAGGCACTGCTAGGTGGCACTGATAGGCACTGGTAGGGGATACTGATAGGCAGCACTGATAGGTGGCACTGATGATGAGGCACTGATTGGCAGCACTGATGGGCATTGGTAGGGGGCACTGGTGGGCATTAAAAGGTGGCACTGGTAGGTGGCACTCATAGGCAGTACTGATATGCACTGGTAGGTGGCACTGGTGGGCACTGCTTATCAGCAGTGGGTGTCCATGTGCTGGACCAATCTCCCGCTGAAAGCATGAGGGGTAAAAAGGCGATTGCGATCTTCTGTTTACATCACATGATCAGCTGTCATTGGCAGGGGCCGGGATCATTGATTCGCTGTCCCCTGCTCGGTGGGGCGGCATGCAGGCAGCTCATGCATGGGAGGACGTACATGGACACCTGGCAATTTAGGCACATTCCTAACCATTAAATGTTTCAAAAAGTCCTTCAAGTGAGATGAACGTTTGCACCAGTCAGGCGCTGACTGGGGCAAAAAATAGGCCCGGGCATTTTAGACTGAGAAGCCAATTTCTCCAGCGACCGGGGGCGGTTTGTGATGGGATAGTTATGGAGTCAGTCCTCTGCACTGTATTGTAAAGGGTCACTGTGATATAAAGGGAACTGCACTCTAACGGGGCACTGTAATAATTATAGTGCCTCTTTACAGTACAGCCCCCTTTATATTAAAGTGCCCCTAGCACATAAAGCCCCCATCACAGTGCCCCTTTCCACCATGCCTCCCCCCCCCCTTTTCTCTTTAAAGGGATTGTAAAGTCAGAAGTTTTTTTTGTATCTTAATGCATTCTATGCTGAGATACAGCAGTGGCGCCATTGGCTTCCGCTGCTGTTAATCAAAGTCAGCTGGCCAATCAGGAGAGAGAGGGGGTGGGGCACTGTCTGCATGGACACAGGGAGCTGTGACTCGGCTCGAGTACCCCCATAGCAACTTGCTTGCTGTGGGGGCACTCAACAGGAGGGAGGGGCCAGGAGAACAGAAGAGGGACCCGAGAAGAGGAGGATCTGGGCTGCTCTGTGCAATTCCACTGCAGCAGAGCAGGTAAGTATAACATGTTTGTTATTTCTATGGTGAAAAAAAAACAGACTTTACAATCACTTTAATCACAGTGCCCCCTTGCACTCTCTGCCTCTCCTACACAGTCCTACTTTTGAAAGGTCAGAGGCAGAATTCCTCCTGTGTGTCCTCTCCAGGGTCTCCCGCCCCGACGATGATGTAATCCTATTAGCAGGGCAGGGGCGGAAGTAGCTGCAGATCTGGATCATATTAACAAGCGGGTGATTACCCGCTTGTTAGTATGAAAAGACTCTCTGTGAAGACCTTCAGCTCCACTCGCCTCTGCTCTGTTGATAGGATGACATAGTTGGTAGAGCAGGAGAGCCGGGAGAGGATACACAAGCTTAGCAGGAGGTGAGCGGCGACCACGGTCTGTGTTACAGTAGCCCTGTCGTCAACAGGCCACTGACTGGTACTGGTCCACAGCCTCATGCATTAGCCAGCTCTCGTTAGGACATGCGGCCCGGTGGCCTCGGCTCACCAAAGAAATACCCGGTGTGCCCTATGGCCAGTTCAGGCCTGATACTAGTACACATCCATGAAATCTACAGTGATCACCCAAAAGTGGAGTTATGCCTTGTACACACGGTCAGACATTTTGACCACAAAATCCGTCTGATTTTTTCCGAAGGATTTTGGCCGAAACTTGTCTTGCATACACATGGTCGCACACAGTTGCCGGAAAATGTGAACGTTCGGAATGAGGTGACGTATAAAACGAACAATGAGACTACGTAGAGGCCAGTAGCCTATAGCTTTCGTCTACAAATTTTTTTCTGATTATGCGTGGCACTTTGTGCGTTGTAATTCTTGACAAACGATCGGAAAAAGTCTGATCGGATTTTGATGTCGGAAAATTTTTGATCCAGCTCTCAAACTTTTTCCGTCGGAAATTTCAACGGAAAAAAATCGACACACGATCGGATTTTCCGACAACATAATCCGATCGGACTTTTTCCATTGGAATTTCCGACCGTGTGTACAAGGCATCACTCTTCAAGGACTAGTAAGCTGCAATATGTCACATATTTGTTCCTGGGTTTTAGATAAATTTTATTGTTGGTGACAGGACTGTGGAAATTTGGCTCTGCCTAGGGAATTTACCTATTACAGAACTAATACCAAACATCCAATTGGGGTGCTGAAGGCTTCTCTTATCCCTCTGTCTGTTGAATCATCCTTCATAACTTTCAAAGAGTCGACTCTTCTCTTTTGCCTTTATCAGTTTCACATTTCTAATGAATACATTTATGCCCAGCAATGTTTGATCCCTTGTGATTACCAAAAACCGTGTTTGACTTATTTATCTCTGTGATTTAAGCTTCATCTAAATTTGTCCGAAAGACAAGATGTAGACTAGACTTTCCTTGAGCCTTCAAAATAAATCATTCTTAATCTGATCGATAGTTTGACGGATGATCCGTGTGCGAGAACGAAAGGCAGTGACAGAGTCACAGCAAGGGCACCTGAGACTTTTAATTAAAAAAAAAAAACAAATGAAATAAAAAAAAAGTAAATGCATGCAAGCAGAGACAAGGTTGTTAAGATCTAATTAAGCTGAATGAATGTTTAAAGCAAAGAAGAAGGTATAAACGCTCCCCAGACCTAGTTTTATACCATAACATACCATTATTAACGGTAAATAATCTACATAAAGATCTTCAAAAAATATTGTTCTTTTTTACAGTAAACACAGCCAAATTAAAGGGAATGTATCATCCATTTTAAACTTTAAGGCTACTTTCACACTGGGGCGGTGGGGCGTCATCGGTAAAGCGCCGTTAGTTTTAACGGCGCTTTACCGCTGTTTAAGCAGCGCTTTGCCGCAGCTAGCAGGGCACTTTTAACCCCCAGAACGGGTTAAAAAGGGGTCAAAAGCCCTCGAAAAGTGCCACTGCCAAAGTGCTTTGCATGCGCTTTGGCCCGTTGATTTTGTTGTACACCGCTCCCGCACCGCCCAAAGATGCTGCTTGTAGGACTTTTTTTCCCATCCTGCAAGCGCACTGCCCCAGTGTGAAAGCACTCAGGCTTTCTCACTGGGGAGGCATGAAAGGCGCTATACAGGCGCTATTTTTAGCGCTAAAACGTCTGAAAAGCGCCCCAGTGTGAAAGGGGTCTTAAAGTGTAATCCTAAGAGCTGACACCTTTGGATGCCTTCTCTATTTACAGTAGCCTTAAAGTGGTTGTAAGGGCTGAAGGTTTTTTACCTTCATCTATTTTATGCATGAATATTTTGAATATTGGGATCCCCAAAATCTATACCAGACCCTTATCCAAGCATACAGCCCAGCAGGTCAGGAAAGGGGGGAGACGAGCAAGCCCCCCCCACTCCTGAACCACATGGCCTCAACATGGGGGGGGGGGTGCTCTGAAGAGGTGCTCTGCCCCCCCCCACCCCAAAGCACCTCTTCCCTTCAACACTGGGCTGTGGGGGTCTGTGAGCAAGGGGCTTATTGAAATCTGGACCCCAATATTCCAGCCCCCTCCCCTATGTGAATATGTACCCCTACCCATTCACCAAAAAAAAGTGTCAAAAATAAATAAAGACAAGAGGCAGGTTTTGACAATTCCTTTAGTAAAAAACGAAAAAAAAAAAAACTTCCTCCGATGTAAATCCATTGTCAATAATAATGCCCGCTGCACCGCCGAACCCAAAAAAAAACGCTCTACCTGTGACGAAGGCTACCTGACAAATGTCTGCTCTGCTTTTTGACAGTTTTTCTATAGGTAAGGGATGGGGCCACCTGGTGACATCACCTGTGGCACCACCCCCTTGTGACATAACCGGCCAGTGCACCGACCCATCAACATAGGGACAAAGTGCTTTGGGGTGGGAAAGGTATAGCCCCCTGCCCCAAAGCACCCCCCAAGTTAAGGGCATGTGGCCTGGTATGGTTCAAGCACTTGCTTGCCCCCCCTTTCCTGTCCTGCCAGGCTGCATGCTCCGTTTTGCCAGAATTTTTTTTTTTTTCATTCAGCTGTCAGCGGGAGGCCCTTGGACAACTTGGATGACTCATCCATTGTTAAGAAAGCAGCAGCCGGCTTCCCGGTCCGCTCCTTAACAGCCAGCTATTCAACTGGGCCTTGGTTGAATTTATATAGCGCCAACAATTTATGCAGTGCTTTACAACATGAGGGCAGACAGTACAGTTACAATACAATTCAATACAGGAGCAATCAGAGGGCCCTGCTTGTTAGAGGTTACATTCTAAAAGGGACAGTCAAATGATACAAAAGCTAATAACTGTGGGAGATGAGCTGAAGGAGATAGTGGAAATACAGTCCTTAGATGGAGGTGGGATTGTCTTCTTTAAAAAGAATAGTTTTTTAGGGATCACCTAAAAGTGGATAGAGTAAGAGATAGCCAGACAGCTTGGGGTAGGGAGTTCCATAGGATGGGAGGGGCACAGCAAAAGATCTGGAAATAAGCATGGGAGGAGGTGACAAGGGTGCTAGAGAGCAGGAGGTCTTGGGAGGAATGAAGAGAACAATTTGGTTGGTATTTTGAGGGCAGGGTTAGTGATGTACCTGGAGGTCAAGTTGTAGATGGCTTTGTTCGTTATTTTTAGTATTTTGAATTTGATTCATTGGTTGAGTTGCAGCCAATTAAGGGATTGGCAGGGAGGGGTAACAGACATTGAATGACTGGTAAAGGTGGATGAGTCTGGCAACAGCATTCATGATGAACTGCAGGGGGGAATAGCCTAAAAGTCTATATAAAATGTAGCCAGAAAAAGCACCAAACACATGTGCTGAAAGTCCAGAAATGTTGTTTATTGATTCCCCTAATGGGCAAAAGAAAAAATGACACCCACACGTTTCAAGGACAGAAGATCCTCCTTCATCAGGGCTTACCAACTGTCACAGTAGTTGATTCATTCAAAGCTGAGAACTTGGGTAACTCATTCAGAACCGGAAAATATAAATAGTAACTTTGTGTCTGTGTAAAGCAGCCTTGCATTTATAAATAAAAAATGTTCTGCCCAAAGGTTAGCTTGAGGGCTCGTTCATATGTGCAACCTAATTGCCTACCCCTCTAAAAACAATCTGCAGTGGATTTCATGGGTGGTAAGGGGATGATATGTCACCTACTACTGTAGCCCTCAAAATGCTAAACCACCATGTTGAAACCAGGTGCATTGCACATTTGCGGCGCAGGCCTAGTCGATTGAATGGGTCACATTCAGCAGTGGTACTGCCTGTCGAATGCAACTTGCTATTTTCCTTTGGGTACACCCCTGAACTACTGCATTTCTTTACTTGGGTGGGAGGTTGGGAGACTATAAAATGGCCCCCACCACACCACTGGCCATCAGTGTGAATGACCCCTAACGTTGAACTTTAATTGAAATAGTTTTAACTGCCAAGCATAGTCTTTTCTGCATTCAATTTTCTTACCTACCTGTCTGCACTTTACACATGCATGGAAGTGACATCATCTTAGCCCGGCCAATCAAAATAACCAAAGATTGGAACCCAGAAGAAGACTGGATGAAGATGTGAAGTAGCTCAGGACACTGCAGCACTGGAGTGGAGGTGAGTATAGTCCCGCCTTAATATTTTACAGTATAACTTTAGTTGGCTTTAAAAGAGAAGTATGGATTTTGTTTTTCACATTTATACTTACCTTGGTGGATGCAGAATCGATCCGATGCTCTAACACTGGTAACCAAGCGATCTAACACTATTGAATTACTCAATTCCCACAGCTCCCTGAGCAGAGAGAGCTTCTGTCAGTCAGCGGCTCTCTGCTCCCCCCCCACGCACTTACTGGAGCGCTAGGCTGTGGAGGGGACGGGAGTGGCCAGCTCAGCCTCTCAGCGGCTCGCTCAGTGGCTGAGTCAGGGGCTGGTCCAGGCATGTGGGCGGATCCTGACTTCATTGTCGCAATTTTGTCCGAGCCTGGATTGGCTCTGTGATGTCAGCCATCAGCGGGCTTCAGCCCACTGTCTGCTGAAAACGGGTCACAGGAGTGCAGAACGAACTGCACTCCTGTGATCCACAGAGGAAGTCTAGGGGAAGTACAGTTAAACCTCTCCTTAGACTCTCGATTTTGCGATCTTTTTACCATGTGGTTATACTGAAGATCACTTGTAAACATTCCTTTTTTACTATATGTTCAGTATGAATGGACCGGATTTGTAACAGTTTCACTGTATGCAAGTGCAAACAATGGAGATCCTTCAAACCCTCACAATGGCTATCTTCGAGGCTCCAACGGTCATGTCCTTGAATATCGCTAGCCAATGCATAGTCATATTGCTACGCAATTGCCTTGAAAATGCTTAGATCATGCAAAGATTTGACTTTTGGCTTTTAACATAATCTAAGCTGTATTTTAGCTCTGGCATATCTTGTAAATAAGTCGCTTAAATGTAATGCCTATCGCTTGCCAGCAGCTGTTACTAGGAGACAAAAGCAGCTTTACCGCCTTAATGAACTAAACCATGTTTATAAACCCGTGACACCGAGATCAAAACAAAAGATGTCAAATCGCGAGCCAAAAAACAATGTGCATTTCTATTGTGTCACTTTGAATTTATGTGGTGGAAACGCACCTAAAAGTCTGGACGGAGACGTTTTTACGGCCTCTGCAGATTTACATGCTCGGCTGTAATGTTCTCCCTTTAAAAAACTGCGCTAGATATCTATAAAGTGTCAAATTATATTTAATGCTTTATCCAAGTGGTTGTGAAAAAGCAATACAAATTTACAGTCATTTAGCCACCCCCTTTTCAGACATTAAAACCTTATTAAATATTTTATGCTCAAAGACAAACGGATTGTTCATAAAGGGGAGATTTATGGTGGCCAGTCATGTCTTCTGTGTGTCTCTGGGATCAAATCAATGGGGCACTGAGGCGTGGCGGCAGAGGAAAACTTTTTTTCAAGATTCTGTCTTGGAGCGAATATATTAACACGACCTTTCAAGCATTCTGAAATGATCAGAGAAAATATAAATTAAAGATTAACCTCTTCTGCAAAGGGCTTCCGTCAACTCTAGGGGCCCTTTCAAAACTAGGCATGGCCATAACTAATGCACTGCATGTACTGGAGCTTACAACCTTTTCCCCAAAACCCAAAATAGGAAACTTATCCTCCATAAATGATATTTAGGAACTACATTTTGTGGTGGGACTTTTTAGGAACCAATGTATACCAAAGCTTCTGACACAAACTGTGTATGCTATATAAAAACTTTCAACTTTTAGTGTACAAAAATAAAAAAAACGAATTACACATAAAATCAAGGCTGACAATTATTACATATTCCCAGGGCTTTCTTTTAGCTGGAACTGGTGGAACCCAGTTCCGCAAACCCCTGGCCTAGGCCCTCTGCTCACCACTATCACTTGTAAACACAGAAGTATGGCTTCTGTGTTTACAAGTAGTAGCTTGTCTCCCAGTGGTTCCCAAAGATTGGATCTCCTGAGCAGATCCCACTGATTGCAGGATAGGGACAAAGGAAATGCAGGTGCCCAGGATGCAGTGCGGTCATGGGCGGAAGAGGGTGTGTGGTAGGCTGCACCGTTTGTGATCGCCATTTTCCCCTGGTGCCTGGATGCCGATGCCCCAGCAGGATGGTCTCTCTGCACGTGAGATAGGCAGAGCCACCTACAATGTGGAGGAGAGGGGTTGGGGGGGGGGGCATAGTTGTGTTCCTGAACCTATTCTCTGAGAAAAAAAGCCCCACAGAATCACTTATGCAAGATGATAAAGTTACACACTCTCTGTTCCATCAAACAACATAATGCTAATAGATCTTGCGAGGCGTTATTCTTATGGAAAACCCAATGCATTTCAAGGCATTCTTCTACAGAGTACCAAAAAATAGTGTAGCGCTAAATAGCTAGTGCCTAATAAAAGGAAAAAATCAAAGGTGACAACCTCAGTAGAACTGAGATTTATAGGAAGTGACCCAAAGTAACCTGTAGATACAGTATTACAAACAAAGGTGAAATATACACACAAATGAGTATAAAATGAGTAGTGAGGCATAAACAGAAAGTGTCAATGTCCACACGGAAATATATGTGGGATAAGAAAGTTCTTTCCCCTCGATCTCCAGCTGGAGTGGAACGTTTGTTTGCAGTAGACTGTGGAATATACTGATAAGCACTTCAGACAAATTCACACATAAGAGGTGGGGTACCAGATAAGATGGATGCACATACCATGCGGCAGTGTGTCTAATGGGCTCGTAATACTGGATTCCTGATGGTATGCATATGCCGGGCTGAGTTGTACCATTACGTCTCCGACTCCAGACCACTCGATAGTCAGTTTGCGGCTCCAGCCATATTTTTTACTTTTTTCTATAATAAATATCCCCAAAAATGTTTTTAAAAAAACACATTTCTTCATCAGTTTAGTCCAATGTATATTTTTCTACATATATTTGTTAAAAAAAATGCAATAAGCGTATATTGATTGGTTTGTGCAAAAGTGATAGCATCTACAAACTATGGGAAAGATTTATGGCATTTTTATTATTATTATTTATTTTTTTTTTTTTTTTACTAGTAATGGCGGTGATCTGCAATTTTTAGTGGTATTGCGCATGGATTGTACACTTTTGACACATTTTTGGGACCATTGACATTTATACAGAGATCAGTGCTATAAAAATGCACTGATTACTGTGTAAATGAGACTGGTAGGGAAGGGGTTAACACTAGGGGGCGATCAAGGGGTTAAATGCGTGTTCTCTCAGTGTGTTCTAACTGTATGGGAATAGGACTGAGTAGGAGAGGAGACATTTCGCTGTTCCTACTTACTAGGAACAAACAACATTTCTCCTCTCTGACAGCACAGGGATTTGCGCCCTTAAAGGAACCCCGTATATAAATGGGGTTTCGCGCAGCAGTGCCATTGTGACGCAGTATATGTACACGAGCCGGTCGGGAACCGGGTATTCTACACTCACCAGCCACTTTATTAGGTACACCTGTTCAGTTGCTTAGTAAAACAAATTGTTAATAAGCCAATTAAATGGCAGCAACTCAATGCATTTAGGAATCTAGACGTGGTGAGATGAAGTGGAGATGTCTTGCTGAAGTTCAAACTGAGCATCAGAATGGGGAACAACGGGGATTTAAGTGACTTTAAACGTGGCATGGTTGTTGGTGCCAGTTGGACTTGTTACTATTTATCTTTTCCAGACTAGTCTGAGTATCTGCTGATCTACTGGCATTTTCACGCACAACCATCTCTCGGGTTTACAGAGAATGGTCTGAAAAAGAGAAAATATCCAGTGAGCAACAGTTGTGTGGACAAAAATGCCCTGTTGATGTCAGAGGTCAGAGGAGAATGGGCAGACCGGTTCGAGATGAAAGAAAGGCAACAGTAATTTTCCCATTCATTACAGCTAAGGTATGCAGAATCCCATCTCTGAACGCACAACACATTGAACCTTGAAGCAGATGGCCTACATTAGCAGAAGACCACACCAGGTGCCACTCCTGTCAGCTAAGAACAGGAACCTGAGGCTACAACTCTCACAGGCTCACCAAAATTGGATAATAGAAGATTGGAAAAATGTTGTTTGGTCTGATGAGTCTCGATTTCAGCTGCGACTTTCATATGGTAGGGTCAGAATTTGGTGTAAATAACATAAAAGCATGGATCCATCCTGCCTGTATCAACGGTTCAGGCTGGTGGTGTAATGGTGTGGGGGATATGTTCTTGGCACACTTTGGGCCCCTTAGTACCACTTGAGCATTGTTTAAACACCACAGCCTACCTGAGTATTGTTCCTGACCATGTCAATCCCTTTATGACTACAGTGTACCCATCTTCTGATGGCTCCTTCCAGCAGGATAATGCACCATGTCACAAAGCTCAAATCATCTCACCACTGATCTCTTGAACATGACAATGAGGTCACTGTACACCAATGGCCTCCACAGTCACCAGATCTCAATCAATAGAGCACCTTTGGGATGTGGTGGAACGGGGATTTCCATTATGGACGTGCAGCCAACATATCTGCAGCAACTGTGTGATGCCATCATGTCAATATGGACCAAAATCTCAGAGCAATGTTTTCAACACCTAGAATCTATGCCACGAAGAATGAAAGCAGTTCTGAAGGCAAAAGGGCATCCAACACAGTACTAGCAAGGTGTACCTAATAAAGCGGCCAGTGAGTGTATAGTTACTGTATATTTATATAAAAATAAACAAATAATATATTATATATAGTATACAGGGGGTCCCCGAGTTACGAACTCGTTAGGGACTGGCCCCGTGTACGGAAGTCGGAAATGTTCGTAAGTCGGCGCGCATGCGCAGACCGACAAATACGGAGATTTCCGGACATTTCCGATGTTCCGTCTGTTGCCGTTCTGCGCATGCGCGGCACATTACGGACATTTCCGGCATTTTTCGACGCTCCGTATGGCCGCGCATGCGCAGAACGGCCGAAAGACGCCGAAAACCACCGAAAAATGGCGGAGGGTCCCCGCAGCACCCCGTTCGTAAGTAGGGGTTGTTCGTAGGTCGGGTGTTCGTAAGTCGGGGACCCCCTGTATACAGTATATACACACACAGAGCTGCATTCATTTGTGTAATTTTATATCTGAAGTTCAGTTAAAAAATTACCAAACACATGATACTTGTACTTTAATGTTGGTCTTAAAGCAGTAAACATATGTGAATATTCCCTACCATTTTGATACCAGCACTCCAGCCTAAGCAGACACATATACATACAATTTGCCCACACAGAGGAAACGCAGACACATGCCGCGGGACCAGATTTTCAACAGGACGCCGGTATCAGAGACGCCAGATCTGGTGTAATGATGCAGTAATCTGTACATCTCATCAACCTTCCTGCTGTCTGCCATGTGTCCCTGCTTGGCACGTAACGTTCACAAAAACACGTCCCCCACCTGCTGAACATCTCCGAAAATACTCTTCTTTTTTTCAGCACGGCAGATTTTGATGTACAGCCAGACAAATCCACTTCTCCTTTCTGAAATATAGTTTGAAATTTCACAAGAGCCGGCCTTCTCCCCGACAACTTATGGGACACAATGTCCAAAGAATGGACAATAAGTTGGATGGATGGCAGTCAACTAAACAAAGAGAGGACGATAAAAACGGTAAAGACCATAAAGATGTAGTGGAGGAGACATAAATCCATTTTAGTGGAAATGACGGAAATTGCTCAAAGATTTGACTTTGTGTTTTTTATTCTGATCATTTATTTCCCCTTTGTTATAGAATTATAACTTTTATGGAGAAAATAGAAAATACCATGCGGTGACTTTACTGTCCAGTTGTGTATCATATCCAGCCATCAAAATGCCCAAAATAAATATTCTAATAAAGTTTGAGAAAGACAAACATAGGACAAACACTGAGGGATTTATTTTTATAACCTTCACTGGACAAATGTCAAGCCCGTTCATGCATAGTGCAGAAATTCTGACTGTAATTTATCTAATAGAGCAACCCCTATGATCCTTATTTCCATCTAGTGGCCAAAATTTTATATATTCTCTCATTAAAGCATTTTTAGAAAAAAAAAACCGCATTTTAGCTGCTGGATGGAACTGATGATCATAGGGATTACACTCTCAGCAAAATGACATCCATAATTCATGTAACATGGAACATATCATCCAATGAATGTTTTATAAATAGACCCTAAAGTTAGGGACAGAGTGGGGAATGATAAGAACTTCCCTTGTTTTTTTATTGTTGTCTGTGTCACCACTAGGGAAAATCACCCCCTCTGTTTGTCTTGTTTAACGTTATCACCAAAAGTCACCCGAACAGGAATAGAGGGAAAATCTTCCAATGGGGACACTAGTTCTGGTGACCCCCAGGAATTTTCCTCATTTTGTCAAGCCTGTTTATTTGGTTATAACTTTGTCCTTACTGCAACTAGTTAAGGGCACTGGGTGAGCTAACATACCCATAAAAAGTAATCAAAGCACACAGGATGTGTGTAGCTCCTCCAGTCCTTTTATGCCCCCATCAATTGCCAAATCCTCTGAAAATGAAGCTCCAGCAGCTTCAGCTGTCAAAAAAGAACCATCAGACTTTGCATTCATCCACGTCTCCAAACAAACCTTGCCTTATGTTACCAGCTGTGGATAATGAGCTTACCACACATGCTCCAAAAAACTTCTAACAAAGTGCTCAGTGCCCACACAGTGCCCCCCCCTAAAAAAAAACAACAAACACAAACACACATTTGCCTGCAAGTCCCAGCTGTCAAAATTACAGCCAGGAGTTGCTGTGTAAGTACAGCAGCTGTAGAAACTGTTGCTGTAAAAATCGGACCATCTAGCACAGTGTTTATAAACATTGTTCAGACAGGAGATAGAGAGATACAAAGTAACATTGTTTATAAAAATTGTTCAGACAGGAAAAAAAATAACATCTTTACGTTTGTATCTACTCTGTTTAATTATTCAAAGGGATGAACTTGGATCTGCAGATTCTGTCAGTTAGGCTTGGTTCACACCAAGAGGTGCGACAGGGCACAGAATTTTTGCGCATTAGAGCATGTCATGTTTAGGCAGCTCAATAATTTAAATCGGCTGCCCTATGCACAAGAAATGTGCAAAAAAGGGTGCCTGCACCATTTTCAAAATTGAGCTGCACTAAACGGCATGGTAGTTCTGTACAATGCATTTGGATATAGGTGAATGCACATGTGCTTATAAGATGAATGGGGGTGCCATTAAGAATTAATGGCACAACCACGTGTCTGCAAAGGAGCAATGCATTTTTGTGCATTGTGGGAAAGCATGCGATTTTGAGCATTCCTGCCATGCACTAGTGCATAACTAGTGTGTGCCGAGACGCTGCTCTGTGTGTCCAGTCAGACACGGGGCCGTGGCTAGGCCCGCCCCCTCTCTCTCTTGGCTCACTGATTTTAATTGACAGCAGTGGGAGCCAATTGCGCCTGCTGCTGTGTCTCAGACAATCAGAAGGGAGAGTCCCAGGTTCTCATGCAACATCGCTGGATCGAGATGGGCTCAGTTAAGTATTAGGAGGCTGAGGGTTGTTGCTGCACACTGAAGTTTTTTTTTTATCTTAATGCAGTGAATACACTAAGATAAAAAAAAATTCTGCCTTTAGAAGCGCTTTAACTAAAATCTGTCTATTTCACTCTTTATTAACTCTTAGGCCTCATTCACATGGGGCAGACTAAACCATATGCCCCTGGAAGGCCATGTTTATCCGCACTGGGATACATAGGTGTTCCATGCACCCCTGTGCAGAGAGTCCCATCGATGTCTATTGGAACACAGTGGTTGCACAGACACAGCCGCTGCTCCCAATCTAACATCTGTGTGGGTATAGATGCTGAACAAGGTCCTTCCTGATAGGTCCCTGAATGCACCCATGCAGTTGCGTTCAGGTACTTACCAAGGAGGTCCTTGTTCCAGCACTTTGCGTTGTGGAGTAACAACTGTCTCCAGAGTTTTGTCCATGTCATCTGCACTCTAGGAGGGGACTACAAGTGGCTATACCTCCCAACATTTTGAATGAATGATTTGTATAGCGCTGCAACTGCGAACTGAATCGCCTCGAGGCCATTTTGAGATGGGAATGATGGACACCTACTAGCAAACGTATGTAAGTATAGGACACGCCCCCTGCCACACTCCCTTAAAGGGTAAATAACAAAAAAAAAGGTTAATTAAATCCACAAGTTTTTTTTTTACCACTACTCTTCCTTTATATTGGCTTTTAAAATTGAAAAATACAGTAATTTAGAATTTGGTAGAAAGGTTTAGCACTGGGAAACACTTTTTGAAAGATAAAAAGTGCATTTTATATACAACTATATAGATAAGACCAAAATGAGGGACAATGAGGAGGAAAGAGGGACAGAGGGACATTTCTCCAAATCAGGGACAGTCCCTCAAAATCAGGGACAGTTGGGAGCTATGCAAGTGGCTGTGCTAAGACACATCACACAGGTATGGTCCACCATTGCCACTATCAGGAAGCCAGTCCATAGCAATGATGAGCAGATGCCGATGAGGGGAGTGCACGTAGATCAGTAGTGGCTAAAGATGCTGGAAGAGACCACAACTCTGAGACCTAGATAAAAGAAGAATAAAGGGGAAAGCAGAAATTAATGCAAAAACAAACAAAAAATGGGAACTGCCTACACAATTTTTTTAAAACTGTTATGACTAATTTCTGATTGGGACTCTAAAAAAAAGTTAATACTGCAGCTGCAGGAACAGATCCACAGGACTCAATCACTGTGTTTAAAATGACCGTTCAGTGTCAAAATGTATTATTACATGTTATTTTATTCATAGATAAGAAAGGGGTGGTGTGAGATGTTATTAAAAAACTAACAAATAGAAATATGTTATTAAAAGCTAACAAATAGAAATATATTATTAAAAGCTAGTGAATAGAACAATTGTAAAAGTAAAACCTTGAGAGGGGAGGGGGGAGTATAGAGCTTCTGGAGGAGATGTGTCTGTGTGTTAGGTGAAGGTTACAGAACACATTTCAACAGTGAGAACAAAATGGAGCCTCTTGTGCTTAAATGAACAGTACAGTGAATGACCATGTCATTTCCCTCCTTTTGTTTACTTGACACCATTCTTCTCCGCGTTACATTCAGCTGATTGCTGGTAACTCCTGTTACATTGGCGCAGAGAGACGGCGTCCAGTTCAGCTCTCTCCTAGCTTTCCCACAATAATGTGTTCATCAGGGCTGGTGGACCATTTGTTGGTACAGCGGGTAGACACACAGAGGCATAGCCTGATGAGGAAGTAAATAACAAATATGAGAAATAGAAAGAAATAGAAAGAGAATAGCCTAGTTTCTGTAACCATGTTACTATGCCATATAAAAAAATTACCAAAACCTCCTAAACCCTTAAAGGGGTTCCATCCATCTTTAGCAATATATCTGGCCTTATTCTGTAGTTCTTTAATAATGTCCTCATTATCAGAAATGTATATACAACAGTCAGTACGATATACCTTACACATCCCACCTTGAGCTGCAGTGAGATAATTTAGCGTTAATCTATGCTCTAATACTACTTTTTAAGCTGAGCCATTTCTTCACTTAATAAACCTATATCAGTGGTAGTAAGGTTAATAATCTCATCTACAATCTAATTCTTTTCATTGCTTCAATTCCCCATCCTGTCCAGGAAGGGAACCATGACCATGTCATGTCACCTTCTTTTGAACACTAAAGGGTATTCTGGACTTTGATCTGGTCACACTGTATCTTTGCGAACAGCCAAAGTAGGTGCCCAATATAACATGTACCTGTAACATTAGTAGGAAGCCAGGCGTAAGCTTTATTTCCACATATATAATATAACCGTCTACGTATGTATGGTATGGCTGCTCCTAAAAAACTGGAAGCAATAACATGGAATCTCAGGTAACCAATATTTTTACATATTGGGAACTGTGAGCAATTTGTACTATAAAGGGTTCTATTTATTTCTGTATCTGGGATATAATAATATTGACCATAGTTTCGTCCATAAACTGTAATTTTTGCTACAGTGCAATCTGAATTGCCCAACCGTGTACATTTAGTGTTAAACGGGCATGTAATGTTTAAACAAATCTGTGGAGTGTCTATCTGTTTGGAAACCATCAAAGTTACTGATCTGTGCTCATTAGCTGTGGAGACTATGTATGAGCCATTTATTCTGGTTCTGTTTAGACCAGTGAATTTGAGAGGCACTGCTATCATGGGTATTGTTCCTGTTTGGTGATGTAAGTGAGAACACACCCAGCAGTTACTAGCGTTGCTATGGGTTGCATACAATTTTAACATTTGGATGAAAGGGTTATTTTTCCATGTCTCTGTTCTCACAAACAACAAAAAGAAAAGAAATATCATCATAACTTTTTCAAAGGATATCATTACTTCAGGATTTTCTTGCAGTGACTGTAGTGAATCCAGGTGGGCTTTCCTTCCAACTTGACAGTGGAACCGGTTGTCAAAAGCACCAAATGTGATCCGTCAAATTTTGGTTCTAGCGGCTTTCTGGAGTCGTCACTTTACAACTACCCAGTCACCTGGTTGGATTCTGTGACTACCTGAAACAGAATCTGGGTCGGGACAGATTTATAAACACCTTCATGTATTTTATTCAATGTTCTTTGCAAAACCTGAACATATTCTAACAGATTAGAGTGAGAAGCCTGCAACTGTTGGGGAAAATATAGCCCTGTTTTGGGTGGCCCGCCAAATAAAATCTCATAGGGGGACAGCCCATGTGGTTGTTTAGGGGTAGTTCGTACAGAATATAGGGCTAACGGCAAAGCTTCCACAAAACCTTTTCATGTATCTGCTTTAATTTTTGCACATCTGTTTTTCAAAATTCCATTAAGTCTCTCAACTTTACCACTACTTTGTGGATGATAAGGTGTATGGAAAGCTTGCTGTATGTGAAGGGCTTCCATGACCCCTTTCATTACTTCCCCAGTAAAATGGGTTCCTCTGTCACTCTCCATAGTTTCAGGAACTCCATATCTACAAACTATTTTTCATTCAAAATTTTCTTTGCTGTTGTTTTTGCATTTGCTTTAGCTACCGGCCAGCACTCGGGCCAACTTGAGAACATGTCAACACACACTAAAGCATACTCATAGGTGCCTATTCTGGGCATCTGAATGTAGTCTATTTGAATTCTTTGGAAAGGGAAATCTGGCTTAGGAGAATGCTTTTGGGGAACATGGACAGGCCTCCCTGCATTGTACAGAGCACAAGTGAGACATGAAGCACAAAACCTGGCTGCAAATGCACTAAATCTAGGTGTTATCCAATAGCAGTCAGTAAGTGCCACCATCATGCCCTTAGCAAGATAACTGAAGCCATGTGCCAGTTGTGCTAAAACTGGGTACAAACTCCTGGGTAGACACCACCTGTTGTCAGTGCTCCACAGGCCCTGCTGATTTTGGGTGGCATTACATTTGATCCACTTATCCTTCTCTTCATCAGGGGCCTGGTTCTGCAACTGAATTAGAGTTTCTACATCCCACTGCTCTTAATGAGGAGAATCTGTCCCCACTACCTGGGCGACCCCTACAGTGAGTGTGACTCCAAATGCCATAAGGGCAACATCCTTTGCCAATTGGTCCGCTAAAGCATTTCCTCTGGCTGTCATGTCATTTCCCCTTGCATGTCCTTTTACCTTCAAGATGGCAACTTCTGCTGGTTTCTGAAAGCCTCAAATAGCCGCTCTATGAGTTTTGCATGTCTCACTGGCTTCCCTGCACTAGTCAGGAATTTCTGTGCTTTCCAAATAGGCCCAAAATCGTGAGCTATGCCAAACGCATATCTGTTGTCAGTGTAAACGTTTCCCCTTTGATTCTCTTCATGACAGAACAACGAGAAAGTCTTAATAAGCTTCTTTATCTGCAATTCATTGTCCCATGTGAGTTTGAAAGGATTTTTAGTGGTAGCCTCATATAGAGGAGCCATAAGTCTGATGCATTTGGAATCCAGTCCCTACAATATCCTACTAACCCCAGGAAGGCACGTACTTGGCTTTTCAAATTTTTGTAGAGTTTTAACTCATTCTGAGGTTAGGTGACGGATTCCATGTGAAATGCAGTGATCCAGGAAGATCACTTTCTCTTGGCAGTATTGTAGCTTATCTTTGCTAGCTTTGTTGTTACTGTTATAGAGAAACATGAGAAGGCTTACTGTTTCTCTGCTAAAAATGTCCTTTGTATCAGAACAAATAAGCAAATCCTCTATGTACTGAAGCAAAACTGTGTTTGGGTGGGGGACCATTGGTCCAATACTTGCTTTAATGCAGTATTATATTCAGAGGGGCAACTCACACAGCCTTGGGGCAATCTTGTCCATGCTAACTTTTGGGCATCATGGGTAAATGAAAAAAGGTGCCAGCAATCTGGGTGCAGGGGCACCAAAAAGAAAGCATTTGCAAGATCAATCACTGTAAAGCAGGTGCTGGAGGCCGGTATTCCACTTAGTAAAGTGTGGGGGTTGGGCACAATCGGGGTATCTGCCTCAATTATATTGTTAGTGGCTCTTAAATGATGCACCATGTGGTATGTCACCTGTCCACCCTTCTTCCCTTCTTGTCTGGCTTCTTTGCAATTGGGAACAGGGGTGTATTGACTTGGAACTTAATTGGTACAACAACCCGTGCTTCTTTCAGTTGAGTGATTTGATCCTTTATCCCCTCAGTCTGAGCAATACTCAGTGGGTACCGTTTAATCTGTGGGAGATGGTTTAATTTTTATCATGACTGGAGTGCAATCCAGCAGACCTATAGATCATATTTGCTGGTGGCCCATAATTCAGCAGGAATTACTTTCAATTCTGGTGGAAATGGCGTAGTGGAGTCTTGGATTAAAAATACTCCATAGGCAGAATTTAAAACTTCTCCTGACAGACTACTGACCACTTGGACTCCTGTAGAAGTGTAGTCTATGTTTGCTAAAATTTGGTTCAAAATGTCAGCTCCCAAAAGATTGGTAGGAACTGTGTCTGAAACTAACACTTTAGTGACAATTTCTGTTTGCTGTCCTAGCCTTAGTTTAAGTGGCTTGGACTCAACCAAATCAGTAGAGGTCCCGGTTAGGCCAACACCAGAGATAATATTTGTAGATAATAATCCTGGAGGTAAGTCCTCTATATTAAAAACACTTTGGCTTGCACCAGTATCGATTAAACAGGTTAATTCTGTTTCTCCGCCAGGATAGGGGATGGCCTCTGGACCATTGTCTCCCCTATTTAACATGATTGATACTGGCCTGCCATTTTCTTATGCTTGATCCACTGCTTTTGGCAGAGAACTGGGATCAGCATGAGTTGCCTCTAAGCTCGTTTCCAGTCTACGGTCAGGAAGATGGCAGAATTTGGATATGTGTCCTTCCCCATTACAATTGTAGCATATAATTGGTCCCCGATTGCCATGATTTCTGAAATTGCCTTTGCCTCTTCCTCTCTGCTTCCCCATGTACATAACCTTGAGTTTGCTGTCTGTTTGCTTAATCCTGTTTTCTATGGATAACAGAATAGGCAGGACGTCTCAAATAGACATATTGCCTGCCTCAGGCCTTGCTGTGAACAACTTTTCTTTCAAATGGGGTATTAAACCATCAAGAAACCTTTGTTTCTCCAGTTGTGTAGATGGACTTGCAGTTTCTCCTGCCTTCTCTTCCTCTATTACTATCTATATATCACTTAACCGCCTCCAATAAGCCCCTGCTGCTTCCTCTTTCCCTTGCTTAGCATTCATAAATTCAGCATGTCTGGTTTGTCCATATATTTGGGGCAATTTTTCCTTCAATTTCTCACAAACCTCCCGTCTACTAACCATCTTACGTAGATTTTTGACGTTTACACCACATTCTTTAAGTATATAGCCAGACATGTTGCTTCCCACTGCTTTAATAAGAAGCTGATGAATGTCAGTAGCAGAAGCCTCATATGTTTCCTGTGCAGCACTAAGTTTGTTTGCAAACCCAATCGGATTCTTTCTAGGATCTCCCAGTCCCTCTAATATGGCTCTCATATCTTGGGGACTAAAAGGTACACGCCATTTAATTTGAGACTTACCTTCAACAGCATTACCTTCAAACACTAATTGGGTTCTGACAGGATAAACTGCAAATGATTGCTCTGTGCCAGGGGCAGAAGGGGTGGCACCTCCCTTCCTTCTCTCTTCATCTTGCTGCCACAATTTGGAAATTATGGTTTGCTCCCTAAGTTCAGACTCTATCTCTCTTTCTCTGGCCAAAGCCATAAGTTCGGAGAGATTTAGTTTTGCATATGTGCCTTTTGATTTATGCCAATCATCTGTTTCTAGGATACGAGCCAAAACCCTCTTTGTAGGTTGATATGGGGCTGTTAAACCTCTGCTCTCTACTATATTGCCCAGCTCATCTTTTGTGTGTTCCATTTAATCTAATAATTTTGCTTCTGTGCATGCACCCCTTAAAGCCAAACTGGGAGCCACATAAGGTGGGGGGTCCTCCTCTATAGAGTCTTATGGCCAAATGTAGTAAATTTGGGCAGTACTTTTATTAAACATCTCCGTCAAGCCAGTTTGATTTGCTACGTTAGCTTCTGTCTCCCATGTGCAAGCTATTCTCCAAGTTCCTTCACTGCACAGTAGTGGGCCATAATCGTGCAGAAAAGTTTGCCATACTTGTAAATCAAAAGTCCCTTCAGATTTTAAAGGTTTAGCTGTTCCCTTTGTCCATTCTACCCATTTATCTAGGGGCTCAGTATAGGCTGAACCGTACCTTCGGTTCATATATTCTCTAGCGCTCCTCTTGCGCTGGGCATTTTCTGAAGGCCTCTCACCCTTCATTCCCTTAATTAATTTAATGCCCACAATGACTGATCAGTCTTCTCTACTTGTGCCTATACCCTCTTGCCTCTAAAACAAATAGTACAGCAAATCTGCAGATTTACAAGAATAGTCTCCACTTATCTACGTGGATAGAAAGGGGTTTATGACAATAGACAAAACACTCATTAAGAAACCCTCCTCATCTCTTCCCTTCTCTGTGAGTTTTATCTGACCCTACCATGCGCCTCCGACCCAGGTCGCCCACAAGGAGTCAATGCAGGGAACTGCATAGGATTCTCCCTATCCACACACAGTCCAACCCATGAAGGGGGACACAAACACATTCACACACACGTTACCCAACCAGAAAGGTCCGAGAGTGGTCTGGTTTCCTTGAGATAGGATACATAGGAAAGGCAGAAATATAGCAAGCTTAGTAAGCAATATAGTAAGCAAGGACAGCTTACCTAGCCTGCATTTAGAGGTATACGTTCCCAATGATCCCGATCAGGTTCCTTCTGGAAACTCTGCCAAACTCTTGATATCTGACTCACCAAAACTGTTATGACTAATTTCTGATTGGGACTCTAAAACAAAGTTAATACTGCAGCTGCAGGAACAGATTCACAGGACTCAATCACTATGTTCAACTACTTAAGCCCCGGACCAATTTGCAGCCAAAGGACCAGGCCCCTTTTTGCGATCCGGCACTGCGTCGCTTTAACTGACAATTGCACGGTCGTGCAATGTGGCTCCCAAACAAATTGCGTCCTTTTTTTTTCCCACAAATAGAGCTTTCTTTTGGTGGTATTTGATCGCCCCTGCGGTTTTTATTTTTTGCGCTATAAACAAAAATAGAGTGACAATTTTGAAAAAAAATGCTATTTTTTTTACTTTTTGCTATAATAAATATCCCCAAAAAATATATAAAAAAACATATTTTTTTCCTCAGTTTAGGCCGATACGTATTCTTCTACATATTTTTGGTAAAAAAATATAGCAATTAGCGATTATTGATTGGTTTGCGCAAAAGTTATAGCGTTTACAAAATAGGGGATAGTTTTATAGCATTTTTATTAATATTTTTTTTTTTACTAGTAATGGCGGCGATCAGCGATTTTTATTGTGACTGCGACATTATGGTGGACACATCGGACATTTTTGACACATTTTTGGGACCATTGTCATTTACACAGCAATCAGTGCTATTTAAATGCACTGATTCCTGTGTAAATGACACTGGCAGTGAAAGGAGCTAACCACTAGGGGGTGGGGAGGGGTTACGTATGTCCTGTGTGTGTATTTTTACTGTAGGGGGCGTGGCTTATCGCGTGACATCACTGATCGTCTTTCCCTATGACAGCTAACAAATAGAAATATATTATTAAAAGCTAGTGAATAGAACAATTGTAAAAGTAAAACCGTGAGAGGGGAGGGGGGAGTAGAGAGCTTCTGGAGGAGCTGTGTCTGTGTATTAGGTGAAGGTTACAGAACACATTTCAACAGTGAGAACAAAATGGAGTCTCCTGTGCTTAAATAAGCAGTATAGTGAATGTTAATACTATGTAAAAAAAAAAAAAACATATGCAAGAGGGTCTGAGACTTCCAAAACTCATTCACTGGGAGTAATGGAAAATACACTAGTTCAAGGAGCTCATTGGGTGCAGCTAGGCTGCTCACATCCACCAACGATCCCTTCCAGTGGGTGCCAGGAAAGTCACTCAAAGCCAAAAAATAAAATAAACATTAGCTATGCAAGGCAAATTTGGGCAAATAGTGTAATCAGCATTATGAATATGGGGTAAACGTATAAAACCCTTTACGATGTTTAAATTTATTTTTGTAGTCTTGAAGGGGGTGCGCCTTGAGCCCCCAATACATTAAAGCTAAATTCCAGGTATGGCATTTTTTACATACATTGGTGCAGTTTGGAACAATATAAGAGTGTATCTTCCATATGTGTGGGACAGTGTTGGTCATCTTACTTTAAAAAAGTAATTAGTTACATTACAAATTACTTCTCCCAAAAAAGTAATTGAGTTAGTAACTCAGTTACTACATTGGAAAAGTAATTAGTTACTCAGAAAAGTAACTGTGATTTTTTTTTTTTTATATTCTTAGGGGCGGGTCTAGTTTTACTGTAAGCAAGGGGTGCGTTCCCCCCTGCACATCTATTTCCCCTCTGTACCCCCCTGCACGTCTGTTCCCCCCCAACACATATCTGTTTCCCCTCTGTACCCCACTACACATCTGTCCCCCCCACACACGTATATCTGTTCCCCCTCTGTACCCCACTACACGTCTGTCCCCCCCCCACACACATATATCTGTTCCCCCTCTGTACATCTGTCCCCCCCAAACTCACGGATCGGATCGTTGCTTGGATCAGAGTCACGGATCGGATCATTTTTCGGATCAGCAAATAATAATTGAATTTGCAAAAACCTGTAAAAATTCCACCACCATAAAGCCCCCACTGTAATATCCATAATCTCACCCACTGTAATATCCACGTCATCTCCTCAACTGTAATATTGGCTGAGTATGGCTGGGTACGGCTGAGCATGGCTGGGTACGGCTGGGTATCGCCGAGTATGGCTGGGTATTACCGAGTATTGCAGAGTATGGCTGGGTATGGCAGAGTATTGGCAGGGTGTTGCAGAGTATTGGCAGGGTGTTGCAGAGTATTGGCAGGGTGTTGCAGAGTATTGGCAGGGTGTTGCAGAGTATTGGCTGGGTATCGCAGAGTATTGGCTGGGTATTACCGAGTATTGCAGAGTATGGCTGGGTATTACCGAGTATTGCAGAGTATTGCAGAGTATGGCTGGGTATTACAGAGTATTGCAGAGTATGGCTGGGTATTACGGGGTATTGCAGAGTATGGCTGGGTATGGCAGAGTATAGCTAGGTATTACGGGGTATTGCAGAGTATGGCTGGGTATGGCAGAGTATGGATGGGTATTACGGGGTATTGCAAAGTATGGCAGAGTATGGCAGAGTATGGCAGAGTATGGCTGGGTATGGCAGGGTATGGCAGGGTGTTGCAGAGTATTGGCAGAGTATTGGCAGAGTATTGGCAGAGTATTGGCAGGGTATTGGCAGAGTATTACCTTGGTATTGCAGGGTGTTGCAGAGTATTGGCAGGGTGTTGCAGAGTATTGGCAGGGTGTGTATTGGCAGGGTGTCGCAGAGTATTGGCAGGGTGTCGCAGAGTATTGGCCGGGTATGGCTGGGTATTACCGAGTATTGCAGAGTATGGCTGGGTATTACAGAGTATTGCAGAGTATGGCTGGGTATTACGGGGTATTGCAGAGTATGGCTGGGTATTACGGGGTATTGCAGAGTATAGCCAGGTATTACGGGGTATTGCAGAGTATGGCTGGGTATGGCAGAGTATGGATGGGTATTACGGGGTATTGTGGGGTATTGCAGAGTATTGCAGAGTATGGCTGGGTATGGCTGGGTATGGCAGGGTGTTGCAGAGTATTGGCAGAGTATTGGCAGAGTATTGGCAGAGTATTGGCAGGGTATTGCAGAGTATTGCCTGGGTATTGTCAGGGTATTGGCTGGTATTGCAGAGTATTCGCAGGGTATGTGCTGGCATCCGATCTCTCCCCTCCACTGTACAGATCTGTACACAGAGGGGAGAGAGGAACCGGCGTCATCTTGACGCCGGTTTGTTTACAAGTGATCGCTCCGTCATTTGACGGAGCAATCACATTGTAAACGGCCGACGGGTGCACCAAGATGGCCGCCGCTCCGGAGCTAGGCCGGAGCCGCGGGCATCTTGGTACACCAAGATGGCCACCGCTCCGGAGCTAGGCCGAAGCCGCGGCCTTTCCTAAGGCCGAGGCCGCGGACGGCTCCGCGGACCGCGGCGAGTAATTGCGGTAACGCCGCCCCAGTAATGGGAACGGCGTTACCGCGAGGGGAAGAGTAATCAGTTAGATTACTCGTTACCCTTTAAAGTAACGGCGTTACGTAACGCCGTTTACTTTAATCGCGTTAGTTACAACACTGGTGTGGGATCCCTCTAGAAGCTGGAAATCAGTTTACTAGGCACCACTACTAGAGTGATCTCCACTAGCTGCCAGGTCCCATGCCAAGTGGCTGCTCTGCTGTAAACACAGGAGGTTGCTTGCTTGGCACGGGCGCCATTCAAAAAATGCTTTGCATTTTCTAAATGAATGCTAATCAAGAACATGGGAGCATGTCCTCAAATAACTAGAGGGAAGTTCAAAACTAATCTCAGAAAGTATAATTTTACTGAAAGGGTAGTTGATGTTTGGAATAAACTACCAGCAGAGGTAGTGAGACAGTCAACAGTAAATGGCTTCAAACATGCTTGGGATAAACATAGATCCATAGTCAGGCAACAAAGTTAACGAAAAAATAAAAAAAAATAAGAAAAAAACAATACAATAGAAAAAAGATCAAACCCCCCCCCCCCCCAAAAAAAGAAAAAAAAAACAGACAAAAGAAACAAAACAATTTGCAGTCATTGAAAAAAATTTGCTTCTGGGTTTAATATCACTTTAACTGCTTGCCAACTGCCTCACGTAGGAGTACAGCAGCAGAGCGGCTCTCCTGTGCCGGATCATATATCTAGTAAAGGATCCGGCACCCCTGGATAGGGAGCATGTAGGTGCACCAGCTGTGCTGTGATTAGTCACAGCACAAGCCTATCAGCCAAGCCTATCACCGGTGGCCAATGATTGACTGAACGGCGAGGAGGAAGACAGGACAGAGCTCTGTCAATGTAAACAATGCAGAGCTCGGTCCTGTCAGCGGGGATGTGCCAGCTTTTATTTCCCTGCAAAGCAGGGAATAAAAACCGTCACATCCCTTAGTAAAAGCAGCACACACAATACACAAACACTGGCTAGGCACACATTTAACCCATTGATCGCCTTAGATGTTTAACCCCCTTCCCTGCCCGTGTCATTAGTACAGTGACAGTGCATATTTTTACCACTGATCATTGTATTACTGTCACTGGTTCCCACAAAGTGTCAAAAGTGTCAGTTAGTGTTAAATTGCTCACCATACTATCAACGTCCCGCTATAAGTCGCTGATCGCCACCATTACTAGTATAAAAAAAAAATCAATATATATCCCATAAATTGTAGATAACTTTTGCGCAAACCAATCAATATACAATTATTGGGATTTTTTTTTACCAAAAATATGAAGCAGAATACATTTTAGCCTAATTTAGATTTTTTTTTAATTTTCATTGGATATGTTTTAGAGCATACACTGGGCAAGCTGCAAATGACACTGGCAAGCTGCAAATGACACTGGGCAAGCTGCAAATGACACTGGGCAAGCTGCAAATGATGCTGGGCAAGCTGCAAATGGCGCTGGGCAAGGCTGAAAATGGCGCTGGGCAGGCTGCAAATGACGCTTAAATGTGAGTTTTTTTTCCCCCTAAACTTCCCTCCTAAAACTTTTTTTCCTTAAAATGCCCTCCTAAACCTGGGGTGCATGTTATACGCCGATAAATACGGTAACTAAAAATTCCAGTATACTGTATATCCCATAGTTGTAGATGCTATAACTTTTGTGCAAATAAAGCAATATACGCTTATTGTTTTTTTTTTTTTTTTTTTTATCAAAATCTGTAGCTGAATACAAATTGGCCTAATGTTTTTTTTTTTTTTCCAATAGATTTTTAGTGAGTTTTCCAGATTTCTAACAAACAACCAGGTAGATACACACATTTCACATTGGTATACACTATATCACAACATGTGACTGTTTGCTCAGATATAACATTAGTAATCATTAGTATTGGCAATATAAGTCAACAGACCAAAAAATAAAAACATAAAGGAGAAAAAAAGTTCAATAGGTCATTGTATTTTTCTGTCCATATTAACCAGTTTCTATGAAAATTCTTACATGTCAGAGAGTTAATCGCTATGAGGCATTCAAAGGTATAATTCTGGTGGGCTTGTTTTACCACGTCAGAGGGATTTATAGAGGGAAATGTTTTTCCAGTTGTGAAGTATTAAGGTGCGGGTTGCTGGAAGAATATGGGTAATGACTTGCCACCAAAAAGTGTCACTTAGTATCAGATTTGTTTGCCGCAATGTCTTGTTAAAAATCGCTGATTGCCGGTAATAAAAAAAGTACCAAAAATTCCATAAATATATCCCATAGTTTGTAGACGCTATAACTTTTGCTCAAACCAATCAAGGAACGCTTATTGTGATTTTTTTTGTACCCAAAATATGTAGCAGAATACATATTGGCATACATTTTTGCCATTTTTTATTGGATGTGTTTTATAGCAGAAAGTAAAAAATATTGTTTATTTTCCAAAATTGTCAGATATTTGTGTTTATAGACCGAAAAATAAAAACTGCAGAGGTGATCAAATACCACCAAAAGAAAGCGCTATTTGTGGAAAACTTTTTTTTTTGGGTACAGCGGCAGTTAAAATAATGCAGTGTCGTATCGAAAAAAATTGCCTGGTCATAAAGTTGGGTAAACTTTCCAGAGTTGAAGTGGTTAATCAGATGACACATGTAAAAAGATTGTATACTGAGTCTTGAGATAAGGCATCAATCTAATTAACAATAATAATAACAACAACAACAATAATAATAATAATAATAATACAAAAAACAAATCCATACATCCAATACATAAATACACAATGAGATGAATTAGTAATTCAGTCAAATAAAAAATATATCAATAAAAAACAAAAACACATCTAGAAATCCCATACATACATACACATAAGGTGAATTTGTAATTCAATAAACAAATAAATAAATAAACAAATCAGATTCATAAATACACAATAATAAGATTAATTAGTTAATTAACATACAAATACACACATATGTGGATATATAACCATATATATATTTTCTATTTACAACTACGATTCTTTAACAAACGGCCAGCATAGCGGCGTTTTGAACCACGCTTATATGAGGACTGACCTTTCTGGCGCCATGTGCGATCACCCAGCCGAGAGAAGGATTTAGACTGCTTTATGGGGCTGAAAATAGGAAGCTGCCGGATAATGAGAAAGACATGGAGAGCGGAATGATAGCCAGGCTCCGTAAAGCTTATGGGCCCTTGCTTGATTGACACATATGGTTAAATTAAAGTGTTGTCTGAAATACAGACGTATTTAATAGTGTGATGCACACAGATATACATAAAGCTGTGAAAGGCAAGTGTTTATTAAAATTAATAGTCCGGATGGTTTATTTTTATTTATTTTCTTTCCATCTGGCCGTTCAGTAATGAACAGGTGCAAAGTGCAATCACTGTGTGCAAAATGCAGGCTATTTCAGTTTAATCAAATCACTTAAAGCCTAACTTCAGGAATTCTTTTTTTGTTTTGGATAGTATGAGTTGAACTTTCTGTCATCAGGATTTTTATTTTTTTATTGACAATTGAGAATCCCAAAAATTGGGTCTTAAGTGCGGCCATTGCCGTCAAAGCTTCACTGGTGCAGTTCCAGTTGCAAAGGGTTTTCTTTTTTTTGTCTGTGACTTAATTTGGGAAACTTCCTTTTACTTTCTGTACATGTGGCCCCTGTACAAGAAACAGGGGTTGGGCAGTAGTACATGGATCCTCACAGATCAAAACCCATTTTAGATGGCACCAAGTTGCCTCAACAAGGTCATCCTTCCCTGAACCTAAAATTCAGGTGTTTCCAGTAAAGGGCACAGTGGAGGTGGTGAGATTCACTTCCTTCGCTATTCCCGTCTATAGAATATTAAAAAAAAAGTCACAGTTACTTTGCTGAGTAACTAATTACTTTTCCAATGTAGTAACCGAGTTACTAACACAATTACTTTTTGGGAGAAGCAATTTGTAACTTAACTAATTACTTTTTTAAAGTAAGATGACCAACACTGGATATCAGCACTGCCCCGGTGGGGCTTCTCTAACTGGGTTACCTACCAGGCTGTCAGTTCCGTCCTATGTGGCCATCTCTCCAAATAATGCTTGTTCCCGATTCCCCCTATATTAGCTGCTTGGAGATAACTCTCTTGTAGCATCTGGACTTTGGCTCACTACATATTTACTGCCATTGGAAATTGTTCACCACATTGAGGGACATATTTATTATATGGACCTAACCCACCTTTATATGCCTCATATATGTGGATTTGTATGTATGTCACCTATTGATGATATGCCTTAAAGAGTTTTACCTTTCATGATCCTTTATTCTGTTGCAAAGCCTATTTGAGCCCTTTGGGCCCCATTTTGTCATCTTTACTTGTTTTATTTCAATAAAGTATTTGTGGGACTAAAAATGTAATATTAAAAACATTAAAAAAATACATGGTTTGACCAGTTTGGTGTGGAGGAAGAATAGCATTCCCACAAATCCCTAAGCTAAACCCTACCTGTAGGATAAATTGGAACACTGGTCTTCTCAACTAACATGAACAAATGCTCACAAATGCTCATTCCTGACCTCAATCCAAATAAAAACCTTTGGGATGAATTGGAATTATGACAGGTCTTCTCACCCAACATCTGTAGCTGTCCACACAAAGCTCTTTTGGCTGAATGGACACAAATTCCTGCAGACACACTATAAAATATTGTTGAAAACTATAATCACACATAGCGTTTTGCTTTTAGGCCAAAAAGTTCAATTTTGGTCTCATCTGACCAGAGCACCTTCTTCCACATGTTTGCTATGTCCCCCACATGGCTTGTCACAAACTGCAAACTGGACTTCTTATGGCTTTCTCTCAACAATGGTTTTCTTCTTGCCATTCTTTCTTAAAGGCCAGACTTGTTGAGAGCACGACTGATAGTTGTCCTGTGGACAGATTCTCCCACCTGAGCTGTGGATCTCTGCAGCTCCTCCAGAGTTTCCTTGGCTGCTTCTCTGAATAATGCTATCCTTGCCCGGCCTGTCAGTTTAGGTGGACGGCCATGTCTTGGTAGGTTTGCAGTTGTGCCATACTATTAACATTTTCGGATGATGGATTGAACAGTGCTCTGTGAGATGTTCAAAGCTTCGTATATTTTTTCATAACCTAACCCTGCTTTAAACTTCTCCACAACTTTATCCCTGACATGTCTGGTGTGCTCCTTGGCCTTTGTGATGTTGTTTGTTCACTAAGCTTTTCTAACAAACCTCTGTGGGCTTCTCAGAACAGCTGTATTTCTACTGAGATTAAATTACACACACCGGTGGACTCAATTTACTAATTCGGTGACTTCCAAAAGCAATTGGTTTCACCAGATTTTAGTTAGGGGTATCAGAGTAAAGGGAGGCTGAATACAAATGCCCCTACACTTTTCACATATATTTCTATAATTTATAATTTTCCTTCCACTTCACAATGATGTGCCACTTTGTGTTGGTCTGTCACATACAATCCCAATAAAATATATTTACGTTTTTTGGTTGTAACATGACAAAATGTGGAAAATTTCAAGGGGTATGAATAATTTTTCAAGGCACTGTACATAGAAGGTCTGGTGCTAGAAAGATTGCTCTTGCTCTGACTTTCGCAGTGATGCCTAGCATGTGTGCTGCGACCACATTACAGACGAAGGGACCAATGCAAGCCTTTGAGTGCAAGCATAGTGGGACGGGGCCAATTTAAAACTTTTTTTTTATTATTATTTATTTTATTAGAATTTTTTTTTTTTTTTTTTTACACTTTCTACACTTTTTTTATTACTTTTATTGCTATCACAAGGAATGTAAACACCCCTTGTGAAAGCAATAAGCATGACAGGTCCTCTTTACTGAGATATCTGGGGTCTATTAGACCCCAGATCACCCCTCTGTCCTTAAAAGCATTGGATCAAACATGGATCAATTCAATCAGATGCTTTTCTAAGCCAAAAATGGCTTGTTTACCTCCTGCAGAAACCAGAAGTGACAAAATGCATGTTACTTTTGGTTTCTTATACCATAGAGATTATTGGGGAAGATCCAGTCCCCAAACACCTCTATGGTAAGCTAGCGGAACTGCCAGCTTAAATCCTGGGCACCCCGGTGGGAACCCTTTTACATTGTAGAGCTTCGTCAGCTCTAAAAAACTCTAAAAAAGCAGCAGCCATGGCTCCAGTATAACCACTAAAACTGCTGTGACGTACCGGTACATCATTTGGCATGAAATAGTAAAAGTTGTCCTTCTGCTAGCCAATTTTTCATTGCTGTGTCATCTGCAATCACCTAAAGAGGGATTTTACCACGTTTAAAAAAAATTTAAAGTCAGCAGCTACAAATACGGCTGCTGGTTGATTGTGGTGGTACAAAGTCTTTTACTATCCGAGAGGAAAAGTCCAAAGGAAAGGTCAAAAACAAAAGGACAAAGTCCACTATAGCTTTGAGCTACATAAGCTTCAAAGATTGCAGGACTGCCCTTTTTGTGCCTGCTCCTGCTGAAGCACCCAAGTTGGCTGCCTGTTTTGCCCTTCCCCTAGGCCTGGCATGACTATAGAATGCTTGCTCTCTGTGTCCTTCTGTCCTAGTGACGACAGCACCCAACCTCCATTTTTATCCAGGTGTCACAGGGAAAATACAATAGCAAGGCTCTTCTGGGTTGGCCGCAGCTCGGCGTGCGTTCCAGGGAGCGTGTGGAACCAGAAATTGCATCAACATCATGTCCTTGATGACGCCCTGGGGGAGGGAGAAACGCATTGACACAACTTCCTGTTCCCTCGACCTAAGACGTCACTTCTACCCTCCATGGAACGCACCTCGAGCTGTGGCGAACCCTCGCTATTTTCTTGATGCCCGTTGTTTACAGCGATTCTGTAAGTGTATTTATTAAAAGGCGCACATAAAGTGTTTTTACAGTACTTCACTATGAGCACCTTTCTTTTTCATTGAGCCTGGTGGATATTTCAGGTGCTTGTAATAGCAGCATTCTGGAGACCTTATGCCTAATGCGGCGTACACACGCTCGGACTTTCCAGCGGGATTGTCCGCCGGACCTAGTCCAGCAGACAAACTGACAGACTTTCCAGCGGAGTTCCGCCGGACTTTCCGAGCGGGCAATCCGCCGGCATTTTGGCCAAAGTCCGCGGGACTTTTGAAATGAACGGACTTGCCGACACACGATCGGAAAGTCCGTTCATTTAGAACGTGACTCCAGATAGACGGGACTAGCGAAGGCAGTGAATGCCACCGCGCTAGCCCCGTCACCTGGTATGTATTTAAAGGGGACTCCGTACGCCAAAAAAAACGGCATGGGGGTCCCCCCCAAATTCATCTCAGACCCTTATCCAAGCACGCAGCCCGGCCAGTCAGGAAAGGGGGTGGGGACGAGCAAGCGCCCTCCCTCCTGAGCCATACCAGGCCGCGGTGCCTTCAACATGGGGGGTGCCCTGGGGAAAGGGGGGCCGTGCGGCCCCCCCACCCCAAAGCACCTTGTCCCCATGTTGATGAGGACAAGGGCCTCTTCCCGACAACCCTGGCCATTGGTTGTCGGGTCTGCGGGCGGGGGGCTTATCGGAATCCCCCAGATACCGGCCCCCCACCCTATGTGAATGAGTATGGGGTACGATGTACCCCTACCCATTCACCTAAGGAAAAAAGTGTAAATAAAAAAAAACACACAATTTTTTAAAATATTTTATTGCACAGCTCCGGGGGTCTTCTTCCGTCTTGGGGGGTCTTCTCGCCGGACTCCTCCGCTATCTTCTGCTCTTTTACCTAGCTCTTTTACCTAGCGGAGGAGCGCGGCTTTCTCCTTCGTCGCCGCCGTCGTTGTCGTCTTCATCGTCGTTGTCGTCGTCTTCGTCGTCTTCGTCATCGTCTGGGGGTCTCGTTCCGCCTTCAGAGGTCTTTTCCCGCTATTCGGTTCTTCTTGCCACTGTCACCGCCTTCTGCGTCGTCTGCTTCTTCTTCTTCTTCCGATGTTGACTCAACGCTCTCTCTGGCCGGAATGGCAGAGACACGCGGTGTTGTGACTTATATAGGGACAAGGGGCGGGGCCATCGGCTCATGTCACATGGTGACCCCGCCCCCATATGATGTCACAGTCCTTCAGTTGAAGGACACTAAATGGATCTACACTCATACCGTATCGCCGGACCGGCTGCGAGATACTGGTACCATATGATGGTTCTATACATTTGTCTAAGTCCCTCAGTTATATTCAAGTCTGTGGCAGAGACTTTGTTCAAGTGTTCTATATTCAAGTCTGTGGCAGAGACTTTGTTCAAGTGCTCTATATTCAAGTTTGTGGCAGAGACTTTGCTTTACCAAGCACTTCACCGGCTGCTAGGCCTTGTGAGAGGAGGTCTATCCGGTGGTCGTGGGAATCCAGCTGTTAAACGGTAGTTCTCTGGATTTCTATAGTTAGAGACTTCCTTTCTTTGCAGTTCCAAAAGTACCTGGTCTTTCACTCTAACCCTCTACCCTACATATAAGAGACTGTTTTATCTTTTCAAATAAATAACCTAAGAAAAGGAAGATAAAGTGTCAGTTTCTACATTCTTTGGGCCATCTACCACGGGAACCCCTAGACGGAGACGAGGTAAAGAAGGTAATGGTAAGCCCAAAAAAAAACAGCAGCTCCTTCGGGGGTCAGTGCTACAAAAATATCCCCCCACACCATTACACCACCAGCCTGAACCGTTGATACAAGGTAGGATGGATCCATGCTTTCATGTTGTATACGCCAAATTCTGACCCTACCATCTGAATGTCACAGCTGAAATTGAGACTCATCAGACCAGGCAACATTTTTCCATTCTTCTATTGTCCAATTTTGGTGAACCTGTGCAAATTGTAGCCTCGGTTACCTGCGTGGTCTTCTGCCTGTACATTCGGAGATGGTATTCTGCATACCTTGGTTGTAACGAGTGGTTATTTGAGTTTTTGTTGCCTTTCTATAATCTGGAACCAGTCTGCCAATTCTTCTCTGACCTCTGACATCAACAAGGCATTTTTATCCACACAACTCCCGCTCACTGGATATTTTCTCTTTTTTGGACCACTCTCTGTAAACCGGAGAGATGGTTGTGTGTGAAAATCCCAGTAGATCAGCAGTTTTTGAAATACTCAGAGCAGTGTGAACCGGGCCTGAGTGTATTTTGCAATGTCTTGAATGCGACCCAGAAACAAAATGCTTCTGCAAAGCCATTCTTGCAAGTGAACCTGATATTATATAAATACAAGGATTGAACAAGTCAAATAATAGGCAGACTTTGTGGGCATTTTTGGAGGCATTACTGGATCACAAATTCTTCTCCTACTTTGATACATTATAACATTAATTTCTGTACCTTAGATCCAGCCCTCTGTAACTGCACAATTGGGTAACTGTGTCCATGCAGGGTGTTGTTTGTATGTTGGTTATATATTTTTTGTAATTTTATTATGCTGTAATAAAATTTATACACTTTTATTGATTTTCCCTTTTCATTGTGTGCCCACAAAGTTCACCAATTTTTTGACTTGGTCCATCCTTGTATATATATTTTGGATGTTGGCATGGTGAGGGTCCTCCCTACTGATATCATATAAAGATCTTAACATTAGCACATAAGGAAACCAAATATTGTCATATAAATATATATATATATCAGTCATTTAAAAAAAAAAAAAACTTTAAATTTGTATTTTTTGTTATTATTGATAATTTCAGATAATTTAAAAAAAAATAAGAAAAACAAAAATAAAAAAAATAAGCTTTTATGTTTTATGTTCAGCTAGACTAAAGCCCCATACACACAGTCGGATTTTTTCATGGATTCTGTCCGATCGGACAATGTTGTTGAAAAATCAGACCGTGTGTATGCACCATCGGACAGTGTACGTCGGATTATCCGACGGACAAAGTCTTATCTCCTGCTGGAAAGATTTGCCGACAACCCGGTCCGATCACACCAAATCCGATCGTGTGTACGGTTGTCCGACCGGACAAAGTGCTACGCATGCTCAGATCACATTACAAGACCAAAGCTATTGGCTACTAGCCTCTACTTAGTCCCGTCGTAGGCAACAAACGTCACCACGTTCAGAATGATCGGATTTTCCGACAACTTTGTCCGACCGTGTGTACGCAAAACCAACATCAGACAAAGTATGACGGACATGGTCCGACGGACCTGGTCCTCGGATAATCCGCGCGTGTGTATGGGGCTTAAGTTGAGTCCATGATTGGCTTAAGGTCATTCAATAGTCAAGCCACCTATTCTTTGATCACAGAAAATGTTCTTAACAATTTTGCCATGCAAACACATTTAGCTGTCATACTCTTTTTTTGTGGTGTGGGTTATTTTTTATTGTAAACTTGTTCCTGTATTATTTCAGAGTTGGAGAATATGAATAAAAAAAGGAAATCAAAAGAAAGCATTTGACAAGCGAACAGAAGTTCTCAGCTTGGTGGATGTCTGCCCTCAGGCCGGGTTTGATCTGAGAAATTCATTATTTTGGTCTTATATTTATAGTAGGACTTGCTGTGTGCTGTTATTCCTTTTACAGATCTTTTCTGCATACTCACAGAACTGCACACACACACTTGCCTGGATGTAAGGTCAGCCAAGGCCTTAAAGTGAAGTTGTGAAGCAAAGCAACAGGTGAACCTGTCAGTAACTTCCTGACATGTCACAACATAAGCAGAAAGAATGGTGTCCAATTGCTGGTGTCAGTGGAAGGAATAACGCCCCATCACTGGTGTCAGTTGAAGAAATAGTGTGTATTATTGGTATAAGCAGCAGGAATAGTACCCCATCCTTGACGTCAGAAAAAAGAATATTGTCTGATTGTTGGTGTCAGTGGAAAGAATCATGTCCAATTGCTGCTGTCAGTAAAAGGATAGTGCCCCATGACTGGTGCCAGTGGTAAGAATAGTGCCCCATCGCTGGTGTCAGTGAAAGGAATAGTGCCCCGTGATTGGTATGAGTCATAGGAATAGTGCCTCATTGTTGGTGTCAGTAGTAGGAATAGTGCCCCATCATTGGTGTCAGATGAAGTAATAGTAGATCATTGCTGGTGTCACTGGAAGAAATAGTGTCCCATCACTGGTGTCAGTGGAAGGAATAGTGCCTTATCATTGGTGTTAGTAGTAGAAATAGTGCCCCATCACTGTTGTCAGTTGGAGGAATAGTGCCACATCACTGGTGTCAGTGGAAGGAATAGTGCCTCATCATTCACGTTAGTAGTAGAAATAGTGCCCCATCACTGTTGTCAGTGAGAGTATTAGTGCCCCATCACTGGTGTCAGTGGAAGGAATTGTGCCCCATCACTGGTGTCAATGGAAGGATTAGTGCCCCACTGCTGGTGTCAGAGGAAGGAATAGTGCCTCATCATTGGTGTTAGTAGTAGGAATAGTGCCCCATCACTCATGTCAGTGGGAGGAATAGTGCCTCATCATTGGTGTTAGTAGAAATAGTGCACCATCGCTGGTGTCAGTGGGAGGAATAGTGCCTCATCGTTGATGTTAGTAGTAGGAATAGTGCCCCATCACTGGTGTCAGTGGGAGGAATAGTGACTCATCATTGGTGTTAGTAGAAATAGTGCCCCATTTCTGGTGTCAGTAGAAGAAATAGTGCCTCATCTTTGGTGTTAGTAGTAGGAATAGGGCCCCATCACTGGTGTCAGTGGGAGGAATAGTGCCTCATCATTGGTTTTAGTAGAAATACGCACCATCGCTGGTGTCAGTGGGAGGAATAGTGCCTCATCATTGGTGTTAGTAGAGATACCCACCATCGCTGGTGTCAGTGTGAGGAATAGTGCCTCATCATTGGTGTTAGTAGGAGGAATAGGGCCCCATCACTGGTGTCAGTGGGAGGAATAGTGCCTCATCATTGGTTTTAGTAGAAATACGCACCATCGCTGGTGTCAGTGGGAGGAATAGTGCCTCATCATTGGTGTTAGTAGGAGGAATAGTGCCCCATCACTGGTGTCAGTGGAAAGAATAGTGCCCCACTGTTGGTGTCACTGGAAGTAATAGTACCCTAGCACTGGTGTTAGTGGAAGAAATAGTGCCCCCTCAATGGTGTTTCTAGTGGAAATGGTGTCCAAAGGGTCAGCTATGGGCAAGCAAATGGCTGCATCTTGGCTTTGGGACAAAGTTTGGGGACCACTGCTTTAAACATTTGATATATTCAAAATCAACTACTAGGCCACTTTAGTTTAAACAAAATGTAGAATAAAAATGGAAATCTTCGACCACTCTGTATTGTATCTGTTTAGTTAACTACACCATGAATTTAATTTGCTTAAATTAGCTTAACCCAGTTCATGCAGGATATATTCTTGTGGGATGATAGCACATCAGTTACATTATAAATAGCTGTGACCCAGCTATAATCATGTTACAACTAGATTAATATTGCTGAGCTCCAATTAATCTCTGCATTGCCAGTGTTGTCTCTGTGTCATTAAATCACTGATTTAATTGATGTACAGGCATCAGCGCGGCAGTTTTCAGCTGGTCTGAGCGGTGGTCAGCTCTATATCACGGCTTTGATTTTAAAAAAATAAAAATAAATAACATATTAGAAGTCAACCAAGAGGAAATTTGTGGCTTTGGTTGGTCACTGAAATATTAAAGAGAAATAAATAGCATTGGAATTAATACATAATTATGGTTCTAAGTAACATATTATGTCCGTATTTCTGTAATTTGCTACATCGTTAATAAATGATTTTCCATTACGCTTACATTTGAACAGAAGAAAATTACAGTTTGAGCCGTAGCTTTATCGGTTCAGTGGAAAAGGTTAAATAGAGAAATATTAAGTCTATTTGTCAGGTAGAAAATATTTATGCAAAGTAGTTTTAATGGTGCAGGCTTTCCATTTTTTAATGTTTGTATTCCAATGACAATTCTGTAATTATAACTTTCATTTTGTGGCTATGGAGACTTTTTTTGATTTTGTTATAATCATTGGTACTATTGATAACAGTAGTAGTTGGCTTCTTCTATAGGAGGAAATAGGGAACTCAATACAGCATAGACAAAGCTTTTTTGGTGATAGGTCTCTTTAAAACTTAAATTTCTGTCTAATTCATGCAAACATTAGCCCCTGTTTAGGTAACATTACCAACAGTTAATTCTTATTACTGACACTTTAAGAAACTCTTAATATGGCTGCAGAAGATTCTTAAAGCTGAAATATAGTTTAGCCACTTCAATACTTGACACTTTTCTTCCTGCCCAGGCCAATTTTCAGCTTTCAGCACTGTCACATTTTCAATGACAATTGCGCGGTCATGCAAAGCTGTACCCAAACAAAATTTTAATAATTTGTTTGAGACAGATAGAGCTTTCTTTTGGTGGTATTCAGTCGCCACTGGGTTTTTGTATTCGTTTTTTTATAGTATTTCTTAGTTTCTGGTAGAAAATTTTGTAAATAAGTAATTTTTCTCCTTCACTGATATGCACCGATAGGCTGCACTGATGGGCACTGATGAGATGGCACTGATGGGGTGGCACTGAAGGGTACTGATGAGGTGGCAATGATAAGGAGGCACTGATAGGCAGCACTGATGAGCACTGATAGGTGGCACTGTTATGCACTGATGGGCATTGATATGTGGCACTGATAGGCGGCACTTATAGGCACTAATAGGCTGCATGAATATGCATCACTGATGGGCGGCACTGATGGAGGACACTAATAGGCACTGATGGGCACTGAAAGGTGGCACGATAGGGGGCACTGCTGGGCACTGATTGGCATCACTGCTGGGCACTGACTGGCATCACTGATAGGCACCGTTGGGCTGCACTGATTATCTGTGCAGGTCTCCCCTGTGAGGAAATGCTGCTCATAACCGGCATTTTACATGTGATCAGCTATGATTGGACACAGCTGATCACATGGGTAAAGAGCCATGTCATCAGCTCTTTACCCGATCAGGGACACAGAGCGCCACTGATCGCCGCGCTGCATGCCCCCTGCATGCCCCCTGCATGCCCCCTGCACGCGGAAGTTTAGCAAGAGTGGGATGACATCATATGACGTCGTCCCAGAACAATAGAACCACCACACAGCCGTCATTTCCCTATAAGGCAGGCGGGAGTTGGTTAAAAAAAAACATTTTTTTTCTCTACGGCTTTAGTTAAATGACTTACTAGAAATTTTAATATGTTTTATAATATACATATAATATATATAATAATATTATATATATATATATAATCTTCACTGCAGGGCTGCCCTGTCCTCTTCCTGCTACTGAACCTTACTTCACAGATGCCCTGTCCTCTTCCTGCTGCTGAACCTACTGCAGGGATGACCTGTCCTCTTCTTGCTGCTGAACCTCTCTGCACAGGTGCCCTGTCCTCTTCCTGCTGCTGAACTTCCAGCACTGTGGGGGTTAACAGCTTCGGGTCTCTGGGCTGAGCTGCACTTCTAGATAATTCGGCAGGGACATGCACCCTCCAGTTCTCTCCTCCATTCAGAAAAGTTATTTCATTGATCTTGCTGCATGTAACATAATCTACGAATGGGGAGAGTCTGGTGAGCCACATGATTCTATCCTCCATTCACAGATCATGTTATTGGTGAAGTCACTGGTGACAAATTGATCACTGTCTGCAGTAGGGACCCACTTATAATAAGGTATTCCATTGTGGTACACTAATGGGATTAATGGCACATGTTATCTTGTGTTAATTATGAGTGAGCTGCCAATGCACTGCAACTAGGGATGTGGTTGGTTTAAAGTGGAAGTTCAGTCAAACAATAACCATACTTAAAGTGATTGTAAAATCTTGTTTAAAAAAATAAAAATAAAATAACAAACATGCTATACCTACCTCCTCTGTGCAGTTGGTCTTGCACATAGCAGCCCAGATCCTCCTCTTCTCGGGTACCTCTTTGCTGCTCCTCGCCCCTCCCTACTGTCCAGTGCCCCAACAGCAAGCAGCTTGCTATGGGAGCACCTGAGCCGAGTCACAGCTCTGTGTGTCCATTCAGACATGGAGCCTCGACCCATCTCTCCCCTGATTGGCTAATTGACTTTGATTGACAGGAGCCAATGGCACCGCTGCTGTCTCCCAGCCAATCAGGAGGAGAGTCCCGGATGGCTAAGACACTCGTGGACATCACTGGAGAGAGATGAAGCTCAGTTAAGTAATTAGGTAGAATGCATTAGAATAAAAAACCCTCTGCAATGACAACTTCTTTAAATCTACCCCCTCCCTCTTCCCTTCTAAGCATATTCTATCCTGTAAAGGAAAGAGTCCGGTCACATAATCGGGTCCCAGTGCTGACTTATCACCAACAACGGCTGCAGAGCCTGTGTGGTAACATCACCCTTAGGCTTACTATGGGGCATCCATTGTTGGCTGTCCCTCCTCTACACTGAAGCTGGTACTGGGACCCGTTCACGTAACCAGACCAGAGCACCCTCAGAATAGGCAAGTATACAGATATTTCCTTTCACAGGGTAGATAGAAAAGGCTTAGAATGAGGGTGGGAGTAGATTTATGTATAGTTAAATGTTCAATGTTGAGGTTCAGCGTCTGACTGAACTTACACTTTAAGCTCCGGTTTTGGTCTGTTTGGTCCAAACCTAGAAGCCAGCTGTCAGAGTTGGTCCAATAAGCTGTGGGTGGGGGAATTTCATGTATACAAAGGGGCTGTGATGCTTGTGATATCATTGACCTAACATGGCCATGTGGCCATAGCAGGCCAATGACTCTGATCTAATATGGCCATTTGACCATATTCCCCACCACGCAGCTTCACGTATACAAAGGGGCAGGCATGCTCAGGACATCATAGGGCTAATATAATCCCATGGCCATAGAAAGTCAATGACATTGACGTAATATGGTCATGTGGCCATATGTCCCACCATGCAGCCATATATCCGTATTAGGTCAATATAAAAAGAAAAAGAAGGGCTTCCAACAAGCCAAAAAGCAAAATGTTTTGTGCATTCTCTGATCAATTCATTTAAAATAATAAGTACCTCAAAAAATCTTTTTTTTCTTCTTTAGCACTTTCTCTGTAAATAAACGTTTGCGATGTTGTGCTGTGAATAACACTGAAGGGGATGCAATATTTTGACATATTAGGTCTATGACATTGATCTCATATAGCCATGTGACAATATTCCCCACCATGCAGCTTCACATACGCAATAGGCTTGGAACATCATTGACCTAATATGGTGACATATTAGGTCAATCATATCCTAAGCATCCCCGCCCCTTTGCATACATGAAGCTGCGGGGTGGGGAATCCCCTGCCCACAGCTCACCGGCTGGGCACTAACAGCTGCCTTTCAGGTTCAGACCAAACCCAAACTCATCCCTAATCACAACAGATGAAAAAAACACTCTTGACTCTTTTCAACAGTGCAGTGCACCGCAGCAAATGGTATATGAACTGGGGTACATTGTGCTTGGGCCGTACTGTACAATTCTATGGGGTACCATTCAAAATAGAGCAGGTGCATTTCCATGCTTTGTGAATAGACCCAACAAACAAGCCTTAATGTTCTCTAAATGTTTGGCAAATGTCAGATTCAATCCTTTATAAATATGCCCCTAAGGGTCCATAAACGCTTCAATGACCACAGATAGGTATGAAGGTGAACAGACTCAGGCTCATTATGTATTCATAGATGAGGTCAAGGAATAATGAAGGGGACACTCTCTCTATTCCCCATTAGATAATGGAGGTGCGAAATGAATAAAATGTGCTGACATCTCAAAGCTCAATGTAGGAGCAAACAAACCGAAGGACATGGGGAGGTTTCGGAGAGGATTAGACAGATAAGTAGAATAAAAGTGCAAAGCTGCAGCTTCTATCATCCAGCATCTACCCAGACGGGGAGACGTGCAGGGAGCCTGGGCTCACACAGCACAGACTGATAGGGAGAAGCTTAACCCTTTATCAAAGCATATATTCCTTACAATAGACTGTGATAGACGTTACGATACGAGAAACTTTCATTCGGAGGACATGGGAATATGTTTTGAAGAAGCGGTGAGCTAAAGACATTACTTGAGCTGTTTTGTGCAGATGGCAAAGATATAAATTTTCAAGGCATCAAATAAAAGTCCAATAAAGTAAGAAAGATAACATTAAAGCAGATCAATACTTAGACCATTCACTTAAAGAAAAATATTCCCATAAGGTTATATTTAAATTTAGGTATTTTTTGCATGTTATTCACCTGTAAAAGCCTCCCTTGTGTAGACGTTCAAATGCCCCGGGACCGCTGCTGGGTGATGATATCATGGGTGTGATATTAGCAGCCCCAGCAGACGTAGGTGACACTCAACCAGAGTTCCTCCAGAGGTGCTAGAGATTCTTTGAGCTGTGGCTAGTTGATCTTCCAGACAGAGCCAGCAGCATGAGACCAATTAACTATTTAGCTTTCTGAAAGTGAGACATTCTGATCACCACTGTAAGGGCGGGGGGGGGGGGGCATTCTTCCCACTGACCACAAATGTAAGGGACATTTTTCCCACTGTATGTAGATGTTTAATAGTTCCGCCCTCCTAAAATAAACACCGCTCTGCGCTACAAAGATATATTACTTGCAATGAGTGGGCTAGTCAGTGAGTGAACTAACCTAGAAATAGTAGTATGTGAAATAGATGATTATATAAATAAATAAATAAATATATATGTGTGCAAAAAATGTTATATATAAATAAATATATATATATACGCGAATGTGAATTTAAAAATATTCTGTGGTGTACAATTTTTTTTTTGATATAATGTGAGTGTATAATGGTCCTTATACATACATTATTTACAGCTGCTGCTTAAGATATAGAGATATGGAAACATACAAAATAGTAGGTTAGACACAGCTTTGTCCCCCCAAAGAATTTTGTAGCAGCGCTATTAATGAGATTTCTCAAATCAATGTGAAAATAAATATGGAAAACACGCTAATTGAAGTGATCATAAATTAAATAGATAGATGAATAAATATATAAAAATATATAAATAAATATATAAATATATGAGCAAGGTGAAGACGCCCTCACGCAAGAGAATACAATTTTGCATGTAAATGAAAAATACTACAAGAAAGCAATTAAAATACTTGATTTTCTGTGTTGTTATGGACAATTTATGTGTCCCCTGCTGGAAGGCAACATGTTTTTTTTTCATAATGTAAGATGTTTTTGAATATGAAATCTGGGTACACCTAGCCTCGTCACTCTTAGGGGCAGCCTGGAATGCATTCAGCAGGTTACCCATCAGAGCTATGTAACTGAAGAAGGCATATTAGAATCTTCATCTGAAGAAAAGGGTCACGCATATCCCCTGGCAAACCACCTGGTGTAATAAAGATTGAAGTGCCTGATTATCATGACTGCAAACAGATGCTTCAAAAAATCAACTGCTGCTAAGATGACTGATTTCCTGAGTTACAGAACTTCAAAGACCAGCTGTCACTGAAGATTTGACCCTGGTCAAATAGCGGTGATTCATGGCCAAATGCTGCCCCTAGTGGTCACTACAGCATACTTCCTAGAGGACGGACAAACGACTAATAGATTAAAGGACTTCCTCTTATCAATTTTGATTTGTCAGAATCATAGATAGGTTGGCAGTGGGTGTTGTGTGAGTGGTGTCTCAGTGGGCTTTAAAAGTACTGTCCGGCTTGAGTAACTTGCTCTTTGCCTCTTGGCTCTTGCCATTGAGCCCAGCTGAAAGCTACTGAACACAGAGGATGACCTTATGTAAAGTATCATTGATGTTCTTTTGTTTCATATGCTCTGTAATATTTTCTTTTAGTGATTTATTTTAGCATTCCTATATTCTTGGGAAATAAAGGAGACTCTTGATTTTTTAAACAGTGTATTTATTTTTATAGCTAACCTTGTTATTGTACCATTACCATTAACTTTATCAGAGCTTTGCTAGACTAGCTAATTATAGGAATAGACAAGTTAATACATATTTATAATAAATAAGGGCAATCCAAGAACCACCCAATATTTATTTCATCCCCCTTGCAGAAGAAGGCCATCTTGGAGGAGGCAGTGAACAACGCTCAGCTATTGAGTGTTTTTAACATTGGGGGAAGCAATATTGGGTAAGTCTAGGTGGATGGGAAAAGACTGTGATTTGCTGGGAGGAATGGTCAGGGAGGAGAGAAACTCACAAGGACACACATGGAGAGACAAAATGGTGAACAGAGTTGTGAGACCAGTTGCTGCTGCTGCCTTGTCTGCCTGTGGCTGGTTACTGATTCTAAGGTGGACATACCCCTCATTTCTTTGTGACATTGTTGACATTGTTGACCTGAGTCTGAATTAGCTCTTCTGCTTTTAGTGATCACCTCATTGACTCCCAGCAGAGGAAAGACACTACCAGCTTTAGCTTGCCAAGATTGCATGGCTGATGTACTGCGCTCCAAGGGAGAGAAAAAAAAAAAAAACTACAATCAGCATGGTGCTCTGACTTGAGAGACTCTGCCTATGAGTACCCAAACTGCCTCACCCTAAGGCCAGACCTTGAATGGAATACGATGAGCACTGGTAATTGGCGTAATAATCTCAGTTATTGTACCACTGCTGGAGATGGATTAGGTGTTTCCTGAGCCCAGAGGATAATGAAGCTTGTGAGTGTCTCTGTCAAGTACCTGGTAGGGCCAAGATGACAAGAGGGCTTCCCTTAAACATTTTGTCTAATACTCCTGAAGTTGGGAACAAGGCGTAGCCGGATAGGGTGCCAGGTACCTGCTGTGGGTCTAGAAACAGCGGACGATCTGAGGGCAGCACAGACCAGATTTGGTGCAGAATGCAGGCAGATGGTGGAACACAGAAACTTATAAATGCAGGAAACTGTAGTCAAGATGAGCTGGAATCAACAGTAACCTGGTAGCATCATTACCAAAATCAGAAGACAGGGGCAGGGCCAGAAGTCAGGCTGGGGTCAATATCAGGCAGGTAATAGCGGTATTGAATCAGCAGGCACAAGCCAGAGTCAGCAATAGGAGATCAAGATATAGCAGAATCAGGAGTCAATCCAGATCAAACATAGAGCAGCTGGTCAGGTTACAGATCTTAGAAGCTGACAGCCACTCAGTGGTGGACTCCCCAGTGTTTTGTGCCCTAAGTAGAGAGATTTTTGCCAATGGCAGTCAGATATGCAGGTTAATTCACGTGGACTATGGCCATGTACTTGATTCTCTTGACAGTCCCAGGACCTGATGTGAGAGCCCGAAGATCCATTAGTGTCAGGAAAACCAAATTCATGCCCATGCTCAAAGAAATGTGAATGGTCTGCAAAACCCAGGCTGTGTGCGCATTAGTGTGTTCATGAGCAGGAGCATGCACGTTTACATTGACTTTGGCACCCAGTGGTCTATTTAAAGCACTGTGAGACTCAGGATCATTGCTGAGTGGTCCTGAGCTCCTTCTACCTGTGTCCTGATCCTGTGCTCTCACCCGACTCATGAACGTGCATGTCTAAATGGACTTTGATGTCCAGTGGCCTATTTAAAGCATTGTGAGACTCAGGATCATTGCTGGGTAGTCATCAGCTCCTTCTGCCTGTTTCCTAATCCTGTGTTCTCACCCAGCTTGGTTGACTCATGAAATTCTGTTGACTTTAGCTTGTGACCCCACTTTGTCTGCTGCCTGCTGTTCCGGTACCTTCTCTTCTCACCCAATACTGACCTTGTCCTGGCTGTGACTCTGCTCCTAGTTCCTGATATTGTACCATTGCTACCCGGGTTGTTGGCACCTTTTGCCTGCCTGACCATGCATCTGAGATCCTGCATGTGCCAGCTGCATAACTTGCATTCTGCAGTCTTCAGGTCTGCATTCGTTAAGATATCCCAGCCCAGATCTCCTACAGGCACCCATGCCACTCTGTGCCCTCTTATACCCTGTCATCAACCCAAGGAGAAACAGGATAAGAGGTGGTAAGGGAAGCCCTCTTGTCAATTCAGACTCAACCAGGTATGTGAAAATTAGTCATGTTGGGAGGCCATGGCCAGGCATTCAGGAGTGGTAAGAGGACTTGTGCCCATCAGTACATTTTATACCAGTCAATGAACACTTCAGGAAACACAGAGCCCCAATACCGGCCAACGATATACTTAGACACTGTCAGGACTGGAAGCATAGGTCAGAGTCCAAAGAAGAGACTGTCTAGAACAGTTTAGGTGTGTGCTATGCCTCTGCACTCAGATTCACCTCTGATTAGAGCTGCAAGGGTTCCCCCCTTTTGGTTTAGCTTCTGACTATTCATATTTTTGTTTGTGGCATCTGCCATACAGTGTAACTCATTAAAGTCAGAAACAACCCCAAATTGTGTCAATGAAAGACAAACAACAAGATGTATCACTCTCTAGAGGACAGAAAAAAACTGTTATAATCAGTGACTCCTCGTATACCAATGTGCAAAAAAAGAGCATGCTTACTTGGAGACTGAACGTTCTTTTTTCTTTCTTTTTCTAATAACTAGCTTGAAAGTGCTTTGGGGACCTCTTTGAACTGTATTGCATATTGCCTTGCCCTTAACCTTTTTGCTAGTATTAAATAGGATAGAATGGCTACCATTGTTGCTTTATATACACTCACCTAGCACTTTATTAGGTACACCTGTTCAATTGTTTGCTAACACAAATTGCTAATCAACGAATCACATGGCCGCAACTCAATGCATTTAGGCATCTAGTCATGGTGAAAGTCAAACCAAGCATCAGAATGGGGAAGATAGGGGATTTAAGTGACTTTGAACATGGCATGGTTGTTGGTGCCAGACGGGCTGGCTTGAGTATTTCAAAAACTGCTGATCTACTGGGATTTTCAAGCACAACAGGATTTTCAAGCACGGGTTTACAGAGAATGGTTTGAAAAACAGAAAATATGCAGTGAGCGGTAGATGTGTGGAGGAAAATGCCTTATTCATGTCAGAGGAGAATGGGCAGACTGGTTTGAGATGATAGAAAGGCAACAGTAACTCAAATAACCAAGGTATGCAGAATACCGTCTCTGAGCACACAGCACATTCAGAACTCTATTTGTCGATATACTTCTGTATTGAACTGTATTGTAATTGTACCGTCCCCCCTATAAGTTGTAAAGCGCTGCATAAACTGTTGGCGCTATATAAATCGTGTATAGTAATAATAATACATAAAGGAAAAACAGTTCAGGATTCCTAATCTCTTTTGTACCGCCTTAGACATAAAAATAATGATGTGGTAGATGGTTACCGGCTAAATGCCATTTATAGACTGCCTCAGATAAAGCTTCATCAGGTGACTGCTCACCTGTTAATGCCAATAAACTGAACTGCCCTAAGCAACTCTGCACTTCAGGGTGGCCGTGACTGGCCATGAAGAAACCAATCACAGCGATCAGAAATATAAACAGTCTAGTGTTTACATTTGTAAGCCTGCCCCTTCCTCTTGCAATGGAGGAAAGGGGGGGGGGGGGGGACCAATGAATGAATGAGCCATTTATTAGTTGCTGATCAAAGCAGCAAAAGCTCCAGTTTTAGTAAATCAGGGTTGATTTACTAAAACTGGAGTGCAAAATCTAGTGAAGCTCTGCATAGAAGCCAATCAGCTTCCAGTTTTATTTTTTTGTCCAAGCTTAATCGAACAAGCTGAATTTGGAAGCTGATTGGCTACCATGCACAGCTGGTCCAGATTTTGCTAAGTAGAGCAACCCAAAGTTGATAACCCTCACCCCCCTCTATACAGCTGATCTACATTTTGTCACTTATCCTGCAGATCTGCACACTAACCCCATTCATTTCCATCCTCTCATTGTATATGACCTGTGCATTAACCCTTTGTCAGGGCCGGGATTACCTGTGGTTCCCTGGGCGGAGGGTTGTTATTCTAGTGTCCACCAGCAGGTGCCTTCCAGCAGCAAGGATACCCCAGTAATTAGCTTCCACCTGATGCTGGCTGCTGGGAGGGTACTTAGGTACTCCCTATTAAGTGCCTCCCACTCAGCAACAGCATATTTCTTAAAGGGGGATTCCACCCTAAAGTGGAACTCCCGCTTTTCGGAACCCTCCCCCCCTCCGGTGTCACATTTGGCACCTTTCAGGGGGGAGGGGGGTGCAGATACCTGTCTAAGACAGGTATCTGCACCCACTTCCGGGCATAAACTCCCACGGGAGTTTACGTCACCTCCTGTCCCGGCGCGCTGTCTGCCGGGACACACACGTGACCCGGCAGACGGCGCTGAAGATTCTCATTGCGCCGCGCGACTCGCGCATGCGCAGTAGGGAATCGGGAAGTGAAGCCACTTCCTGATTCCCTCACCGAGAATGGCGCCGGCTACAGCAGGGAGCCGAGCGATCGATCGGCCTCTGCTGCCGACACCGCTGGACCCTGGAACAGGTAAGTGTCCATTTTTTAAAAGTCAGCAGCTGCAGTATTTGTAGCTGCTGGCTTTTAAATTTTTTTTTTCAGTACAATCCCGCTTTAATCTCCCAGAAATTTGGGCAAAAAAATAGCAAAGAGGGGGGATTTCGGGACTTTGAATGAGGTGGGTGAGAGTGGTTAATGGCTAAGTTGGTTTTGAAAAGGATACCTTTATTGTCAAAAAGCATCACAGCATAACATAAATGCAATGAGTAAATATGCAATCACGTGTTAAAAACCATGTATAGTGAAAACAGTAATGCAGCATGGCAGGCCCATAGTATGGTAGATGGTAAGATCTTTTATGTAGAAACAAAATAAGATCACAGAAATCTAGTACATACAGTATACTAGAAACACTAAATCATCTACTAGACTAGGTGCATCCAGTAATGCCGCGTACACATGTGCAGACTTTTGCCGGCGGACCTAGTCCAGCGGACAATCCCGCCGGACTTTCCAGCTGGGTCCGCTGGACTTTCCGAGCGTGTGGACTTGCCCACACACGCACGGACTTCTCCGGCGGATAATCCGCCGGCCAAAAGTCCGCGGGACTTTTGAAAATGAACGGACTTGCCCACACACGGAGCAGTCCGTTCATTTCGAACGTAACTTCAGGTACGTAGCTAGCGTAGGCAGTGCCGGCGCGCTAGCTCCGTCACCTGGCATGGATTTAAAGGGAGTGCCCACGCCGAAAAACGGCGTGGGGGTCCCCCCCAAATCCATGTCAGACCCTTATCCGAGCACGCAGCCTGGCAGGCCAGGAAAGGGGTGGGGACGAACGAGCGCCCCCCCCTCCTGAGCCGTACCAGGCCGCGTGCCCTCAACATGGGGGGTGCCCTGGGGAAAGGGGGGCCGTGCGGCCCCCCCACCCCAAACCACCTTGTCCCCATGTTGATGAGGACAAGGGCCTCTTCCCGACAACCCTGGCCGTTGGTTGTCGGGGTCTGCGGGCGGGGGCTTATCGGAATCTGGGAGCCCCCTTTAATAAGGGGGCCCTCAGATACCGCCCCCCCCACCCTATGTGAATGAGTATGGGGTACGATGTACCCCTACCCATTCACCTAAGGTGTAAAATGTAAAGTACAAAAACACACACACTTTTGGAAAAATATTTTATTGCACTGCTCCGGGGGTCTTCTTCCGTCTTGGGGGTCTTCTCGCCGGACTCCTCCGCTCTCTTCTGCTCTTTTACCTAGCTCTTTCACGAGCGGAGGAGTCCGGCTACCTTCTTCGTCGTCGCCACCGTCGTCTGGGGGTCTCGATCCGCCTTCGGGGGTCTTCCGGGGGTCTCTTCTGTTCTTGCGGCGGTCGCCGTCTTCCGCGCCGCCGGCGCCTTCTTCTTCTTCTTGTCCTTCTTCTTGTTCTTCTTCTTCTTCAGATGTTGACCCGATGCTCTCTCTGCCCGGAATGGCAGAGGCGCGCTGCGCTGGGACTTATATAGGGACATGGGGGACAGGGTCACATGCTCATGTCACATGGTGACCCCGCCCCCTTGTGTTGTCACAGTCCCGGAGGATGCTGGGACTGTGACATCACAGGGGGGCGTGTGTGTGTGTGTTTTTGTACTTTACATTTTACACCTTAGGTGAATGGGTAGGGGTACATCGTACCCCATACTCATTCACATAGGGTGGGGGGCCGGTATCTGAGGGGCTCCCAGATTCTGATAAGCCCCCGCCCGCAGACCCCGACAACCAACGGCCAGGGTTGTCGGGAAGAGGCCCTTGTCCTCATCAACATGGGGACAAGGTGCTTTGGGGTGGGGGGGCCGCACGGCCCCCCTTTCCCCAGGGCCCCCCCCATGTTGAGGGCACGCGGCCTGGTACGGCTCAGGAGGGGGGGGCGCTCGTTCGTCCCCACCCCTTTCCTGGCCTGCCAGGCTGCGTGCTCGGATGAGGGTCTGACATGGATTTGGGGGGAACCCCCACGCCGTTTTTTTTCGGCGTGGGGAGTCCCTTTAAATCCATGCCAGGTCACGGAGCTAGCGCGGCGGCAGTAACTGCCTACGCTAGCTACGCAACCTGAAGTCACGTGCTAAATGAACGGACTTGCCGATGAGCGGCAAGTCCGTTCATTTCAAAAGTCCCGCGGACTTGCCTACTAACGGCGGATTGTCCGCCGGACTGCCAAGTCCAGCGGATAATTTTAAAACCAAACTTAAAACTTTTGCGCCAAAAAGTCCGCCGGACTATGGCGCCAAAAAGTCCGCCGGCGCCCACACACGAGGGGATTATCCGCTGGACTTCAGTCCAGAGGATAATCCCGCGGGATTGTCCCTTCGTGTGTACGCGGCCTAAGACTGACACGTTTCATGTAAATAAAATTACACTCTTCAGGAGCAGGTGCACCTGGGTCTACAACAAAACATGAATATGGCAATATGTACTATGGTTGAAACCATATGCGGGAGAAGTATATACATATAGGGAGAGAGATGTAAAGAGCCTGTAGAGTCTAAGTCTGTGCATCCAGACAGGGAGGGCTGCCAAAGGTATCATTCCCGGGAGGTCGGAACCCGGAATTGAAAAGACTGGGCGCATACCATGATCCCAATAAAGATGAGAAACACATAACCAAATGGTCCCGAAGTCCCACATTTTTCCTCTTATATGTAGCAAAAAATGAGGTCACCTCGTTGTTTGTACCATCCTGACATTTTTATTTTAACAGAATGTACTGACAGTTTTTAGTCAACATTTTTATATAGTAAATGAAAAAAAATTAAAATAAATCTGTGGTTATTAAACATCACCAAAATAAGTTTCTATCCGTCTCATAAAATGAAATTTTGGACATAGTGTTGCATAGTGGAGTAATTGTCAGTCAATCTATCACAGCCTTGAAAACTGAAAAAATGGCCTGGTAATGAAGAATTATATAAAGCTGGTACTTAAGTGGTTAAAATCTAGCAAATGATGCTCTATGTCATCCAATAACTGTTCACTGTGCACCAGAATCATTACAGGCGAGATGGTGGAAGCAGTCTACCACCACTAGTCATTCTGGGACAGGTAAGGAGCCATAATTCAGATAAATTGAGGGCAGTTTGGAGGTTATGCAGGGACAGACCAGGTCGCACCTTTCTATTAGAGCATGAGAAATGAATTAGTTTAGGCTTCTTATTATCCCGTTAACAGTAATTGTTAGAAGATAGTGATTTATCATCTACATCATCGCTCTCCAGAGGAACTCCTTTAGGTCTTAATGAGGATCTGTTTAGAAAATGCGAACGCTCATGCAGCCAATATGGATCGACAATGCTGAAGGCATCAGAAAACACTTAGTACATTTTAGAAGGATTACAAGGAGATTATGTGATATAGGAGAAAAAGTTTTGACAGGCAGAATTTTAAGGAGAATAAAGACATAAAGTGTAGATGTGTTTTTTCTTTTGCTATTAAAGGGGCAGTCCACAAAAACTGTTGTTATTTTAGTGTATGGGGGGATGCCGGAGAAATAAACCACCTGAAAGTATTTGGCATCTCTCACAGACTTTATTAGTAGTCTTGCCACCACATCCCTTTAAACCCAAACACATATTAATTACACAGGTTCTGTGGCTGATTAGGGTGGTAATTAAGGTGGTAATTAAACTTACTTAGTGCCTTATCTGCATTAAATTAGCCTCATAACCTGTGTAATTCATATGTGTTGGGATTTAAAGGGATGAGGTGGCAACTCTATTTATTAGTAATATCTGAGTGGGTCTTCATGTCTACTGTGCCTATTTTGAAGGGTTCCCACCACCCATGTGCTGATTTTCTAGGTCCGTAGACATGTTGTGCCCACCTGCCGTACACCTGCTGAGTTTCCTGCTGTGCCCAATAGGACAGTTTCCCACCACCCCTGTGCTGAGTTCCCAGGTCTGTACAGTGGCTTTGCTCATTATGAGGAGTTCCCATCACCCTCATGCTGAGTTGGTCTATACATCTGCTGTGCCCATTATGAGAGGTTCCCACCATCCCTGCGCTGAGTTCCCGGGTCTGTACACCTGCTGTGCCCATTATGAGGGGTTCCCACTATCTCTGGTGGCTTTTTAATTTATTTTATAGAAATTGCAACTGGAAGAGCTGGAACACATAACAGTGGACTGGAGCAGAGTCCAGGAATTATAGAAGGGAGTATTGCTGTAGAAGCATCCAAGACATATAAGAAGTCAGTATAAAGGGTCCAGTGGAAGCAGGACCGAATTAATACGTCGGTCTCTTTTAGACCAGCTACCTTGTACCATCCATTCACCTCTACCCAACAACAACCCAACAACTGCTTTGGGTACTGCACCCACCCAACACATGTACACACAGAACACATGCACTGTTCCATATGCCTTGTCCCATCTTCCTATGAGCTGTCTAAAGCCTAGTACACATGGGCAGCATTGGCCAGCTCAATAGAAACCAGACGACATTCGACTCGTGTGTACTGGAGTCAGTCCGACAGAAGTCAGTCATTCGGCTGACTTCTGCTGAAGGGGTATGCCTGAAAAAGGTCTGCCAATCGGCTCCCGTCATCAATCTCAGCTAATGGCTGAGAGCACTGGTCAGAGTGTTTGGCGAGGGGGCCACCCCCCTGTTAGAACACAATAGAACAGCAGGGAAGAGCGCTGTTCTAGTTATGATAGTTAGTACAGCAGCTCCTCCTTAGCTGTCAGTTATTTTTCATTCAGCCCAGCTGGGTTGAACGAAAAAAAAAACTACTAGAGTGTACTAGGCTTTAGGCTATCTATGAGGATGAATGGCATTTCTCATGATTAGGTTATCCTGGGCAACTGCTTGGAGATGGAGAAAAGTTCCATATGTCTTGAAAGCTGCATTGTTGGATGGTTGTGGAGGGAGTAGGGGTGCCCTGTTCGACCGCATAGCCAGACTTAGATAGCACTTACGAAGAACATAACGCATTAGGCAGATTTACTAAAATTGGAGCACTCAAAATCTGGTACAGCTGTGCATGGTAGCCAATCAGCTCCTAACTTCAGCTTGGTCAGTTAGGCCCCTTTCACACTGAGGCATTTTTCAGGCGCTACAGCCCCTTTCACTCCAGTGTGAAAGCCGGAGGGCTTTTCACACTGGAGCGATGCGCTAGCAGAACGGTAAAAGTCCTGCTAGCAGCATCTTTGGAGCGGTGAAGGAGCGGTGTATTCACCGCTCCTATAACGCTCCTACCCATTGAAAGAAATGGGGCAGCGCGGCTATACCGCCGGCAAAGCGCCACTGCAGTGGCGATTTGCGGGCGGTTTTAACCCTTTTTCAGACGCTAGTGGGGGTTAAAACCGCCCCGCTAGCGGCCAAAAAGCGATGTTAAAACGACGGTAAAGCAGCACTAAATAGTGTGAAAAGGGGCCTTACGCTTTAAAAAAAAAAACTCAAGTTGGAAATAAAACCTCAAGAATGGTTTCTACTCAAAGCTGCACCAGATTTTCCATGCACCAGTTTTAATAAATCTCTACCTATAAACAATAAAAATGTAGGTGAGACTTCTAGCCAACATAAACTTAAGGGGCCTGGGCAATTATGTGCCACTTCTTGGGGCCATGTCATTCTAACCAATGGCCTATGTGGTCTGAGTGCAGACCCTGATTTTATTATTGCAATTTTATTATACATTGTGCATGGGGGATAATAAGGATAGATTGTAAGCTCAGGATTTACAGGAAATGTTTGCATAAAACTTCATCACATTGCTGTGTTTAATCAATTTTTTTTTAACTCCTTCCCATGGCCATTTAACTGGGTCTAACTGCAGGGAGGCAATCACGTGATCACTGTGAATTGCTGTCACAGAAGTTACATTGACAGCCTGGCCCATCAGCTCATGATCACAGAAACCATGAGCTGTCCAGAACCAGACCAGTATGCTCTCAGGCCAATAAAAAAGACAAAATTATTACAATGACAATAAAATGTTAAAAATGTTATGAGATTTTAGTGATTGGGTTTAGATCTACTGTACTTTAGAAGCTTTTTAAACAATATTTGTTTTTTAATTAGACTGAGTTCTTCTATGGACCTTCATATTACTAGATACAGTAGAGTTTTAGTAATACCACAATGCCCCATTTTTTAACAACGGTGATTGTCTTTCATCCACTTGATTTAGGGCCCTGTAACCTTCTATTCCCATGTCGTCTGATGGATAGCCTTACAGATATTGAGATGCTGAGAGCCACAGATGAGGAGTTAAGGGTTGATTCACCCAGCAGCGTCCTACAATATTCTGTCTAAATGAAGAATTGTCTCCACTTCAATGAGCAAGCTGCAAAACTAGACAAATGAGTTCAAAGGAGACCGGATATGGCCTGTGATTTGAGGCATCTTCTATTCAGAATTGTCCTGCGGATTTATTTATTTTATTGTTTATCTTTCTTGACAGAGCAATAGAAGCAAAGGCAGTTTTCAGAAGCAATTTAGGACAAGTTAATCCTTAAAATGTCATATATATATCTATATATATATATATAGATATATATCTATATATAGATATATATAGATATACATAGATATATATACACACAGTATCTCAAAAGTGAGTACACCCCTCCTATTTTTGTAAATGTTTTATTATATCTTTTTATGTGACCACACTGAAGAAATGACACTTTTCTACAACTAGAAAAGTATTGCTCCTTGATGTCTTCATGGAGGAGTGGGAGAGGACTCCAGTGGCTACCTGTGAAGCTCTGGTGAACTCCATGCCCAAGAGGGTTAATGTAGTGCTGGAAAATAATGGTGGCCACACAAAATATTGACACTTTGGGCCAGATTTGGACATTTTCACTTAGGGGTGCACTCACTTTTGTTGCCAGCGGTTTAGACATTAATGGCTGTGTGTTGAGTTATTTTGAGGGGACAGCAAATGTACACTGTTATACAAGCTGTACACTCACTACTCTACATTGTAGCAAAGTTTCATTTCTTCAATGTTCCGTCCTGGCCGGAATCTTTTAAACCTTTCCCGATTCCGGACACTCAGGTCAGGGACCTGGGTGTCATCTTTGACTCTAGATTGAACCTGCGCCCTCAGGTAAATCAGGTGGTGAGATTATGCCATTTCTACTTGAGACTCCTAAGGTCGACTTTTCGCTATATCGCAGACTCTGATAATATCGCCATGGTCAATGCCATTATCAGAAGTCGACTGGACTACTGCAATGCCCTGTACCTGGGTTTGCCTGCTTGTACCATCTACAAGCTCCAGTTGATTCAGAATGCCGCAGTAAGGTTACTGACGTGTGCTGGTCATCGTGACCACATCACTCCATCTCTTAGAGCCCTGCCTTGGCTGCCCGTGAAAGAACGGGTTCTGTTCAAAACTGGATGTCTTGTCCATAAGGCATTGCATGGACGTGGCCCAGAGTACCTGAAGGAATAATTCATCAAATATGTGCCTACCTGGATCTTGAGATCAGCAAACTTGGCCATATTGAAGATTCCAAAATGTAAAAAGAAAATATGCGGAGGGAGAACGTGTGAAGTACAAGGAATTGAGTTTTGAAATTCCTTGCCTCTGAAACTGAGACTTGAGAATGACTTTCTGAAATTCCGAAAGAAATTGAAAACCAAACTTTTTGTACAAGCTTTTGGAGTCACCTAATTTTAATGGGGTCTGATGGACAGAACCCCAGGTTTTTATTCTGTATGTTGTGATGCTGGTATGTTGGTTCTCCTAAAGTCTTTTAATGTCAATGTCTTTTATTTTGCGCATCAAGGCCTTCGAGTAAGACTGTGTAGGTTAAGCATTTTAATAAATAAATAAATAGTTGTCACATAAAAATAATATTTGCTGCTGTTTTAAAGTCAGAATATCTACTCTATCTACTTTGGGTAGTTGTACCCCTCTTGGATACATGTGTGTTTGTTCATTTACCACAACTTGCTGGTGTACTTGTGCAACACCAAAGTGTATTTGTGAACGAGATGGGGGGTGCCTTTCTGCGGGGCTGCTAAGTTGTTAGTGGCTTTCTCCTCCATTATGTATGGTCTTTTAGGGGCATTCTACCCCAGTTCATTTTCAATGCAATTATGTAATAACAATTGTTGATTTTATACAGTAATTATAAATATACAGTATGTGTCTGTAAATTAATTTTATAAGAAGGATTCAACATCTAAAAAATCCCATTCTCTTTCTTTGTTTGATCTCTCTATATGTTTTTTTGGGGTGTGGTGTTGAGCAATTAAACCTAACCTGTGTTATTAGTTTTGTTCAGCATATCTACTCAGTTGACCTTTTAAAGGAGTTTTATTCGGAAACACATTTGTATAGAATTTTTGCAATACCTTTTTAGTTGAATTGAAGCTTCCGGTCACATAGTACAAGTCATACATTAGCAAGTCTGGGAAAATGTAATGCAAGGTGGCATATACAGTGCCTTGAAAAAGTATTTATACGCCTTGACATTTTCCACATTTTTTCACGATAGGACCAAAAACGTAAATGTATTTTTATTGGGATCTTATGTGATAGACCAACACCAAGTGGCATATAATTGTGAAGTGGAAGGAAAATGATAAATGGTTTTCAATTTTTTTTACAAATAAATATGTGAAAAGTTTGACGTGCATTTGTATTTAGCCCCCTAATACTTTGTAGAACCACCTTTCGCTGCAATTACAGCTGCAAGTATTTTTGGGGATGTCTCTACCAGCTTTGTACATCTAGCGAGTGACATTTTTGCCCATTTTCCTTTGCAAAATAGCTTAAGCTCTGTCATATTGGATGGAGAGTGTCTGTAAACAGCAATTTTAACGTCTCGCCACAGATTCTCAATTGGATTTAGGTCTGGACTTTGACTGGGCCATTCTAACACATGAATATGCTTTTATCTAAACCATTCCAATATAGCTCTGGCTGTATGTTTAGGGTCGTTGTCCTGCCCAGTCTCAAGTCTTTTGCAGACTCTAACAGGTTTTCTTCTAAAATTTACCTGTATTTTGCTCCATCGATCTTCCCATCAACTCTGACCAACTTCCCTGTCCCTGCTGAAGAAAAGCATCCCCACAACATGATGCTGCCACCACCACGTTTCAAGGTAGGGATGTTGTGTTCAGGGTGATGTGCAGTGTTAGTTTTCTGCCACACATAGTGTTTTGCTTTTAGGCCAAAAAGTAAAATTTTGGTCTCATCTGACCAGAGCACCTTCTTCCACATGTTTGCTGTGTCCCCCATATGGCTTCTCGCAAACTGCTAATGGGACATTTCTTATGGCTTTCTTTCAACAAAGGCTTTCTTCTTGACACTCTTAAGGTAAAGATTTGTGTAGGGCACGACTAATAGTTGTCCTGTGGACAGATTCTCCCACCTGAGATGTGGATCTCTGCAGCTCCTTCAGTGTTACCATGGGCCTCTTGACTGCTTCTCTGATGAATGCTCTCCTTGCCTGGCCTGTCAGTTTAGGTGGACGGCCATGTCTTGGTAGGTTTGTAGTTGTGCCATACTCATTCCATTTTCTGATGATGGATTGAACAGTGCTCTGTGAGATGTTCAAAGCTTGGGATATTTTTTTTATAATCTAACCCTGCTTTAAACTTCTTCACAACATGAGTCGTGTGGTGTTTCTTGGCCTTCATGATGCTGTTTTTGTTTCACTAAAGTTATTTAACAAACCTCTGAGGGCTTCACAGAACAGCTGTAGTTATACTGAGATAAAATGATACACAGATGGACACTATTTACTAATTAGGTGACTTATGAAGGCAATTGCTTCCACTAGATTTTAGTTAGGGGTTTTAGAGTAAAGGGGGCTGAATACAAATCTCCCCCACACTTTTCACATATTTATTTGTAAAAAAAAAATTGAAAATCATTTAGCATTTTCTTTCCACTTCACCATTATGCCCTACTTTGTGTTGGTCTATCACATAAAATCACATCAAAATACATCTAAGTTTTGTAAAATGAGGTTGTAAAATGAAAAAAATGTGGAAAATGTAAAGGAGTATGAATACTTTTTTAAGGCACTGTATACAGTATATACACAGAGCATTGTAAAAGTTTTGTGCAATGTGGTGAGGTGGCAATAACACACATAGTCCAAGTGTGATAAAAGAATTTGTATTGAATTAATGCAAAGACAGTTCACAATAAACCCGGTGGAAAGATAGCCCAACCGGGAACACTCATGGATCCAACAGCGTGTAGAGAGCAGGTTTCAGACGAAATGACAGCACCTGTTAGTAGGAGCAGATTGCAGCCTGGCTGTCCCATGCCCAAGGCGATAGATGTCCAGAGAAGTTGAGAGCCCTAGGCTTTCCCTCCTTGCCAGGAACCTTTCCCTGACACTAATTCTGTACCTACCACACAGGGTACCTGTCCCTACTCTACCGACTCACAAAAGGTGCACCAAGCCTGGGAGAACATGTTGAACATGCTTTAGTATGGATATTTTTTGCTTTTGTGGCTATAACATCCTCCACTCTTCTAGGAAGGATTTCCACAAGACTGTGGAGTGTGGGAATCTGTTCCCATTCCGTTGTAGCCTGGTGAAGGCTACCATAGTATGAATACAGTGGACATTACCTTATGGCTGCAGCCTGCTCCTGTTTCCCTCTAGTGCTGCACTGAGACTGTTTGCATCACATTTCTGAGCCAAGAAGCAAAGGACAGTTGGACTTGTAGTCCTGTGTCCAGCCATAACTGGACTCCTGAGTCTCTCTCAGACTAAATCTCCCAGCAAGCTTAGAACTAAGAAGGGGATTATCGGAAAGGAAAATTTAGGGAGGTGTTTCAGGCAGGCCAGATCCCTTCGCCTGGGATCCATTAGTCAGCATCAGAACTGCTGTCTGATGGCTGGGACCATGACCTACCAGGGGCCTGAAAGCCATCGCTGTCCCCGCCTGAGAGGGTCTGTATCACTGTGTGGCATCTGGGGATCCTTTGTCCCTCCTGCTGGTGAACAGTGAACCGCGATGCGGGCGCCAACCTGGACTACTGAGTCTACATCCGTGCTGCATCCATCCTTCCTCTGGCTGGGATATAGACCCTCAATCATTTCCTCTGTGAGCCGTCTACCTTCAGGATTGGGTGAGCATTTTTATGCTCAAATACCCTTCTTGTCAGTAGCAGCACATGGACATTGCATGCAGACATCATAATCTGGATTACAGAGGCACTTGCCACATCTGCTATACCCATTATTTACTTGCTGACTGCTTGAACCTTTTCTTTTCTCCCTGAGGATCTCCCGTTTCAACCTCTTTGAGCTCCAACGTGAGCTGGCCGAATACTGCTTGCCCATTTTTCCCTTCATAGGAGTAGAGTTCCCTGCAAGTCAGCCTTAGTTAGTTAGTTACAGAACAACCCCCCACCCCCCCCCCCTTCCTGCCCCTCCACTATTGTGTGTACGGAGCTCATTCAATTATTCAGTGCATACTATTTTTGCATATTCAAGTGTTATTATTTATTATGGTCTGTTATTCTGTACATACCTAATTACTGTGTGTCCAATTCGACCAGTCTTGGGTGTTGTCCCAGCTTGCTGTGCAATCCACTTGAGTTTCTCCACACCAAACTGGTCAAACCGTGTCTTTGTGCTCCTGGCACAAAGCCAGCTCCATAGTCATGTTAAAACAAAGCTGAACCATCCCCAAATTGCTAGTAAGGGTTTGAATTGCACACATGTCAAAAATGTCTTTGTATCTAATGCCGCATACACACGAGTGGAATTTCCGTTGAAAAAATCTTGGATGGTTTTTCTGACGGAATTCCGCTCAAGCTTGTCTTGCATACACACAGTCACAAAAAAGCTGAACTTTCGACCGGCAAGAACACGGTGACATACAACGCTATGACGAGCCGAGAAAATGGAGTTTAATGCTTCCGAGCATGCGTCAAAAATTGTTTCCGAGCATGCATAGGAATTTTGCACATCTGAATTGGTACAGACGATCGGAAATTTCCGATCGGAACTTTTTCAGACTGAAAAAGCTCTCATCTGAATTTTTCTGGCAGAAATTCCGCTCGTGTGTACGGGGCATAACAGTACCCTTCATTGGAAGCACCTGGAATGGGGTCCAAATAGTTTTTACCATATAGTATGTTGTTTTAGGGACCCTGGCCTAGGCAGTCAAAGCCCTATCTGTGTAGTGTGTTTTGTGAATGAGCTGTAAGCCTGAGCAGTAATGAGCCTGAGCAGTTAATTATCTTTTCTGGTCTCTGTGAGTCTTCTCTAAGCTTGGTGGGACTTATTGGTTCTGCCTGCTGCTTGGAGAAGGTTCCAGTAAGCAGTGCAGGAGAGTCAACTCTGTGGGTTATGAATGTTTATCTAACCAATCCAATACCTGAGGAACTGTATTCACAGGAAGTCCCAGGAGGGTGCATGTGTCATCGAAAGTCATGCTGTTTGACCCATGAGCAGAGCCAAATTTAGACCTTGGGGGGGGGGGGGGGGGGGGTACAGGGCACATGAGGTTGGGGGGCCCCTTATATACATTGATGGTTTACATTCTCATTGACAGCCACCCATTTTTAAAATCATCATCCAATGTTATTCTGAGGTCACACACGCTCACACACACAATCATAGCACTGCATGTGTGGTTTGCTTGAGCCACCAAAATTAATTTTTGAAAAATGATACAATATACCATTCCAGAGTTTTAGGCCCGTTCAGGTCCGCCTGTCAGTTTTTTTGGCGAAGCTGAACGGACACTCCATGCAGTTTGATGGAGCGTTGGATGTCAGCGCTGACATGTCCGCTGACATCCGATCCGCTCCACTCCACTAAATCCAGATGGATGGAAACCCTATTTTCCATCCGTCTTGCGGATCGGATGAAAACAAACAGGCGTATCCATTTTCATCCAATCCCCCATAGCAGAGAGAGGAGATCTGCAGGTCCGTCTCTCCACAGAGAGCATTCGTCGGCTCAGCGGGGATCAACTGAGTGATCTCCGCTGAGCAAACGGAGTTAGTGAAAACGGACAACAATGTGTGAAAGGGGCCTTAAAGATGATGGCCGGCAAAATATTACCTCCAAAGTAACATTTAATAAAAGAAAGTATGTTATTTATTATACATTTTATATTATTTTATTATTATTATTTTTTTTATTATTTTATATATCATTTTTAGATTGTTTTATATCATTTTGCTATAGAGGGGGCCCCTTCTGTCACGGAGGCCTGTGGGCAATTTTGCCCCCTTATGAATCCAGCCCTGCCTGTGAGGGGGGTGGAAGTCAGGGGGTAGAGAAAAGTTCTCATTCGGGCTAAAGTCTTTTTTCAAATGTTGGTTTTGAAAGCCTTTTTTTTCAATCATAATTTGAGCATTGCATATGAAGGTTCAGCCCTCAATGAACTGAACATGAATTTAATAATCTCCCTTTACTTACTTGTTTGTACGGCTGCCAACCTGCCCCACCCCCCACCCCCCCTCCCCCCAAACCTTTTAGGTTCATTTTCATTTCTTAAGTGAAAGCGATTTGAAACAGCTTGTAACGTAATGGGAAATACTCTATTACACAATATGCGATTTGCCCTACAATTCAAGCTTTGCAAAGGTCAGTTTAAATTTTCATTTGTGTTCTACACACACTTACTCCAAAACACATTTAGAGGCTTCAGCAGTTTTCAAATATTTCTCTTGCGCATTAAAATCCATTACTGCTGAACCATTCATTGTAATAAATGCATCTTGCCAGCGTACTGTTGTTTCCTTTTTAAATTGTACATTAGTGGAAACAGTCGGGCGAATGGTTGCCGGAATGTTGAGTCTGAGCATTCTAAGCGAGCCAAAATGCAATTTTATGAAGAGTTACTTAAAGGGAATAATGGAATTGACTTTACTTTCTTATTTTAGCATAATACATTCTAACGTAAAGAGTCTTAAAATACTTTCTTAGAATTGTGAACTGACATAAAGAGTGGACCCTTAAATGATTTATACGTTAGAAAAAGTCAAAATTTGCTTTACAAATATAGAAAGATAGATAGATAGATAGATAGATAGATAGATAGATAGATAGATAGATAGATAGATTGATAGATGGGTGTAGTGGTATTTTGGGGGCCTACGACCATTTAAGTCGTACCACATCTTGCAGCCATTACATTGCAATCATAATTCCCAACTGTCCCTGATTTTGTGGGACCGTCCCTGATTGGGAACAAAGTCCCTCTGTCCCTCGTTCATCCACATTTGTCCCTCACTTTCGTCTGATGTATATAGCTGTATATTATCTTTCAAAAAGTGTTTACCAGTGCTAAACCTTTCATACAATTTATAAACTACTGCATTTGTAAATTTCAAAAGCCAGTATATAGGCTTTGTAGTGGTAAAAAAACAAAACACCTGTGGGATTATTTTTTTTTATATAATTTTCAAACAAACAACTAAAGACATAGTTTAGGTAGGGAATAGGGGATGAGCCAGGACGTGCGGACGTAGCTACGCACGGGGGGAGGGGCCTGATGCAGCGGGCGGCCTGAGACAACGCTGACCGCGAGGAGGACAGACGCCGGCGCTCCATGGAAGGTACGCGCCGTGTACCTCCGAACGGCAGCTCTATGCTCAGGAGACGCATAACCAAGATCAGGGCCTGCTGACCGGCGCTTGGGCGACTAACACCGGGACAACCCCTCCTTTCCGCACGGCAAGCTCTCCTCCCCGCTGACCCCGACCTCCTACGCTCTCCTTTCCTGCCGAAAGCTACGCTTGGACCCAGGATGGGGCTCCCCCCAGGACCGTGAGTAAATCTGATTATCAAACCCCTCTAGGAGGGGGAAGGTTCTTTGATCTTACGGCGAGAGGTAAGCAGGACTTTTTTACATCTTACATAACCTGTCTCCCCTTAAAGGAGGAATTTGTCTAGGGATTCTCTATGCTCACAATTGGACCAGCAACATACAGGGGCCGGTGCTTGTGCTATACATTTGTTTCACAAGGATAGACGCTTATTTCAGCAGCTGCCAGCATATGTTCTCTTATTTTTTTTTTTTTTTTTTTTTTTTCTCTTCTCGTGTTTTTTTTTTTTCCTGTTCCTTCCTTGTAGCAGGGGGCCTGCATTGTTTTTTTACAGTTCACATACCGGTACGAGGGTTCCCCATCGGGGGCAGTCTAAGGACCCCCCCTTCAGCATGTACGGAATGTGATAGGAGAGCCCTGAGTTCACATTGGGCAATCCCCACACAACAATCTGTATTCACCCTGTGTATATCCACTAGTGCAAGGGGACCTAGGACCCCAGCCCGTCACGGTGCTGATACCACCTATCATCTCTAAGGGGGAGAAATGTACCCCCTTATAAATGGACGGATAGGAAAAAGACAGGGAAATTAAAACGGTGGGGATATTTTTGCTGCCTATAGACGCGGCAACTTCTGAAGCTGCTGTATTCGCTCTCCCTGCCCGATCCTGTCCCCCCCTCTCTCGGCCCCAGCGGGTGTAAATTTGCCTCAGCATATTACCCCAAATCGGCACCTTATTACCTACAACATCATTAACCTCCCTGGGGTATTTACCCCAGAAAACCCTCATGAGCCCCGGGCAGCCTCTGTAGCTTCTTTACTCCCTGGGGGTTCAGGTTGGGGAGTGGCCGTGTGGGGCTGCAGGGGAGAAGGGGTAGACCCCCTGTCTTCTGTGTCTCCGTCTAACGGGCACGTCCTATCCACCCCTGGGGTATTGGTCGGGGCGCATTATTCGGACAAAGGAAGTCTTGGACAGTTATACAGGGGAGCGCCCGCCCCCCACAGCTTGAAACCCACAAGGGCCGAAAGGCAAACCCTCGGCTGAAGACGCTCGGTCTCAAGGGTAACTACAAAACAGCTGGGATAGATCCCCACTCACAGGAGTTAGAAGAAGAGGAGACGGGTCAGGCGGAGGCAGGGTGGAAACAGGAGAGTAATCTGGAACATCTCGGGGAAGTACCCCCTCCAGCAAGCTGGGGAGGAGATTTAGAAAATCCCCCAAAGGAAATATGAGTAAACCATCTAAAAAAGCCCCCCCTAAAACCCCCAAACCAGCGGCTAGCGACATAAAACAATATATGCGATCTGGGTCTAGCCCACAACCACATAACTCGGACCATCAATTAAAAGCTATGACGGATAAAAAGAAAGTCAAAGATAAAAAAGCGGATTTGACTCTTGATCAGACCCTATCAGAACAGGCGGTGGAAAGCGAGACGAATGGAAGTAGACCCTCTGAACAGGATGATGGGGGACAGTGCCCCACTAAGAGAGATATGGAGGAAATGCTCCAGAAGATGGAAAACTCCATCAAAGGGGAATTCCTTCTTCTCAGAGAAGATTGGGGCCACCTGCTAGGGAGGGTTGAAACGGTCGAGAAGAGGGTGGAGACCCAGGAACACGAAACTCGTGAGTTAAAGGAGCAAATAAGAGCATTACATCTGAATCATCGGGACACTCAATATAAGTTGGAGGATATCGAAAATAGAAACAGGAGACAGAATATCAGAGTGAAAATGGTCCCGGAGAAGGTTGGAGAGGATTTAAGGGACACTATATTTTCAATATTTAACCCGTTGATAGGAAGAGGACGGGAAGATTTCCCCAAAATCGAGAGAGTCCACCGACTCGGCAGAAGGGAGACAGCAGGATCTGGCAGACCCAGAGATATTATCGTTAGGTTTCGATATTATGAGGACAAGGCCGAAATATGGGCAAAACTATATCGAAGCCCCCCTCTGAATTATGAAGATGCTGAGGTCCAAATCTATTCGGACCTATCCCCTCAGACATTAGAAAGGCGCAGGCAGCAGAGACCCCTATTAGAAGCTCTGCGATTGGCGAACATAAAATACACCTGGGGGTTCCCTGCATGCCTGATCGGGAACAAGGACGGGCGCTCTGCCAGACTGCGTTTTCCGGAGGAGCTGTCAGAGTTTTGCAGTAAAATGGGCATTCAGGTCCCGGACCTGCCAGGATGGGCAGATAGGGGGGAGAACGGCTAAATCCCCTTTTGGGGAGATTGGGAAGGAGCGGGGGGGGGTCGCGGGGGGTGTGAGCTGTGGGGGTTTTTTTTTTTTTTTTTTTTTTTTTTCCCGGTGCGAGTCGAGCGAGTGTCAGGGCAGCAGGGAACCGCATGCTTATCGCTCGCTGCTCCCCGATTATATAATACCATCGGGAGAATGGCTGGATTCACCAGTCATTCAGTGCCCCACCCCTTCTGGGATGGCAGGAGAGTCGCGGAGGCCCAGGCATTTGAATGGACCCCAGCGACTCCAAGACCCTAGAGAGGGTTAGGGTGGGATGGGAGGGGAAGGGTGGAGGAGGGGGGAGAGGAGAGATGGGGGTGGGGAGGGGGGAAGGGGGGGGGGGGGAGGGAGGGAGGGCGGGTGGGGGGGGTGGGTCTCGTCTGCGTCACCCCGACACCGCGTGAACACTGACATTAAAAGCCACGTTATTGTGACAGGATGACCTTGATTAAATTTGTATCCTATAATGTAAAGGGACTTAATCTCCGGGCTAAAAGACAAAAGATTCTTGAGGAGTTGAGGGCTTACGGGGCTGGTGTGGTCTTCCTCCAGGAGACACACCTGTCCCGGATGTCCAATATTCAATTAGCCTCGGATCATTACCCATCTTGGTATTATGGTGACGCCATTATCAATAGGGCAAGGGGGGTGGCCATCGGATTCTCTAGAGATATACAGTTTCAAGTCGAGAGTAGGGTGGAGGACCCAGAGGGTAGATTTTTGTTTCTGAGAGGTTCGCTTGGCGGCAATAAATATACTTTCGCAAACATATATGCCCCCAATATTAAACCGATTAAATTTCTGAAAGAGATTTTGTCCAAATTAAGAGACTTTAGACAGGGGTATGTCATCTTGATGGGGGACTTCAACTTTTGTATGGACCCGGACCTCGATTGTACGTCCCGTGCTCGTGGGATATGTAAGGAACAACTTAAAATGATCAAGCAGAACTTGAGGGCCAATCAGTTGGTTGACGTCTGGAGGATACAACACCCTGGAGACAGGGATTACACCTTCTATTCCCACGTACACGGGACGTACTCCCGATTGGATCATATTTTTATTGATCATGCCCTCCTAGAACGAGTTAAGGGCACGAAGGTGGAGATTGTTTCCATATCAGACCACGCCCCAGTTTCAATGGTTCTGGATTGCCCCGAACTACAGGCCCCCTCATCGAGTTGGAGACTGAATGAGGAACTCCTCCACGATGAGGAAATAGTTGAGCAAATTAAAAACGAAATAAATTTTTTTTTCGAAATTAATGACAACGGGGAGGTATTGGGGTCAACTCTATGGGACGCCCACAAATCCTACATAAGAGGGATCTTAATTACAAAGGGGGCTTGGAAAAAAAGAGAGAGTAGGAAAAAAAAAAATGCCCTGGTAGAAGAAATAAAAACTGCGGAGCAGATCCACAAATCCACTATCGCACCAAACAGGGATCTTTATTCAAAAATTATCTCCCTTAGGGAAGACTTAAAAGACCTGATGGAACAACAAATAAAACAAACATCGGATTTAGTGGCTAAGGAGAGGTACATTTGGAGTAACAAATCCGGAAAATATTTGGCCAGAACTCTTCGTAATAAAAAGTCCCGTAATTACATCGAAAGAATTAGAAACAAAAAAGGAGACATTAGGTACCCATCTAGAGACATCGCCGAATCTTTTAGAGCCTATTTCGAAGATGTTTATTCGGCGGAACCGCAGGGGATCAGACCTGATAGGGCTCTGAAGGGGGAAAGATTTCTGAACAACGCAGGTCTCCCAAAGCTCCCAACGGAGGTAAGTGAGGGGCTAGATAGTCCCTTTACGGAAGACGAAATTAAAAGGGCCCTGATGGGATCCCCCAAGGGTAAGAGCCCCGGCCCGGACGGGTTTACTAATCTGTACTACAAAACTTTTCAGGAGGTATTAATCCCCAGAATTTGCGCATATTTTAATGGACTTGGTCAGAGCTTTGGAATGTCGACTGAGTCTCTGGCCGCGGACATCACCATGATCCTGAAGGAGGGGAAGGATGGATCAGTGTGCTCGAGCTACAGGCCAATCTCGCTCCTAAATGCCGATACCAAATTATATGCTAAGGTTCTGGCCGAGAGGATTAGGGGCCACTTGAGCACACTGGTCCATCCCGACCAGGTGGGATTTGTCCCGGGTAGAGAGGGACGGGACAACGGAATCCGAGCGCTGCTGGTAATTCATAAGATCAGGAAAGCAGGGTCCCCAGGTCTACTCCTGTCGATAGACGCCGAGAAAGCGTTCGACAGGGTAGACTGGGGACTCATGTTCCAAACCTTAACCCATATGGGTTTTGGGTCCAAGATCATTCAAAAAATTGCAGTACTGTATGCCCACCCAACAGCTAGGATTAAAATAAACGGAACAACCTCCCGGCCGTTTCACATGAAAAACGGTACCAGGCAGGGATGTCCGCTGTCCCCCCTTCTATTCATTTTGACCCTGGAGCCTCTGTTGTCCACAATAAGGGGACACCCGGGAATACACGGGGTAACAGCAGAAGACGAGGAACATAAATTGGCGGCATTCGCAGATGACGTTTTGTTCTTCTTGGGAAACCCACAGACATCCATGCCACTCCTGATGAAAGTCTTGAGACAATACGGGGAGATCTCTAATTTTAAAATCAACTCCTCCAAGACATTTGTTTTGAATGTCAATGTATCAAGTTCGGCTCAGCAGAGCCTGGAGGGGCGATTTGGGTTTCCCTGGAAGCAACAAATTAAGTATCTGGGAATAACCCTATCTAGGTCCTTGAAGGTAATGTTTAATATTAATTACCTCCCCCTATTAGATGATATCGCTAAAAAATGCAAAGAATTCAATAATAGACCTTTGACGTGGCTGGGGAGGATCAACTCCGTAAAAATGATGATCTTACCACTAATTTCTTATAAATTCCAGATGCTCCCAATCCCCCTATCGGTAAACTATTTAAGAAAGTTAAAGTCCCTAATTATGAATTTTATTTGGAGACATAGGAAGCATCGTATAGCACTGCGTACCTTAAAGCAAGAAAAAAACAAGGGTGGCTTAGCGGTCCCTGATATTGAAAATTATTATCAAGCAGCCGTCCTCTCAAGAATCCCCGAGTGGGGGGCAGATCATAGTGACAAAAGATGGGTAAAACTAGAAAAATCACTAAGCAATTTACAATTGGGTACCCTTATATGGAACCCACCTCATCACAGGTCTTTGGGAGAGAACACGCACGCCATAACCACTAATACATTGCGCATTTGGGACAGGGTTTATAAGCACTTAAACGGAGAGTTTAATTCACCACTAATAGCACTTAGAAACAATGAATATTTTCAGCCAGGGAGGGTAACGGTGGGAGGGGGATGGGTTAAAAAAGAGGGCACACGTTTGAAAGACATAATGCAAAACGGTAGGATACTATCACTCACAGAACTTCGTAAAAAAGGTGACATGTTCAAGATGGATGAATGGAGGTATTTGCAATTATGCCACTTTCTAAGCAGCCTTCCCCAACCGATTAGGGCCGCGGACGATCTGACCCGAATGGAGCGGGTTTTCACGGCCGTTAAGGGGAGGAAAATGATCTCCAAAATATATAAACTACTAATAGAGGGGAGCGACAGGGGAATACCTCCATTCATCCAAAAATGGGAGAGAGATTTGGGCACTAAAGTAGATGCACTCACGATAGGCAAGATAATGAAACTAACCCATAGGTCCGCTATAGATACCAGGTCGGCTGAATCAAATTATAAAGTCATGTCTCGGTGGTATATTACCCCGGCTAAGTTAAGCAAGTTTCTCCCGGGGTCTTCGGAGGCCTGCTGGAGGGGATGCCCCGAGAAAGGGACCATGGCCCACCTGTGGTGGGACTGCAGTAAAATTAAGATCTACTGGGCCAAAATTATAGGCTACGTGAAGGAAATTACTGGTAACGAACTCGATAACGATCCGTGGGTTATTTTGCTGCATGGCACCAGAGAAGGGATAAAACAATATGAGAGGTCACTGGTCCCTCACCTTCTAAATGCTGCCAAGCGAACGATAGCTAGAAACTGGGGCAATCACGATAGCCCACATGTCTGGGAATGGATCGATAGGGTTGAAGATACACGCCAGATGGAGATTTTAAGGATTAGGGCTGAAGAAAGGATGGGGGATATGGAAAAAATAAAATGGGAAGGTTGGCTGAAATTTAAAAAAACCTGGAGCTTTGTAGAAGCAGTTAGGATTCAGCTATAGCCATTGAGGAGACGGATATCCTGTTGCAAACAGACGGTTGAGCCGTGGTGCCGGGGTGACGCGGAGGAAGGGAGGGATGGGTGGCAGGGGATAAAATGACTACAGGGAATGAGAGGGGGGAGAGGCAGCTTGATAGTTTCTTTTTGGGTGTTGTATGATGTTTTCTCCTCTTTTTGACAAATCATAAGCAAGTAAAGCCACAATGATGTGACGATCAATTGGGACAGTGATGAACGGACAAGTTGATTCGGATCCCTTGCGAAAGGCTGAACTGATGTGGCATAAAAAAAAAAAAAAAAAAAAAAAAAAAAAAAAGAAAAAGTCAAAATTTGCTTTACAAATATAGAAAGATAGATAGATAGATAGATAGATAGATATATAGATTGATAGATGGGTGTAGTGGTATTTTGGGGGCCTACGACCATTTAAGTCGTACCACATCTTGCAGCCATTACATTGCAATCATAATTCCCAACTGTCCCTGATTTTGTGGGACCGTCCCTGATTGGGAACAAAGTCCCTCTGTCCCTCGTTCATCCACATTTGTCCCTCACTTTCGTCTGATGTATATAGCTGTATATTATCTTTCAAAAAGTGTTTACCAGTGCTAAACCTTTCATACAATTTATAAACTACTGCATTTGTAAATTTCAAAAGCCAGTATATAGGCTTTGTAGTGGTAAAAAAACAAAACACCTGTGGGATTATTTTTTTTTATATAATTTTCCTTTAAGGGGGCATGGCAGGGTGTGTGTGCTATGCCTATATACTTTTGCTAAAAGGTGTCCCTTGTTCCCATCATAAAAAGTTGGGAGGTACGCCCCATGATGTAGCAGTACCTGGGTAAGAGGAGATCTTGATGTTCTTAAATCTTAAAGATTGTCTTTACCTTAAAGGATTCTTATAGACACAAGTGAGACTCCCTAACAGGGGAGGCAGGTGAGGCAGATCCATGAACATAAAAAAACTATCAAGATTCAAGGGTCATGGGGAGGATGTCCTACCCCACCACTGGTCAAAATTTAGGGCTCCTGGTACTTATGGTTCCAGAGATATGGAGCTCCTTGCGCAGCCTGTGAAAAGCTACATACAGTGCTGCCAGTTTAAATTCAAGCGGCAAAACTCTGTTTGTAGCAGACTGAGAAGATGAGCTCACAGTGCCTCTGACTTCGTTTCAGAGGCACTGAGCTCAATGGACATCTTGGAACCTTGGACCAATGGTAAAGCACCATTGGTCCAAGCTGTCCAATAAAAATGTTGCAGTGGAGACTCTCCTCTCACTGCAGTGTCATAGAAGGGGGCATGTGTCTAAAAAAACAAATGCTCCCTTCCAGCCTAGCCCTTTTAACTGCCAGGGAAAAGGGGGTTTAAGGTTTACCCACAATCCCATGTTTTTCTCACACAGTTAAGAGGAAGAATCTGCTGCTGCTGAAAGGGTACTTTTTTAATCAAGCTAATAATATATTATTATGCTATATGTTATAACATAATAATTTATTATTTATCTATTTACTGTGAAATTACTGGTTTGAAGTTAAAACTTTAAACTTCAGTAATGTGTCCGTTAAGCCACCTGCTTGAGTACAGTTTTTGAAAATATAGTAAATTAGCTTAAAAACAATATATAATAATTATTTGTATATTACTTACTTATGGTAATTAACCACTTGCCACCCAGGACACTTTCTCTCCTACATGTAAAAATCATAATTTTTTGCTAGAAAATTACTCAGAACCCCCAGACATTTTATATATATATATATATATATATATATATATATATATATATATATATATTGTTTTAGCAGACACCCTAGGGAATAAAATGGTGGTCATTGCAACTTTTTATGTCACACAGTATTATCGCAGCAATTTTTCAAACGCTTTTTTTAGCGAAAAAAATGTTTCATGAATAAAAAACAAAAAAACTAAAGTTAGTCCGATTTTTTTGTATAATGTGAAAGATGATGTTACACCGAGTAAATAAATCCCTAACATGTCACACTTTAAAATTCCGCACACTTGTGGAATGGCGCCAAATTTCAGTACTTAAAAAACTTCATAGGAGACGTTTTCAATTTTTTTACAGGTTACATGCTTAGGGTTACAGAGGTCTAGTGCTAGAATTATATATGCTAAAACAAGTCCTTATGCTGGTTAAATTAGTAAACAACGGGAACTAATGAAGGTGCTATATACAGTATCTCACAATAGTGAGTACACCCCTCACATTTTTGTAAATATCTTATTATATCTTTTCATGTGACAACACTGAAGAAATGACATTTTGCTACAATGTAAAGTAGTAAGTGTACAGCTTGTATAAAAATGTAAATTTGCTGCCCCCTCAAAATAACTCAACACACAGCTATTAATGTCTAAACCGCTGGCAACAAAAGTGAGTACACCCCTAAGTGAAAATGTCAAAATTGGGCCCAAAGTGTCAATACTTTGTATGGCCACCATTATTTTCCAGCACTGCCTTAACCCTCTTGGGCATGGAGTTCACCAGAGCTTCACAGGTTGCCACTGGAGTCCTCTTCCACTCCTCCATGATGACATCACAGAGCTGGTGGATGTTAGAGACCTTGCGCTCCTCCACCTTCCATTTTAGGATGCCCCACAGATGCTCATTAGGGTTTTGGTCTGGAGACATCACCTTTACCCTCAGCTTCTTTAGCAAGGCAGTGGTCGTCTTGGAGGTATGTTTGGGGGTTGTTATCATGTTGGAATACTGCCCTGCGGCCCAGTTTCCAAAGGGAAAGGATCGTGCTCTGCTTCAGTATGTCACAGTACATGTTGGCATTCATGGTTCCCTCAATGAAATGTAGCTGCTCAGTACCAGCAGCACTCATGCAACCCCAGAGCATGACACTGCCACCACCATGCTTGACTGTAGGCAAGACACACTTGTCTTTGTACTCCTCACCTGGTTGCCATCACACACACTTGACACCATCTGAACCAAATAATTTAATCTTGGTCTCATCAGACCACAGGGCATGGTTCCAGTTATCCATGTCCTTAGTCTGCTTATCTTCAGCAAACTGTTTGCAGGCTTTCTTGTGCATCAGCCTTAGAAGAGGCTTCCTTCTAGGAGGACGGCCATGCAGACCAATTTGATGCAGTGTGCGGAGTATGGTCTTAGCACTGACAGGCTGACCCCCCCACCCCTTCAACCTCTGCAGCAATGCTGGCAGCACTCATACGTCTATTTCCCAAAGACAATCTCTGGATATGACGCTAAGCACTTGCACTCAACTTCTTTGGTCGACCATGGCGAGGCCTGTTCTGAGAGAAATCTGTCCTGTTAAACCGCTGTATGGTCTTGGCCACCATGCTGCAGCTCAGTTTCAAGGACTTGGCAATCTTCTTATAGCCTAGGCCATCTTTATGTAGATCAACAATTCTTTTTTTTCAGATCTTCAGAGAGTTCTTTGCCATGAGGTGCCATGTTGAACTTCCAGTAACCAGTATGAGAGAGTGAGAGCGATAACACAAAATTTAACACACCTGCTCTCCATTCACACCTTAAAAGTTGTAACACTAATGAGTCACATGACATTGGGGAGGGAAAATGGCTAATTGGGACCCATTCAGACATTTTCACTTAGGGGTGTACTCACTTTTGTTGCCAGCGGTTTAGACATTAATGGCTGTGTGTTGAGTTATTTTGAGGGGACAGCAAATTTGCACTGTTATACAAGCTGTACACTCAATACTTTACATTGTAGTAACGTGTAATTTCTTCAGTGTTTTCAAATTAAAAGATATAGTAAAATATTTACAAAAATGTAAGGGGTGTACTTACTTTTGTGAGATACTGTATAATCTATATCATTAGAGAATGGTTCAGGTTCTATTCTTTTACTATATAGATTATATATGGCACTTTCATTAGTTCTCATAGTTTACTAATTTAACCAACATAAGGACTTGTTTTAATAAAATCAGGACTGTTAGTAGCAGCATTAATAAAAGTGGTGACTGAAAAACATCTTAAAGGGACAGCGTTTGTAAATATTTTTGGTAAATGAGTAAAACTAGTACAACTGCTTTTGCCTACATAATGAGAATCAAATATGTAACTTGTGAATAGACATGTTCACACTGAAATATTTTGTTTCGGAATTTCGTTTTCGTCCGAAAAATACATTTATTTAGTTACTCCCGAAATTTGTTTTTATTTATTTTGTTTCGTTAAAAAATGCATTCATCCGAAAATCTGAAATAATTAAGGTCGAATCTGTCATTGAAGGCTTATGGTGTCGAATGTTCCAAGAAGATTCGAGGGAGCAGCTAAACTGTACAACGCCGCAATCGTACATTTCCGGTCAAATGTTCTGCCTACAAGCTATAGTAGAATTCTAATGTTGTATGACACTAGTAATAATTATATTAATTAAATATTATTACTAGTCAACCAACATTAGAATTCTTCTATAGCCTATGGGCAGAGCATTTGACCATAAATGTCCGCTCGCGGCGACTGCTTCGTCGAATCTTCATGTTGAATCTTTTCTCTCTATGTCGAATAATCTTGGACTAATAGAGTTAGGTTAGGCACATTCAACCTTTTTTGCTATTGTCTCTATAATGTCGAATTTTTTCTTTCTATGTCAAATCTTTTCTCTCTATGTAGAATAATCTTGGACTAATAGAGCTAAGGTTAGGCACATTCGACCACAGGTTCAATGGACACAGATCACTATTGTCAGTGTCATGTTGAATCTCCTATCTATATCGAACTGTTGCAACGAAAACGAAAATAAAGCATTTGTTTATGTCGGATCTTTCGGTTTTTTAGATTCTGCACGTTCGTTATCGTTTGTTAGAACGATAACAAAAATACTCGGATGAAAATGCATTCGGACGAAAACAAATGCACATGTCTACTTGTAAATATGTAACCTGTGTGTATCTGGCTCTGATACTAGCCTGTGCCTCACCAGCCACTGACTTCACCGCACGTCCCTGCTCCCAGTCCCTAATAATACAATTATATTTCTCTGGATAGATCACACTTACTTTCCCTCAAAGGGGTTTTATTTTTTATTTTTAATAACAAACATGTTATACTTACCTCCACTGTGCAGCTCGTTTTGCACAGAGTGGCCCCGAACCTGGTCTTCTGGGGTTCCTCTGCGGCTGTCTCGGCTCCTCCCTGCAAGAACTAAGCACCTTCAGGCGAGCTCTCTCGCATGGTGGTTAGTTCTTGCGGGCGCGCTCCCGTGATACAGCCAGCGGCTTTAGCCGCTCATTGTATCACTCGGCCCTGCTCCCCAGCGCGCCGCGTCATTAGATGTGATTGACAGCAGCGCAAGCCAATGGCTGCGCTGCTTTCAACCCATCCACTCTAGCCAATTAACGGCCAGGCTGAGCGGCGAAGAGGAGATCGAGGGGCGAGCGCAGCAGGTGAACGGGATCAGGTAAGTAAACGGGGGGCTTTGGGGGGCGGTATTGTCGGATGTTTTTTCACCTTAATGCATAGGATGCATTAAGGTGAAAAAACGCAAACCTTTACAACCCCTTTAAGGAAAGTAGGTTCTCACTTGAAGGTAGTTTCAGTGCTTTACTTGAATTTAATTTTGGTAGGTAGGACAGGAGGACAAAGGAGGTGGAATATCAAAAACTCAAATGCGACTCCTACAGCTCTTCTAGCAGTCATTGGGTGGGTCTTAGCATCAGAAAGCTTCACATCCAAAGAATCTTCTGGATGTACATAAATCCCACAAAATAAGAGATTCATGTGTAACTCGGTTCAAATGATGACTCTAGCAAAATATCTTATTAGGTCCGCATATCCTGCCTTCTCAAACAAAGGGCTGATACAGTATTTATTCAGGATCCAGCCCTGGGGTCTAAAACCAGGCATTCAGACTGCTTTAGAAACCACCCGCTCTCCAGCAAGGAAAGGGCTAAGGGACTTTCTCTCCATAGTAAGGAGGGCTGGCTAGAGACTCCCATTCCCAAGAAGGAGAGAACTTCAAAACACCTATCAGAACATTGCCACCTTGTTTTTTCAAAGCTCCTTCAAACCCAATGATAACAAGCTAACAAAGGCTTGGCCATCTGGCAAAACAGACTGGACTTTGTATCCAGTCTTGATGCAAGACCCTCAAGTCTCCTCAACAGAGTGACTGGCAGGAGATATAACCCAAATCATTCCTAGCTGCAGTGCCTTAAAGGAAAACTGAAAGTAAAACACAGCAATGCAGCTAGGGAACATACCCCTACAAATTGTAAGATGGATAGTGTTTGTAGGGAATGATAAAAAAAGACATAACTTTAGGTTGACTAAGCCTTTTTTAAATAATTCTCTACAAATGGTATTTACGAAGGTATTAGTCCACCATTTTTATGTTGAAATCCTATTTATACAGTATTTATACAGTACAGTAATTATCCAATTTATGTGGTGTGGTATACACATCCCTTAATAAGATAGATATCAAGTGGCTTTCCAGGTTTTTCTCATTAAGAGTTCTGACTATGCCCGCCCTTTCTGCCCCCATCCTCCAACCATAAAATCTGCACTATAGCTTCCATTAATAAATAAAAAAAAAGGGATCTATGACCTTTCATTCATCCACCTGTCCTCCATTCATAGATTGGTTTTCATTCATAGAAATTATAGTATACCGTAGCTTTTATGAATGGATGAGGGAGGGGCAAAAAGGGAGGGCATATTCGGCACTCTTGATCAGTCCAGCACTGGAAGATTATGGCTGGGGGGTATGAGAGGGGGGCAGAGGACATCAGATTTCCACTATTACAGCTGACACCAACACAAGGGACATTTTGGATTTAATGCATGTAATGTCCCTTTGCTGACTTTTCAAAAAAAAAAATGTTCCTAAAATGATTGTGTCCAATCTTAACTAGGAAACATATGGATTTTTAGCTGCACTTCGATTTTACCTACCTAAAGAAACAGTTGCAGCTGCCCCTGACCTGGCTTTGTTTATAAACAAAGTCTTGTTAGGCTGGGCTTCTCCTATGGGTCACAGGGGTGCAATTGGTTTTGCACTCCTTTGATCCATTTTCAGCAGAGAACGGTCTGAAGTCCACTCTCTGCTGACATCACTGCAATCAGTCCAGGCACCGTGTCATCACAACAACAAAGTCTGGATCCACCAGGTGCCTGGACTGACGCCCGTCTCAGCCTCTCAGCATGCCGCTGAGAGACTGAGACGGCCGCTCCCCGCCCCTCCACAGCTCAGTGCTCCAATGAGCGTGGAAAGAAGAAAGAAATGGCTGCACATCCAGAACTTCCGATTGCCTTATATTTTATTTCACAAAGCTAACACCAAGGACACCAAACTGTGGTCAAGTAGACACGTTTCACACATACATCTTGTGCTTAATCATTACTGATGGTCACCAAACTGTGGTCACGTAGACGCGTTTTACACATACATCTTGTGCTTAATCATTACTGATGGTAATGATTAAGCACAAGATGTATGTGTGAAACACATCTACGTGACCACAGTTGGATGTCCTTGGTGTTATCTTTGTGAAACAAAATAAAGGGCAATCGGCAGTTCTGGATGTGCAGCCATTTCTTTCTTCTTTCCAAGTTTCCCACGGAGGCGGGCCGGGGCTACACCTAGATATATCTTTTAAGCATTCCTGATAAGAACAGGTATAGCAAAATCTGAGCTACAATACTGAGTACTGTCTAAGAAATGTCAAAGGTTCTAGGCTGATTGCTACAAGGATAGATAGTTAAGCACGAGAAATGAAGCCAAATGATACATCTATTGGTTATAAAAAGGAATGCAAACCTTTCTTGTGTAATATTATATTTTTACCTGATAAAGTGTAAAAATAAGCAAAAAACATTAGTAGAAGTGTCCCACAGTCATCGATAGGTGTGGACAAATTGTGAGGAAAGTGGTGTACCACCCTTACGCTAGGCTGGCTAAATTTCGTTTTTGGCTTTGCTGTATCTAGCTGAGCAGCAATTAATTTTAAGGCCTGTTCAGGATTTCCCTAAGCCTGGTGGTTGATTGCCCCTGCCTGCCTCTGGAAGAATATTGCAGAATAATGAAGGAGGATTAATCATTGGGTTATACATATTTATCTGACATCAGCCAATCCCTGAAAGGGAGGTCTAGAAGGTGTGGCTGGGTAGAAGATAAATCTTTGGGAGGAACACGTGGGCGGTGGGCACCACCTGCAGTGGAGAAAAGTAGACTGAATCTGCCTACAAGCTGTCTAATGCCGCATACACATGAGCGGAATGTCTGACAGAAAAAGTCAGACGGAATCTTTTCATCGGATATCCCGATCGTGTGTATGCCTCATCAGACTTTTTTTTTAAAATTCAGACTGACCTAGAAATAGAACATGTTCTAAATATTTCCGACGGAACCAATTCCTATTGGGAAAACCGCTCGTCTGTATGCTGTTCCGACGGACCAAAAACGATGCATGCTCTGAAGCAAGTACGAGACGGAAGCTATTGGCTACTGGCTATTGAACTTCCTTTTTCTAGTCGCTTCGTACGTGTTGTATGTCACCATGTTCTAGACGGTCGGACTTTAGTGTGATCGTGTGTACGCAAGACAGTTTCAGCGGAATTCCATTGGAACTCCGTTGGAAAAACCTTCAGAGTTTATTCCGACGGCATAATGCCTCGTACACACGAGCGGACTTTCCCACGTGTGTGGGCGCCGGCGGACTTTTTCCCGCCAAAAGTCCAGCGGACTAAGTTTTAAGTTCAGACTTAAAATTGTCCGCTGGACTCGCGAGTCCGGCGGACAATCCCGCGGTCTGTATGCTAGTCCGCGGGACTTTTGGAAATTAACGGACTTGCTGATCATCGGAAAGTCCGTTCATTTAGAACGTGACTTCAGGTAGACGGTGCTAGCGAAGGCAGTGAATGCCGCTGCGCTAGCCCCGTCACCTGGCATGAATTTAAAGGGAATCCCTATGCCGAAAAAACGGCGTGGGGGTCCCCCCCCAAATCCATCTCAGACCCTTATCCGAGCATGCAGCCTGGCCGGCCAGGAAAGGGGTGGGGACAAGCGAGCCCCCCCCCCTCCTGAACCATACCAGGCCTCGTGCCCTCAACATGGGGGGTGCCCTGGGGAAAGGGGGGCCGTGCGGCCCCCCCACCCCAAAGCACCTTGTCCCCATGTTGATGAGGACAAGGGCCTCTTCCCGACAACCCTGGCTGTTGGTTGTCGGGGTCTGCTGTCGGGGGGCTTATCGGATTCCAGGAGCCCCCTTTAATAAGGGGGCCCCCAGATCCCGGCCCCCCACCCTATGTGAATGAGTATGGGGTACGATGTACCCCTACCCATTCACCTAAGGTGTGAAAGTGTAAATAAAAAAAACACACAATTTTTTTTAAATATTTTATTGCACTGCTCCGGGGGTCTTCTTCCATCTTGGGGGGTCTTTTTGCCCAACTCCTCCGCTCTCTTCTGCTCTTTTACCTAGCTCTTTTACTGAGCAGAGGAGTCGGCTTTCTTCTTCGTCTTCGCCGCCGTCGTCTGGGGGTCTCGATCCGCCTTCGGGGACCTTCCGGGGTCTCTTCTGTTCTTGCCGCTGTCGCCGCCTTCTGCGCCGTCTTCTTCGCTGTGTTGCGACTTATATAGGGACAAGGAGGCGGGGTCACATGCTGATGTCACATGATGACCCCGCCCCCCTATGATGTCACAGTCCCAGCATCCTCCTTGTCCCTATATAAGTCACAACACAGCGCGTCTCTGCCATTCCGGCCAGAGAGAGCGAAGAGTCAACATCTGAAGGAGAAGAAGAAGAAGAAGAGGAAGAAGAAGACGGCGCAGAAAGCGGCGACGGCAGCAAGAACAGAAGAGACCCCGGAAGACCCCCGAAGGCGGATCGAGACCCCCAGACGACGGCGGCGACGACGAAGAAGAAAGCCGGGCTCCTCCGCTCGGTAAAAGAGCTAGGTAAAAGAGCAGGAGAGAGCGGAGGAGTCCGGCAAGAAGACCCCCCAAGACGGAAGAAGACCCCCGGAGCAGTGCAATAAAATATTAAAAAAAAATTGTGTGTTTTTTTTATTGACACTTTTACACCTTAGGTGAATGGGTAGGGGTACATTGTACCCCATACTCATTCACATAGGATGGGGGGCCGGGATCTGGGGGCCCCCTTATTAAAGGGGGCTCCCGGATTCCGATAAGCCCCCCGCCCGCAGACCCCGACAACCAACGGCCAGGGTTGTCGGGAAGAGGCCCTTGTCCTCATCAACATGGGGACAAGGTGCTTTGGGGTGGGGGGGCCGCACGGCCCCCCTTTCCCCAGGGCACCCCCCATGTTGAGGGCACGCGGCCTGGTACGGCTCAGGAGGGGGGGCGCTCGCTCGTCCCCACCCCTTTCCTGGCCTGCCGGGCTGCGTGCTCGGATAACGGTCTGAGATGGATTTGGGGGACCCCCACGCCGTTTTTTCGGCGTAGGGATTCCCTTTAAATCCATGCCAGGTAACGGGGCTAGCGCGGCGGCATTCACTGCCTTCGCTAGCCCCGTCTACCTGAAGTCACGTTCTAAATGAACGAACTTTCCGATGATCGGCAAGTCCGTTCATTTCCAAAAGTCCCGCGGACTAGCATACAGACTGCGGGATTGTCCGCCGGACTCGCGAGTCCAGCGGACAATTTTAAGTCTGAACTTGAAACTTAGTCCGCCGGACTTTTGGCGGGAAAGTCTGCTCGTGTGTACGCGACATAACTTGTTGCGTCTCCTGAACAGGAAGCAAAATCTCCTTAACAGTAAAAAATAAAACTACTATCCAAAACTAAAATAAAATATTTTGGTTATACGGTACATATGCTTTAAATTTATATTTTTTTCGGTCCTAACCACAATAAATAAAAGAAATAGATTTTATACAAAAGCACTATCAATTCAATAAAGGTTTCCTGTTCTGTGTGTGTCACTGTAGGGGAAGCCATACGCATTTTTCACACTACACGTATTATGAACAGCTAGATAAGAGAGGTATGTTACGCCATGATTGACTTGTTTGAACAGTATTGCTCGATGCACAAAGTAAGATATTGGATTTTTAATTGTATTTCATCACAGATAAAGCTGTTTTTAACTCTTCTGCAGTGTTGAGGCCATCTAACTGATGTTTCCCGGGTCTGAAATATACTGAATATCCAATTCAATTACACAGATCGGTAAATTGTACCCAAGCAGATCCATATATTGAAATGAGTTCAGAGTTAGAACGCATTAAGAATGAGTCGATATGGGAGAGAAATTTCACAAGGGAGGACAGAGGTTTGATTCAAGGGCCAGCCCGATAAAGTCTATTTTGTTATGGGTGAGAAGCAGTGTTTCAAACCATTAATTGGCTTTTGGGACATCGTTGACTGCAGTGGCAAGATCTAATTTTTGGAGTACTGACCTTTCCTTATGCCTTGTACACAAGATCTGATTTTCTGCCAACAAAACCTTGGGGTGTTGGCCCAAACTTGCCTTGGGCCAGTGACGTACTACGTTGTTTTTCAGCTCTTTAGCGCCACCCTTTGGGCTCCTTCTGCTAATTTTGTGTTAGTAGAAGTTTGGTGAGTGTTGATTTGCACTTTTCATTTCGCACTTTTCAGTTCGCGTTTTTCAGTTTGTGCTTTTCAGTTTGTTTCTGAACGGCCGTAGGGGGACCTCAAGTCACAAAAAGCCACTGTGCTGATGATGCATCAGCTTCCTGATGACGCATACAGACTTGCGAAACGCGTAGAGGCTGCTGGGTATTGTCTACAACGCTAAACTGGTCAGCTGGCAGGCATATGAGGGGATAGGCGACACAGCACAGTGGCTTTTTGTGACTTGAGGTCCCCCTATACACGACTGGAGAGGCTCAGTGCCGGATTTGAGGGCACAGGCAAATATGAATATGAATCTTTATTGGATTAAAGATGTTGCATATGTGACATATGAATAAAAATAGGAGACATGGGTCCCAAATGAGTAAAACAATACAGAAATTTTTTAAAAAAGATTTACACTAACAGACAAAAGACTTTTACAACAGTATAATTTACATAACCAAATGTTGGGGGTAAAAGTGAATCTGACGCGTTTCGACCCGTTTTGGTGAGGGTCTTCCTCAAAGGTGATTTTGTCTGTTTGGAAAAGAAAGGGTAAGAACAACATATTGTAACAATACTTAATTTACATATATTTGTCTCCAATTGGCCTTTCACATCGGGGAGTATAGCATATTATCACATTGTACTATGAAATATTTACCCAGTGTATGAGTTTCTTGTAGATTACTCCTTGTATGTGATGAGGTTCCCTCTGAGCCGGTGTGCTCCGGGTCCTAGACGGCGTCCCGCTACAACGCCCCCCAGCGGGTGCGTGGCAGGCAAGGGTATCCGGTAACGGGACTTACGAGGGGTCACATCCAGTAGGTAGGCTTCCCACGGGTCCGTATGTGGGCCAAGCAGGCAGGGGAGGGGATGGGAGGGGAGGGGGGAATAAGGGAGAAAAAGATAGGAATGGGGTTCCTTGAGTTCCCCTGTTCTGCACACCTGTCATGGAATCCAAGATCATATACTTAGATGTATATCATAAGGGGTTGCCATTATGAACAAACAATGTCTATTGTTTGATACATTTGAATCAGTGGTAGGGGGAAATTAATTTTTAGAGTAAGGAGTAGTTATGCCATTTCCGTGTATTTCCAATGGTGCCGATTTGTATGTTAATGTATCTGTATGTATAGGAAGGGGACACATCCACTCCACCTCCCCTTCCTCTGGTACACATCCCCCTCCCCCTCTCCCCTTTTCCCTTCTCCCCCCTCTCTCCTCTCCCCTCCTTTCCCTTTTTGGTTTCTCACCTCTTCTCCTTCAGCCATGGGCTCAGATACATTAACATACAAATCGGCACCATTGGAAATACACGGAAATGGCATAACTACTCCTTACTCTAAAAATTAATTTCCCCCTACCACTGATTCAAATGTATCAAACAATAGACATTGTTTGTTCATAATGGCAACCCCTTATGATATACATCTAAGTATATGATCTTGGATTCCATGACAGGTGTGCAGAACAGGGGAACTCAAGGAACCCCATTCCTATCTTTTTCTCCCTTATTCCCCCCTCCCCTCCCATCCCCTCCCCTGCCTGCTTGGCCCACATACGGACCCGTGGGAAGCCTACCTACTGGATGTGACCCCTCGTAAGTCCCGTTACCGGATACCCTTGCCTGCCGCGCGCCCGCTGGGGGGCGTTGTAGCGGGACGCCGTCTAGGACCCGGAGCACACCGGCTCAGAGGGAACCTCATCACATACAAGGAGTAATCTACAAGAAACTCATACACTGGGTAAATATTTCATAGTACAATGTGATAATATGCTATACTCCCCGATGTGAAAGGCCAATTGGAGACAAATATATGTAAATTAAGTATTGTTACAATATGTTGTTCTTACCCTTTCTTTTCCAAACAGACAAAATCACCTTTGAGGAAGACCCTCACCAAAACGGGTCGAAACGCGTCAGGTTCACTTTTACCCCCAACATTTGGTTATGTAAATTATACTGTTGTAAAAGTCTTTTGTCTGTTAGTGTAAATCTTTTTTAAAAAATGTCTGTATTGTTTTACTCATTTGGGACCCATGTCTCCTATTTTTATTCATATGTCACATATGTGACATCTTTAATCCAATAAAGATTCATATTTAGAATACAACATTATCTCTCAGAGAACTTATTTCCACAACGCTGCCTAAAAACCCCACCAATTCCTCTTGGGGGGACTCCTCCTTTTTTTGTTTTTACACCCCAGGGGTGAGCAGCAAACATCATCTCCAGCCAGTGTCTTTTTCCTTCACAGGCAAATGTGAGTGCAAAAGTTCTCTTGTCTTTTATCATTTTTGTTTGTTTAATAAATTTTTTGGACATATTACGCTATGGGAGCATTTCTTATTATTTCCCTTGAGCATGGAGGATACCCCCTGTATTAAAGCTATCTGGATCCTTGAGTGAAGAGTAACCAGAGCAAAGGAGTGGTTATCCGGCTAATAAACCAAACACCCATAACTCACCTAAATCTGGTGAGTGGCCATTTTTTTGTGGTGGTGGATTCACAGGGTGATGCACATAAGCTCCGAAAGTACCAATCACTAGTGGTGTATCCGAGTGGAATTAACCCGTCTCGGATTGATTGGAATGTCAGTGGTGGCAACAGATGGACTTTTTCATATGCTTTACATGTTTTCATGATTTTTGTGGCACATAGAATTTGAGAATACACCTATTTTTGAATTTTCCTTTGCAGGATTTGGATTGAAGGAGGGGGGTGTTCTTTTCACAGAGTTGTGGTCTTGTGTTTTTTTCCTTACAGAAATTGTGGCTTGGCCATACAGAAATTTCTTTCACAGGACTATAGATACACATGTATATTTCCTTCGAAGTATTTTCTTTGAAGTTTTTCTTTGCAGGATTGGGTTTGCATGATTGGGAGGTTTTGTCTTTTTTTCACAGAATTGGGAGCCTGTCATAGAAGTTTTCTTGTCGAATTTTGCTTACAGGATTGTATAAAATTATTTCACCCTTTCACATAGGAGTGTTTAGCATTGCACAGTAATTAGAGACACAATATTATTTGTCATTCCATAATTTTTAGTTATTTCCTTACATTTTTCACCTTACCTTACCCACCATAGGATTGGCCAAATCCTCAAAGGGACCCTTAGTTGATAGCAGTGGTATAAAACAAACTCTTTAAACTTAGTGTTTAAAGGATATAAAATAATTTTTGATTGGCGCAACTCTCCTAATCATCATAATCATAACCAGTAATTGAACACTTAGTCCTCTTACTTTCCAGAGTGCAGCCTTCATAAACGAATATTAACATAGGAGTTGGCGCCGGTACCCCCTTTCTGCATTTTTATATTTTTAGCACTGATCACTGTATTAGTGTCACTGATTCCCAAAAAGTGTCAGAATGTCTGCCGCAATATCACAGTCCCGCTATAAGTAGTGATTGCTGCCATTACTAGTAAAATAATTAAATAATTGTAAATAAAAATATCTCATAGTTTGTAGATGCAATAACTTTTGTGCAAACCAATCAGTATACGCTTATTGGGATTTTCTTTAGCAAAAATATGTAACAGAATACATATTGACCTAAATTTATGAAGAAATTTGATTTTTTCATTTTTTTTTTATTGCATATGTTTTATAGCAGAAAGTAAACAATCTTATTTGGGTATAATGTTGCATGAACATGCAATTATCAGTTAAAGTAATGCAGTGCCATATCGCAAAAAATGGCCTGGTCATGAAGGTGGGGTACATTTTCTGGAGGTCAAGTGGACCCGATTTCAAATTATCCCTAAAGATTTGTATTTTTTCCCTCCCATGCAACAGTCCACATTCCTTGAAATTTTGACAGGGTCTCTTTAACAGGAAAATAAAATAAAAATAGAGACTTAGAATGATACATTCATATTCAGCATCATGTAACTGTTTTCCTGTTATTTTTGTTGAGTGTTCAGGGTTTATTCTCAAACAGTAAAGGCTAGTATCTGATTGTTGCAATGAATAATAGTAATCAATAATTTTTAAGAAATTAAAAAATGTTTTAAACAATGTGGAGGTATAATGCCCCATACACCCGGTCCGATCGGATAATGTTGTCGGAAAATCCGATCGTGTGTGGGCTCTAGCGGACTTTTTCCATCGGAATTTCCAACGGAAAAAGTTTGAGAGCAGGACCTAAAATTTTCCGACAACAAAATCTGATCAGAATTTTTCCGATCGTGTGTATAGAATTCCGCCACACAACATGCCACGCATGCTCAGAATAAATTTGGGGATGCAAGCTATTGGCTACTAGCCTCTTTGTAGTCCCGTTGTAAGTGTTTCACGTCACCGCGTTCTGAACGATCGGATTTTTGTGCGACAGTGTGTATGCAAGACAAGTTTCGGCCTAAATCCGTCTGAAAAAATACTACGGATTTTGTGGTCGGAATGTCTGACCGTGTGTACGGGGCATAAGATTAGAGCAAACATAGACTGCTCCTTGTAATTCACTTATTGTTTGTTGCAATTTTTAGACCCCTTTCACACCGAGGGCATATTGCAGGCGCTATAGCGTTAGAAATAGCGCCTGCAATCCGCCCTAAAACAGCTGCACCATTGTCTGCAGTGTGAAAGCCCGAGGGCTTTCACACTGCAGCGGTGCGCTGGCAGGACGTCAAAAGAGCACCTCTATAGGGTTATGGTGGGAAGGCACCCCCGACACCCAAAGAGCAATTTTTCTGCACCTGTTTGACAGGTGCATATCATTGCAATTTTTTACAGCAAGGCAAATTCTTGCTTTCATCAAGATTATCTCTATAGGGTTACGGTCGAAAGGCACCACCGACACCCAAAGACCAATTTTAACGCACCCGTTACTTCTATCCAAAGTCAAAGTGACACCAGAATGTATCCAAAAAATCTCTAATCTTGTTCCCAGTGCACTACATTGTGGCCTCATCATACACACTGGCTCCCCAGCTGTTGCTGAGCAAAAGAAAAGGCAGCTTGCAGAAATTTTTTTATTTAAATTAAATTATTGCTGCAGCAGATTCTAGACATGGTACAGATCTGCCACTTTACAGTTAGACTAAGGGGACCCCCCTGGCACTATATTGGAAGGATTTTTTCATTCTTATGCTTTCACTTTAAAAATCAAAAAATCACTGCTCATTTAAAAATGACATTTTTCACAAACTTTTTTTTTATTGATCCATGTCCCCCAGGGCAGGACCCGGACACCTATAACCATTGTATGCCTAATTACTTGCATTTAAGTCTTCAAAATGGGCACTTTTGATATTTGACGTTCGGGTCCCATTGACTTTAATGAGGTTTGTTATTTGGGTCCGAACTTTTGCGGTGTTCGGACGTTCTGCTCCAAACTGAACAGGGGTCCATTCGGGCCATCCCTATATGGCAGCATTCAAGCTTCCCTTACATGGTCCAAGGCAAAATGAAAACAAGAACTCCAAAGATCTCTTATCTACCACTGATGACACAAAAAGTCCACAGAAATGTGTTACATAAAGTAGCCTACTAAAAACTTCCTAAAATAATTGATTTACTAAAATCTTTGTTTGGATGTTCACTTGAATATTGAATAGTCCATGAATATGCTTTTAGTCTTTCCTGTCTGCCATATTGTATTCAACAATACCACTAATGTCATAAATTACCAAATTAGAAACTCCTATTCAGAAAGAAGCTTTTTGATGTCAGGCGAAAGGGAACATTAATCTTTATGCCCATCTATTATCTTCATCATCAAAGCAAACAGTTTGCAAACGGGCAGACTAGTATTTGTTTGATCTTCCTCAAATATTAAATCTCCATCACATGCTTTAAAAATGATATTGTCCCCAACAAAACACTGAGACTTTTTGACTTTTCCACAAGCTCTTTGATACATTACCCTATCACATCTTCCTTCTAGGATGCTGTGTGCCATTGCACTTGATGTATATAGATTGGAGGAGGGGGCTTTTGGCCTGGGGCTTTTTTTTGTGCATTAATAGGATAATAAATGGACACTATAATTGTGTACACAAAGGACGACACTGTCAGTGACAGGTTTTAAATGAGATCCACTATGCATTAGGAAAAGTTTTCATAAAAAAAATCAATGGAACAAGGCAATTTGAAAGGATGAAAGATCGTTTTGTATCTAATCTTTGCTGCTGTTTGGCAACAGATCAAAAGACATTTTTTGCTCATGCATTGAATGTAATGTCTTGGTTTGCATTTATGAATAAGGTATTGGAGGTAGCATGTAAAAGAGGACAGAGGTGAGGCAGGAGCATAGTGTTCCATACATTTAAGCTTTCATAAAAGTCGTCAAAATGAGAAAAATACTGTAGACTAGAGATGAGTGAAAAATGGAAAGTGCACTGTGATGGCAACTCATTCAATGTGCTCTGGCAATCTAAGTTGCTAGTAATTAATGCCACAGGGTGTTTTCTTTCTTAGTTTTTTGGCTTTTTTAACAATACTTTCAAATAATGAAAATAAAAAAGTAACGTGTGATTCTTCCTTCCACAAAGAATGTCAGGGCAGTACTTTAGCATAAATTAGTTATAGTGATGGGCTTTAGTTGTAGTGATGGGCTTGATGTTCAAGTCGAAAGGGCAAGATTGCAGTGCAAGAGCACAGTGCATTGAAGGCTGCTGATTGGCCAAAGCATGCACCTGACCTGTATGCTTTGGCCAATCATGATTTAGGGGCTAAGTCCACGCCCCACACTATATAAGGCTGCTTATACAGTGGACGTGTATAGTGGGAATTACAGTGGTGTGAAAAAGTGTTTGCCCCCTTCCTCATTTCCTGTTCCTTTGCATGTTTGTCACACTTAAGTGTTTCGGAACATCAAACCAATTTAACCACCTCACTACAGTGCATTTTCACCCCCTTCCTGACCAAGCCATTTTTCAGCTTTCAGCGCTGACGCACTTTGAATGACAATTGCGCAGTCATACAACACTGTACCCAAATGAAATTGTTATCATTTTTTTCCCCACAAATAGAGCTTTCTTTTGGTGGTATTTGATCACCTCTGCGGTTTTTCTTTTTTGCGCAATAAACAAAAGAAGAGCGACAAATTTAAAAAAAAAACAATATTTTTTGCTTTTTGCTATACTAAATATCCCCAAAAAATATATAAAAAAACATTTTTTTTCCTCAGTTTCGGCCGATACGTATTCTTCTACATATTTTTGGTAAAAAAAAAATCGCAATTAGCGATCATTGATTAGTGTGCGCAAAAGTTATAGCGTTTACAAAATAGGGGATAGTTTTATAGCATTTTTATTAATATTTTTTTTTTTACTAGTAATGGCGGCGATCAGCGATTTTTATTGTGACTGCGACATTATGGCGGACACATCGGACATTTTTGACACATTTTTGGCACCATTGTCATTTATACAGCAATCAATGCTATTTAAATGCATTGATTCATGTATAAATGACACTGGCAGTGAAGGGGTTAACCACTAGGGGCGGGGAGGGGTTAATTATGTTCCCTAAGAGTGTTTCTTACTGTGGGGGGAGGGGACTCACAAGGGGAGGAGACCGATCGGTGTTTCTCTGTACAGAGAACACACCATCGGCTCCTCTCCTCTGACAGGACCGTTGATCTGTGTGTTTACACACACAGATCAACGCTCCTGCTGTGTTACCGGGCAATCGCGGGTGCCCAGCGGACATCGCGGCCGCTGGGCACGCGCATCGGGTGCCCAGTGACACGGCGAGAGCGCGCGCGCGCCCCCGGTGGCGCGCGCGCGCTCCCTGCAGTGCACAGAAGGGGAGGACGTCATATGACGCCCCCCCGGAACGAGAGCTGCGCCGCCTGGCCGTCATTTGACGGCCGGCGGTCGCAAAGCGGTTAAACAATAGTCAAGGACAACACAAGTAAACACAAAATGCAATTTGTAAATGAAGGTGTTTATTATTAAAGGTGAAAAAAAATCCAAACCATCATGGCCCTGTGTGAAAAAGTGATTGCCCCCCTTGTTAAAACATACTATAACTGTGGTTGTCCACACCTGAGTTCAATTTCTCTAGCCACACCCAGGCCTGATTATTGCCACACCTGTTCACAATCAAGGCATCACTTAAATAGGAGCTGCTTGACACAGTAAGGTCCACCAGAAGATCCTTAAAAGCTACACATCATGCCGAGACCCAAAGAAATTCAGGAACAATTGAGAAAGAAAGTAATTGAGATCTATCAGTCTGGAAAGGGTTATAAAGCCATTTCCAAAGCTTTGGGAATCCAGCGAACCACAGTGAGAGCCATTATCCACAAATGGCGAAGACATGGAACAGTGGTGAACCTTCCCAGGAGTGGCCGGCCGCCCAAAATTACCCCAAGAGCGCAGCGACGACTCATCCAAGAGGTCACAAAAGACCCCACAACAACGTCCAAGGAACTGCAGGCCTCACTTGCCTCAGTTAAGGTCAGCGTTCATGCCTCCACCATCAGGAAAAGACTGGGCAAAAATGGCCTGCATGGCAGAGTTCCAAGGAGAAAACCACTGCTGAGCAAAAAGAACATCAAAGCTCGTCTCAATTTCTCCACAACACATCTTGATGATCCCCAAGACTTTTGGGACAACATTCTGTGGACCGATGAGACAAAAGTGGAACTCTTTGGAAGGTGTGTGTCCAAGTATATCTGGCGTAGAAGGAACACTGCATTTCAGAAAAAGAACATTATACCAACAGTAAAATATGGTGGTGGTAGTGTGATGGTCTGGGGCTGTTTTGCTGCTTCAGGACCTGGAAGACTTGCCGTGATAAAAGGAACTATGAATTCTGCTGTCTACCAAGAGATCCTGAAGGAGAATGTCCGACCATCTGTTCGTGTACTCAAGCTGAAACGAACTTGGGTTCTGCAGCAGGACAATGATCCTAAACACACCAGCAAGTCCACCACCGAATGGCTGAAGAAAAACAAAATGAAGACTTTGGAGTGGCCTAGCCAAAGTCCTGACCTGAATCCTATTGAGATGTTGTGGTATGACCTTAAAAAGGCCGTTCATGCTCGAAAACCCTCTAATGTAACTGAATTAGGACAATTCTGCAAAGATGAGTGGGCCAAAATTCCTCCAGGACGCTGTAAAAGCCTCATTGCACGTTATCGCAAACACTTGGTTGCAGTTGTTGCTGCTAAGGGTGGCCCAACCAGTTATTAGGTTAAGGGGGCAATCACTTTTTCACACAGGGCCATGATGGTTTGGATTTTTTTTCACCTTTAACCGCTTCAATACAGGGCTTTTAAACACCCTTCCTTACCAGAGCACTTTTTGCGATTCGGCACTGCGTCGCTTTAACTAACAATTGCGCGGTCGTGCGACGTTACACCCAAACAAAATTGACGTCCTTTTTTTCCCACAAATAGAGCTTTCTTTTGGTGGTATTTGATCGCCCCTGCGGTTTTTATTTTTTGCGCTATGAACAAAAGAAGAGCGACAATTTTGAAAAAAAACACAATATTTTTTACTTTTTGCTATAATAAATATCCCATTTTTTTTAAAAAAAACTATTTTTTTCCTCAGTTTAGGCCGATACGTATTCTTCTACATATTTTTGGTAAAAAAAATCGCAATAAGCGTATATTGATCGGTTTGCGCAAAAGTTATAGCGTCTACAAAATAGGGGATAGATTTATTGAATTTTTTTTTTTTTTTTTTTACTAGTAATGGCGGGGATCTGCGATTTTTTTTTTGTGACTGCGACATTGCGGCGGACACTTCGGACACTTTTGACACATTTTTGGAACCATTCACATTTACACAGCGATCGTTGCTATAAAATTGCAGTGATTACTGTGTAAATGTGACTGGCAGGGAAGGGGTTAACACTAGAGGGCGCTGGAGGGGTTAATGTGTTCCCTAATAGACGTGATTCTAACTGTAGGGGGAGGGGACTTAAGGGGAGGAGACCGATCATGTGTTCCTCCGTACTGGGATCACATGATCGGTCTCCTCTGCACTGACAGGACGTGGAGCTGTGTGTTTACACACACAGCTCCACGTTCCCGCCCGGTCCCGTTGTTTTAACGGGCAATCGCGGGTGCCCGGCGGACATCGCGGCCGCCGGGCACTCGCACCGGATCCCGAGCGATGCCGCGGGCGCGCGCGCGCCCCCCAGGCGGCCGGGAATCCGAGGACGTCATATGACGCCCACCCAGGATGGTAGATCCACCTTGTGGGCGTCATATGACGGCGGGCGGTGTTGAAGTGGTTAATAATAAACACCTTCATTTACAAATTGCATTTTGTGTTTACTTGTGTTGTCCTTGACTATTGTTTAAATTGGTTTGATGTTCCGAAACACTTAAGTGTGACAAACATGCAGGGCCGGACTGGGAATAAAATTCAGCCCTGGAAAAAATTATATTCTTGTTCATGAAAGGGAAAACCAGACATTTTAAAGCACATTTAAAGAGTGTATTATATACAGATAAGACAGATATGAAATCAGATAGGGCTATATATATATATATATATATATATATATATATATATATATATAAGCAAATTCCAGTTAAAAGTTGTCAATCATCAAGGGGGACCCCAGGAACTGGAGAGCAATGGGGGGGGGGGGCTTGAGAGCACCGGTGGGGGCTAGAAAGTACAGGGGTGGAAAGCACTGGTGGGGTTGGAGAGCACATGGGTGGGGGCAAAATGCAGGGGGGTGGAGAGTGCCGGGGGGAGCTTAAGAGAGCACTGGAGGGGTAGCCAAAAAGAACAGGGGTGGAGAGCACTGAGGGCAGAAAGAACAGGGGTGGGGAACACGGGGGGGGCTGGAGAGCACTGTGGGGGGTGGAGAGCACTGGTGTGGGTGCTGGAGAGCACCGGGGGCAGAAAGAACAGGGGTGGGGAGCACTGGGGTGGGGGCTGGAGACTGATGGGGAGAGCACCGGGGGCAGAAAGAACAGGGGTGGGGAACACGGGGGGACTGGAGAGAACTGTGGGTGGTGGGGAGCACGGGGGGGCTGGAGAGAACTGTGGGTGGTGGGAGCACGGGGGGGCTGGAGGGCACTGTGGGGGTGGAGAGCACTGGGGTGGGAGCTGGAGAGCACCGGGGGCAGAAAGAACAGGGGTGGGGAGCACCGGGGGCAGAAAGAACAGGGGTGGGGAGCACGGGGGGGCTGGGAAGCATGGGGGGGTGAAGAGCACTGTGGGGGGTGGAGAGCACTGGGGTGGGAGCTGGAGACTGATGGGGAGAGCTGGAGAGCACCGGGGGCAGAAAGAACAGGGGTGGGGAGCACGGGGGGGCTGGAGAGCACTGTGGGGAGCACTGTGGGGCTGGGGAGCATGGGGGGAGTGAAGAGCACTGTGGGGGTGGAGAGCACTGGGGTGGAGGCTGGAGACTGATGGGGAGAGCACCGGGGGCAGAAAGAACAGGGGTGGGGAGCAGGGGGGGCTGGACAGCACTGTGGGGGGTGGGGAGCACTGTGGGGGGTGGGCTGGACAGCACTGTGGGGGGTGGGGAGCATGGGGGGCTGGAGAGCACTGTGGGGGGTGGGGAGCAGGGGGGGGCTGGAAAGCACTGTGGGGGTGGGAAAGCACTGGGGTGGGGGCTAGAGAAGGATGGGGAGAGCTGGAGAGCAGGGGAGGCACAAAGAACAGGGGTTGATAGAACTGTGAGGGGGGGGCAGGAGAGTGTGGTGGGGGAGGAGAACACTGGGGGGGGAGCACCAGGAGAACTGGGGGGGGGGGGGGCAGTAAAAGAAGTTGGATAGGGGGATCAGCAGGGGACGGCATATAGAGGAAATTAGCTTTCTATATTCCTCCATGCAGCCGCTGAATGCTTGATTCTCCTCCTCTCCCTCCTCCAAGCATTCAGCGGCTGCATGGAGGAATATAGAAAGATAATCTCCTCCTATATGCCGGCCGCCCCCCTGCTGATACCCCTATCCAGGCACACAGTTAGGGCTGTACTCACAGGCAGGCATCTCCTCCTGTGATCACGGAGCTGGCCGGGTCTGTGCTCTGCGGCCGCGCACCGCGCTGTAACACGGTCCCGCCCCCCTAGACCCGCTCGTGTGATAGGTGGAACGCTGATTCTATCTACCATCACACGAGCCGTTCTAGGGGGGCGGGACCGTGTTACAGCGCGGTGCGCGGCCGCAGAACACAGACCCGGCCAGCTCCGTGATCACAGGAGCAGGAGAGAGGGGACTCAAGGGAGCAGTGCAGCCGCAAACCGGCCCGGTATCCCGGTAGGCCAGTCCGGCCCTGCAAACATGCAAAGGAACAGGAAATGAGGAAGGGGGCAAACACTTTTTCACACCACTGTAAGTGAGAGATTAGGAATGGTAGTTAGTGGATTGAGTGTGCAGTCAGTGTAGTATATATAATAGAGTGCAGAGTATATAGTGCAATCAGTGTAGTATATATAATACAGTTCAGAGTATATAGTGCAGTCAACATAGTGTATATAATAGAGTGCAGAGTATATAGTGCAGTCAGTGTAGTATACATAATGCAGTGCAGAGTATATAGTGCAGTCAGTGTAGTATATATAATACAGTACAGAGTATATAGTGCAGTCAGTGTAGTATATATATATATTACAGTGCAGAGAATATAGTGCAGTCAGTGTAGTACAGTGCCTTGCGAAAGTATTCGGCCCCCTTGAACTTTTCAACCTTTTGCCACATTTCAGGCTTCAAACATAAAGATATAAAATTTTATTTTTTTGTGAAGAATTTACCAACAAGTGGGACACAATTGTGAAGTGGAACGAAATCTATTGGATATTTTAAACTTTTTTAGCAAATAAAAAACAGAAAAGTGGTGCGTGCAAAATTATTCGGCCCCTTTACTTTCAGTGCAGCAAACTCACTCCAGAAGTTCAGCGAGGATCTCTGAATGATCCAATGTTGTCCTAAATGACTGATGGTGATAAATAGAATCCACCTGTGTGTAATCAAGTCTCTGTATAAATGCACCTGCTCTGTGATAGTCTCAGGGTTCTGTTGAAAGCGCAGAGAGCATCATGAAGACCAAGGAACACACCAGGCAGGTCTGTAATACTGTTGTGGAGAAGTTTAAAGCCGGATTTGGATACAAAAAGATTTCCCAAGCTTTAAACATCCCAAGGAGCACTGTGCAAGCGATCATTTTGAAATGGAAGGAGTATCAGACCACTGCAAATCTACCAAGACCTGGCTGTCCCTCTAAACTTTCAGCTCAGACAAGGAGAAGACTGATCAGAGATGCAGCCAAGAGGCCCATGATCACTCTGGATGAACTGCAGAGAACTACAGCTGAGGTGGGAGAGTCTGTCCATAGGACAACAATCAGTCTTAAGCCCCATACACACGGTCGGACTTTTTCATGGATTCTGTCCGATCGGACAATGTTGTTGAAAAATCAGACCGTGTGTATGCACCATCGGACAGTGTTCGTCGGTTTGTCCGACGGACAAAGTCTTATCTCCTGCTGGAAAGATTTGCCGTCAACCCGGTCCGATCACACCAAACCCGATCGTGTGTACGGTTGTCCGACCGGACAAAGTGCTACGCATGCTCAGATCACATTACAAGACCAAAGCTATTGGCTACTAGCCTCTACGTTGTCCCGTCGTAGGCAACAAACGTCACCACGTTCAGAATGATCGGATTTTCCGACAACTTTGTCCGACCGTGTGTACGCAAAACCAACATCGGACAAAGTACGACGGACATGATCCGACGGACCTGGTCCGCGGATTGTCCGACCGTGTGTATGGGGCTTTACACTGCACAAATCTGGCCTTTATGGAAGAGTGGCAAGAAGAAAGCCATTTCTCAAAGATATCCATAAAAAGTCTTGTCTAAAGTTTGCCACAAGCCACCTGGGAGACACACCAAACATGTGGAAGAAGGTGCTCTGGTCCGATGAAACCAAAATCGAACTTTTTGGCAACAATGCAAAACGATATGTTTGGCGTAAAAGCAACACAGCTCATCACCCTCAACACACCATCCCCACTGTCAAACATGGTGGTGGCAGCATCATGGTTTGGGCCTGCTTTTCTTCAGCAGGGACAGGGAAGATGGTTAAAATTGAGGGGAAGATGGATGCAGCCAAATACAGGACCATTCTGGATGAAAACCTGTTGGAGTCTGCAAAAGACCTGAAACTGGGACGGAGATTTATCTTCCAACAAGACAATGATCCCAAACATACAGCAAAATCTACAAAGGAATGGTTCACAAATAAACGTATCCAGGTGTTAGAATGGCCAAGTCAAAGTCCAGACCTGAATCCAATCGAGAATCTGTGGAAAGAGCTGAAAACTGCTGTTCACAAAGCTCTCCATCCAACCTCACTGAGCTCGAGCTGTTTTGCAAGGAAGAATGGGCAAGAATTTCAGTCTCTCGATGTGCAAAACTGATAGAGACATACCCCAAGCGACTTGCAGCTGTAATCGCAGCAAAAGGTGGCTCTACAAAGTATTAATGAAGTGGAACGCAAGATTTCGTTCCACTTCACAATTGTGTCCCACTTGTTGGTGATTCTTCACAAAAAATTAAAATTTTATATCTTTATGTTTGAAGCCTGAAATGTGGCAAAAGGTTGAAAAGTTCAAGGGGGCCGAATACTTTCGCAAGGCACTGTATATATAATGCAGTGCAGAGTATATAATATAGTGTATTTAAGTGGTTAAGGGGAACCCTATGACAGAATTAAGAAACAAAAATGGAGTGGGGCCCCCCCAAAATCCATACCAGACCCTTATCTGAGCGTGCAGCCTGGCAGGCTAGGAAAGGAGGGGCGAGCCTACCAGGCCGCTTGCCCTCAACACAGTAAGGGTGCTATACTGTATGTTTATGGGGACAAGGGCCTCTTCCCTACAACCATGGCCAGTGGTTGTGGGGGTCTGCGGGCAGGGGTTTGTTGGAATCTGTAACCCCCCTTTAACAAGGGGGCCCCCCAGATACCTGCCTCCCCTATGTGAATGGGTATCAGGTACATTGTACCCCTACCCATTCACCAAAAAAGTGTCAAAAAAGTCCTTTATTAAAAAGAAAAGAAAAGTGTAAATCCACCGCCAATTGCACCGCCCAGCAGGCCCGCAAAATTGCAGAAATGCAAAACGCTCCACCTCCATGTGAGGCCTTCTGCATTTTTTACTATTTTTCAGGTCTGTTGGGCGGTGTGATTGAAGGTGGACTGTCTCTTGTGGTTTTTACCTTTTCCCAATTTTTTGGTGAATGGGTAGGGGTACAATATACTCGATACCCATTCACATGGGGGGGTGGGATCTAGGGCCCCCTTGTTAAAGGGGGCTTCCAGATTCCAATAATCCCCCCGCCCGCAGACCCCGACAACCAACAGCCAGGGTTATCGGGAAGAGGCCCTTGTCCCTATCAACATGGGGACAGGGTGCTTTGGGTGGGGTTTGCAGAGCTCCCCTGCCCCAAATCACCCACCCTAATGTTGAGGGCATGTAGCCTGGTATGGTTCAGGAGGGGGGGAGCTCATTCGCCCCCCCCCCCCCCCCTTTTCCAGACCTGCTCGGATAAAGGTATGGTATCGATTTTGGGCGGAACTCCACGCCAATTTCTTTTTAAATTTTGCCGTGGAGTTCCCCTTAAAATTCATACCAGACTCAAAGGGCCTGGTATGGACTGGGGAGGGGACCCCACGCTGTTTATTTAATTTTTTTTTCATCTATATTGCCGGGAGACGGCAATACATTACAGCCGCAAGCAAGTTTGAATAGAATTTTTTCCTTTAGAAATGTCAATTATTGCTGCAGCATGTTCTACACATCACACAGATGCACCATTTTACAGGCAGACTAAGGGGACCCCTAGGCACGATCTTTTAAATAAATATTTCATTTTTATTGTTTCACTTTAAGCATCATTAAAATCACTGCTCCTTTAAAAACGGTAGTTTTTAAAACTTTTTTTTTTTTGCATTGATACATGTCCCACAGGGCAGTACCCAGGTCCCCATACACTGTTTATGAAAATAACTTGCATATAAGTCTTTAAAATTAGGACTTTTGATTTTTCATGTTCGTGTCCCATAGTCTTTAAAAGCATTTGCATGTACGCTAGAACTTTTTGCCTGTTCAAGGTGTTCATGGGGAGAACTGAACCAGGGGGTGTTTGGCCCATCCATACTTAGGTAGATCTGCTTTGTATCTTTATGGCTGAAGTGTCTCTAACGAAAAGGTCACCATGTATTACACCACTCCAAGGCCATATGAGCTTCATGAGCTGAAGGGAAGGAGCCATAATGATGGAGCCCCCTTTTTGCTTTATTGGTGATGATGATGATGTGTAAGGTTTACTAGTTCTAGCTTTGTTCTGCCAAAATGTGCTGTTTCACCTATAGCAGCCATGTTTCTGTCAAGGCTAGTATGCCTACCGGTACTTGGCTGCCCCTAGGAATAAAGGTGTAGCACTTTCTAGTGTGCTACTAGTGCAGGTAAATGTACAGTACGTTCATGACTCATGGTAAGTTATGTGAGTCTGTAATTGGGTCAGGTTACTACAGGTCACGCTGGATCAGTGATGCAGGTCTCTGGTACCTCTCCCTGGTAATAGAAGCTTGTAGAATCTTCTGGAAGTTAGTGGACAGAGGCCAAGGGGTTCTGATCTGCATATTTAGGGGAGTCTGACCAATCCCTAAGCAAAATGTCCTGGCAGGGTGGATGGATAAGCCCTTAAATATGGCAGAGCCTAGCCAGCAGGGGAGTCAGGTGGAAGATGGAGTGCTAAGGAGCAGTGGTGGCTGGTGCTCAATATTTTGGGGGGGCAAACAAACCTAGCCCCCTCAATCACACTAACCCCCAGCAATCTCTCACTTGATTGATCGGGAAGACGCGATCCCCACGCACTCAATTAAACGATTGGGAAGGCAGCAATCCATGGCCTTACCTTATGCTGTGGTAGAGGTGTGGGGAGGAGGACAATGACAAGGTGGGGGTGTTGGTGCACTGCTGTATCCAGGGTAGGGCTCCTGGAAGAGGATGTTGCTACCGGGGCCATTGCTTCTCCTCCTGGCCGAACAGGAAGCGGGTCCTGAGACCCGATTGGCCGGGAGTCCTAAGACTCCCTGGCCAATCGGGTCTCAGGACCCACTTCCTTATTTTCCAGGAGGAGAAGCAGGAAAGCATTAACGAATATTAATTGTGCTCTGCGTACCAAGCCCACCCTTTTTGAAGCCAATTAGAGCTTCAGGCTCTAATCATGTGCTTAAAAAAAAAAAAAAAAACACATTAAAATCCATGCGTCCGGTGCCCTGCATGTAGATCAGGGGCCGGGCACATGGATTAGGGGGACAGCACCCCTGCACCCCTGATGAGCAGGCCGCCGCTGCTGAGGAGGCTGTTGGTGGCCTAGGAGTGGTTCCCTAGGTCTGGGGGGGCTTTGCCTCCAGACTGTGCTCGGGCTGGCTGGAAAGAATCCTTTCAGCATCCGGTTTGAAAAGGAATCTTACGTAAGAGCAACAAGGAGCAAGGAGGACGAAGTGCGTACATTAGCAAACCCTGGGATTCACAAGGGGAGAGACTGCCACATGAAGCAAGCTTTCAAAGGGCAGCGTTGTGCTTAACCCTTTTATCCCTTGTCCTGGGAGATCTTTGTTGCAGCCTGGTGTGCTGGTAGACAAGCAGCCAGGAGGGCTGGTAGTACCTGCAAGCAATTGAGTTGGGAGCAATCCTACAGAGGAGAGGGGATACTCCTGCATGCTTAAAGACTGACTATGTCCAGGAAGGAGAACAGGCCAGGATATTTTCTCTGTACATAGGAAGGAAGTTGTACCCATCTGTTGTTTCAGTCAAGTTGGGCATCCCAAATATGGCTTATATATGGGTGCGGACTCTTCACGTCACTGTGGGAGGATCTACCTAAAAGGGGTCTAACACCTGGTGTCACTACCTGCTGTATAGAGCCACTGAGTTGTGAAATAGAGAACTGAACCTGCCTACAGACTGGCTAGCAGCAGGCAGAAGCAGAGTCTGTTTTTAAAGCAAGGATCAGGGCAGGCATCAATCAGTAGCATATTTGTATTTAGGCAAGGGTCAGGGCAGGTGGCGATTAGTGGAATAATTATTATCTTGGCAAGGGTTAGGAAAAGGGTCAAGAAACCTTAGCAATCCAATCCAAAACAAGGCAACGCATGGGTACAGGAGCCAGGAAGTAGAAATCTACCACAAGCCTTGAGTCCTGGTCATTTGGCATTAAAGCACCTGGAGAGACGAGGCTAGGCAGACTGACCCACTGCCTAGCAATAAGAATGAACAGTGCATTTGTAAATTATTAACAGTGCTACACTTTTCCACATTTTGTTATGTTACAGCCTTATTCCAAAATTGATTAAATTCATTATTACCTTCAAAATTGTACAAACAATACCCCAAAATTACCACGTAAAAGAAGTTTTTTTGAAATCTATGCAAATTTGTTAAAATAAAAAAAAAAAAAAAAAATCTCATGTACATATGTATTCACAGCCTTTGCTCAATACTTTGTTGAAGCACCTTTGGCACCAATTACAGCCTCAAGTCTTTTTGAGTATGATGCTACAAACACACCTATTTTTGGACACTGGGCAGTCTCTTCCATTTTTCTTTGCAGGACCTCTCAAGCTCCATCAGGTTGGTGCACAGCCATTTTCAGATCTCTCCAGAGATCTTCAATCAGGTTCAAGTCTGGGCTCTGGCTGTGCCACTCAAGGACATTCACAGAGTTGTTCCTTAGCCTTTACTTTTTTATCTTAGCTGTGTGCTTAGGGTCATTGTCCTGTTGGAAGATGAACCTTCGCCCCAGAGCGATCTGGAGCAGATTTTCAACAAGGATGTCTCTGTATTTTGCTGCATTCATCTTTCCATCGATCCTGACTAGTCTCCCAGTCTGTTTCGCTGAAAAACATCCCCACAGCATGATGCTGCCACCACCATGCTTCACTGTAGGGATGGTATTGGCCAGGTGATGAGCAGTGCCTGGTTTCCTCTAGACAGGATGCATGCCATTCAAGCCAAATAGTTCAATCTTTGTTTCATCAGACCAGAGAATTTGGTTTCTCATGGTCTGAGAGTCCTTCAAGTGCCATGTGCCTTTTACTGAGGAGTGGCTTCTGTCTGGCCACTCTACCATACAGGCCTCATTGGTGGAGTGCTACAGAGATGGTTGTTCTTCTAGAAGGTTCTCCACAGAGAAATGCTGGCGCTCTGTCAGAGTGACCGTTGGGTTCTTGGCCACCTCCCTGACTAAGGCCCTTCTCCCTCGATCACTCAGTTTGGCCAGGTGGCCCATTCTTGGAAGTTTCCAAGTTTCTTCCAAGTGGTTTCCGAATTTCTTCCATTTATCCATGCATGATGGAGGCCACTGTGCTCATTGGGACCTCCAATGCTGCAGAATTTTTTCTGTACCCTTCCCCAAATCTGTGCCTCAATACAATCCTGTCTCGGAGGTCTACAGACAATTCCTTAGACTTCAAGGCTTGGTTTGTGCTCTGATATGTACTGTTACCTGTGGAACCTTATATAGACAGGTGTGTGCCTTTCCAAATCAGGGAAAAGTAGCCAAGCAACAGCTGTAGGAACTGCTGGAAGAAAGACAGGAGGGACTGCTGCACTTTGTCTAGCTCTTCACACTCCAGTTTTCAATAAGAAGTGTGGGCCTTGGAGGTTGGAGATTACAATGTATTCAGTTCCCTTCACCTGTGATATTAAAGGTAAATGTACCTTTGGACTCTTAATGCACGGTAATAGCCTAAAAATAATGCAAAGGGCTAAACAAAAAAACATTGACCGTATGACTAAAAAAACTTAACTAAATACACAGTTGAAACACATATTTGTAGACTGTCTTATCTGCAAAAAAAATGGCTGTCCAGTTCAGCTTGTCTTGTGATCCAGGCATCTCTAGACCAGTGACCACACTTTTCTACTCTGCAACTAAGCAATGCAACTTGGTCACCAGCCTGCCTTGACTATGATTGGATAATAAAATATTACAAGCACACAAACAGGGGCATCCCTGTGATCTAATTTTATGCAAGCACGTTCAAGATTGATAGCACTGTGCACTTTAGTACTCTAGTATATGTGCTTTTGAAGTATATGTATTGTTCCTTCTCTCCCTCCAAAGCTTGTTGTTTAGAGCATCATGAGAAGCAGATATCAAGGCAAACTCAGGTACAGGGGGTCCCCGGGTTACAAACGAGATAGGGACTGTAGGTTTGTTCTTAAGTTGAATCTGTTTGTAAGTCGGAACAGGTACATTTTTTAAGTGTAGCTCCAGCCAAAAAATCTATTTTTCAGCTTTTTGGAGAACATAGGGAAGGGTTATCACCCCTGTAACATTTGTTTTGCTGTCTGTGCCCCTGTTCAGAAGATTTCACCTCACCTTCTGTCCCAATGAAAATTGGATTTTGAAAATTTTGGGTTGTTAGGGAAACATGGAGTGGTGATAAAGTATCAGTGGAGACACCTTTTTCCCATATTAACTCTTACAGGAGTGAATTTCCCTTCCTAGGGGTAGATTTCCTCTCACTTCCTGTTGTCTCCCTCCGTTTGTAAGTAGGAGTCGTTTGTAAGTCGGATGTTTGTAAGTCGGGGACCCCCTGTATGTGGTTAATACATGCACAGAAAGACACTCATTTTGTATGTTGAGTCATATTGCTTTAAAGTGGTTGTAAACCCTTACATATACCAAAGGAAGTGACTGGCCTCAGGTAATACACAGAGATGAAACAAATCCTCCTACATAGGTTGTACCTGTTTATCTACAGTCTTCTCTTCTCTACAGCCATTCAAAGTTTACAAATCAAAGGCTTTTTTCTGAGGTTCCTGAAGGCATGCACTGCACAGCACAGAGCAGAGAGCAGAGTGTAATTTGAAGCCTGAGTGGAGGGAAACAGCTGAGGATGTCAATCACTTGCTGTGTGCTGGAGGGGATTACCTGGTGTTGAAATTAAATGTCAGAAGAGACTCAAGTCCACCCTAACATTAAAATCCCTGCATCTACAGACATCCACGATCTAACACTAACCTATCTAGCCCTGTAAAGAAGAAATCAGTATATATACTTTTTTTAAGCCAAACTGATCCGGTTTCTAGTGGCGGAAGCTCTGCAGAGGACACAGATGACAACGGCTGTGAAATGAATGGGGAGTGACATCACCCATAGAGTTACTATGGGGCTTCCGCTGTCAGCTGTGTCCACTGCACCCGCCCACATAGCGAAGCCGCAGCTGACAGCTCAGTGTGGGATCTGGTCGGATCCACTTCAAAAAATTTGTGTATACTTATTTCTTCTTTACAGGGCTAGATAGGTTAGTGTTAGATTGTGGATGTCTGTAGATGCAGGGATTTTAGTGTTAGGGCATACTTTTACTTTAAGATGATATAGAAAAGGATTTGGAATCATGATGACTTTGTAGGCGTTAGCAAATGTCCAGCTTCCTGCTACCCTGTGCAGTCTGGAGCTTTAGCGTATTGGGTTTAATGAAAACATTTCCCTGACTCGGCTTTGCCCACTGAGATTTAAGTTTATGATTATTTATAAGAACTAACACAATTTTAATTTAATGAATTTCACAGTTTCATATTGATGCGGCACAAAATAAATAGTGTTTTTATGAGTCAAGCAAATTGTGTTAGTTGTATGTATGTACCGGCAGCTTCTCCCGGGAGATAGCTGTGCACAGCAAAAATCTAAAATAAATACAAAATAAATTAAAGCCTTTGAAGATACTCTGGAGTCAATCAAACCAGTTGATAAAAGGACCCAAACAACATGCTCTAAAATAATCCCTGATAATAATGACAGAGAAAAAAAGAGGTTAGCTCGCCTTGTAGTTCAAAATGAAGTTACTATAACTCCAATTATTTCCAGCCTGAACAATATCTGCTTGTTTAATAATAGAGATGGCTCTGGGGGTCTCTAGGATGAGATTGTACATCTTCTTACAGGACAAGCCCAGGCATGGTCTACATCACTGGAAACTTGTAGCTTTGATCCACCCAGGGAACGATCTTCAACAGACACCAGCAAATATGTTTTAATTTTTAATGTAAAGATACAGTACACGTAGTCATGTCACATAATTGACATTTTTCAAGCAAGCACTGGTTCTTTTTGGCGATCTCCACTGTCTTTTACAGTGACATGGAGGTCTCCAGGACAACCAATGAAATCTTGGGAGTTTGACACTCCTAAACGTATGTGGTACTCTGAAGGACTAGTTCTCAAAATCTAAGCAAAATTGAGCAGTTCTGGTAGGAGGAAAGATATGTGTTCTATAGACTGAATAGAGGTAGACCTATAGAGGTATAGACTGCAGAGAAAGACACATGATTTTGCCTCTGTAAAAATTCATTAGTAAGACCTCATCTGGAATATGCACTTCAGTTTTAGCACCACTTTACAAAAAGGATATGGGAGAACTGGAGATAGTGCAGATATGGCTCCATTCACACTTGTCCGACTCCAAAATTGGGATGACTTTGGAGTGCAACTTTGGTGCAACTTTGGTGCAACTTTGATGGAATTTTGATGCAACTTTGGAGGGGTGCGACTTGGAGACGACTTTGGCTTTGGCCAGTGAAAATTGACAACTATTCATGTATGACTTTCATGGAACTTTTGAGGGTTAACATTGAAGTATTTGGCCCTCAAGTTGCGTGAAAGTCAGACCAAAGTCTGAAGTTGCTGCAACTTTAAGTCGCACTTATATGAATGGTTAACATTGGAATGACTTGTCATGCAACTTTCATGTCCAAAGTTGCATGACAATTCGCACAAGTGTGAATAGAACCTTAGGGCAACCAAACTGATAAGAGGCATGAAGGAGCTTAACTATGAGGAAAGATTAGTGGAACTGAATTAAGTGGGGATATGATCAACATTAGACATGTGAACACTGAAATATTTTGTTTCGGAATTTCGTTTTCGTCCGAAAAACAAATTTATTTAGTTACTCCCGAAATGTGTTTTAATTTATTTTGTTTTTCGTTAAAAATTGCATTTGTCCAAAAATCCAAATGAATTAAGGTCGAATCTGTCATTGAAGGCTTATGGTGTCTGTCGAATGTTCAAAGAAGATTCGACGGAGCAACTAAACTGTATGACTCTGTATAGTTTAGCTGCTCCGTCGAATCTTCTTAGAACTTTCGACAGACACCATAAGCCAAAGATTCAACGTTGTATGTTTTTCGAGGCTTTGTTGAATCTTTGTTGTTCATGTTGAATGTATATAGTTCAAACAGAAAATGGATTGGTGATAGTGATCACTGATCAGACAGGTAACAAGATAGGGTATATAGAATCTCAATCTATAATATAGAATCTATAATAATAACCCCCCCCCCCTCCCCACACACACACACAACATGGGCAGCCTCTGAGGCTATCACAACACTAGCAACACTAGTATCACTATCAAGTTCACAACACTAACACAATAGCAGCAGATTATTATGTAAAAATTAAGTTGAACTGTAGCTTGCTTCACTATTGTTCTGCTGCTGTGCTCATGCTTAATTGCTAAATAATTCAGGTTCTCTGACAAATGGACCAGCTAAGATTGACTGTCTTCTGAAATGATTTAGTGTGTGTGTCTCTCTCTGCTAGCAATCGTAAGTGCAAGTAAGTTGGCTGTACATGTGTACTTAGTTCTAGCTATTTTACTGCTCCTCCTCTTTGGTTACAATCAGCCAATAACATTCATCATCATCATTATTTTTATTTTACTTTCCCCACCCAATTCCAGCAGCGATCTTTTCTCTCTACGTCGAATCTTCTCTCTCTACGTCAAATCTTCTCTACGTCAAATCTTTTCTACGTCAAATCTTTTCTCTCAACGTCAAATCTTTTCTCTCTGTGTAGAATAATCTTGGACTAATAGAGTTAAAGTTAGGCACATTCGACAACAGATTCGATGGACACAGATTGTTATTGTCAGCATCATGTCGAATCTCCTATCTATATCGAACTGTTGTCACTAGGGATGGGCCCGGTGTTCGATTCGAACCCATGTTCAAATCGAACATCGGGCGTTCGCCCGTTCGGCGAGCACAGAACTATTTGGGCCGCTCGCATCACATTCGTATGATGCTAGCAGTCCGCAATGCATTGCGCCAGTCGCAGTGCAATGTTGGCTGATGATTGGCCAAGCATGCACTGTGACCCCGCATGCTTGGCCAATCACAGCGCCGGCAGCGAGGAGAGCCATAATTGGCTACAGGCAGGATGCCTGTAGCCAATTATAGCTCAGGGGCTTTAGTACACGCCCCATGGTATAAGAGGCGGCGGCCTCGCATATTGTGTTTCAGTGTCAGCGTGTCAGTGTGCTGCTGACTGCTGACATTATGTGCTGTATTTCTGGGGATTAGTGTGTGCGTGCTGTTAGTACAGCATTGCAGTATCACATCTGGGGGGTGTCTATAGTATGCCTGTGAAGGGGCGCATGTTTCCTGTGCTTAGAACTGTCCCTGCAAAAAGTGTCATTTTTGCAGGAAAAAAAGCTATTTAAAATCACTCGCGGCTAATGAATTGTCGGCTCCCGTAATACAGAGAACAGTCATTCATTGAAAGTCATTGATAAAAAAAAAAGTCATTGAAAAAAAAAAAAAAGTGCGGGGGTCCCCCCAAATTCAATTACCAGGCCCTTCAGGTCTGGGATGGATATTAAGGGGGACCCCAGCCAAAAAAAAAAATGGCGTAGGGTCCCCCTCAAAATCCATACCAGACCCTTGAGGTCTGAGGTGGATTTTAAGGGGAACCCCAGCCAAAAAAATGGCGTGGGGTCCCCCTCAAAATCCATACCAGACCCTTATCCGAGCACGCAACCTGGCAGGCCGCAGGAAAAGAGGGGGGGACGAGAGCGGCCCCCCCTCCCTCCTGAACCATACCAGGCCACATGCCCTCAACATTGGGAGGATGCCTTGGGGGTCTGAGACCCCCAAAGCACCTTGTCCCCATGTTGATGAGGACAAGGGCCTCGTCCCCACAACCCTGGCCAGTGGTTGTGGGGGTCTGCGGGCGGGGGGCTTATCGGAATCTGGAAGCCCCCTTTAACAAGGGTACACCAAGATCCCGCCCCCCCTGTGTGAAATGGTAAGGGGGTACAAAAGTACCCCTACCATTTCACCAAAAAAGTGTCAAAAATGGTAAAAATGACAGGAGACGGTCTTTGATAATTCCTTTATTAAAATCTTCATTCTTCTTTCTTCTGGTCTTCCTTTCTTCATCCTTCGGTTTCTTCATCTTCTCCTTCCGGCATCTTCTTCCATCTTCTTCTTCCATCATCTTCCTCCTCCGATCCGCTTCTTCTTGCGCTGGTCTTCTCGTCCTTCTCGTCCGGCATCTTCTTCCATGGCATACACACAGTCGAAATTTCCGATGGAAACAGTCCGATGGGAGCTTTTCATCGGATTTTCCAACCATGTGTATGCCCATCAGTCTTTTTCTGTCGGAATTTCCGACGGACTTTGGATTGAGAACCTGTTCTTAATTTTTCCGAAGGAAAACCTTTCTATCGGATTTTCCGATCGTGTGTATGCAATTCCGACACGCAAAATTCCGATGCATGCTCGGAAACAATACGACGCATGCTCAGAAGCATTAAACTTCCCTTTTATAGTGCAGTCAAACGTTTTTTAAGGCGTGGTGTTATTGACCGTCGGAATTTGGTGTGACCTTGTGTAGGCAAGACAGTTTGAGCGAAATTCCGTCGGAATTCCGACGGGAAAACCATCAGAGCTTTTTCCGATGAAAATTTCCGACCGTGTGTACGTGGCATAAGAGTGATGATCGTATCAAGATTTCAGGAGAGAAATGTCAGAATTTGCTTGGGTGGCAAGTGGTTAACAATGTCCAGTTGTCTTCAGCCGCTAACATTCAGATCTTTAGCGCAGTTCGATGAACGTCCAGTCATCTGATTCAGCTCATTCATGGCTGTTATGAAGGACATTGTTAAGGACCCTTCTGTTACAGAGTAATATCACTCCTTACTCCTCCTACCCACACTTGTCTAGATTCTTATAATGTGGATTCTAGATCTCTGGTGGTAAGCAAGCATTTCATAAAATACAAGGTGGAGGTGAACTTGGGTGAAATTTTTACGGAATACATGTTCACTAGACATGTGCACAACAAAAAAATTTGTTTATTTTCGTTTCGTTTTTTTTCGTTTCCGAAAAAAAATCGTTTTTTTTCGTTTCGTTTTTTTCGTTTCCGTCGATTCGTAACGATTCGTACATTCGTAAGTCGTCGTTGTTCGGATTCGTAACGATTCGTACATTCTTAAGTAGTCGGTGTTCGTATTCGTAACGATTCGTACATTCGTAAGAGTTATTTTTTCGTTGATTCATTTTTTCGTTTAATTTTCGGACGCATTCGTATTTATTCGTACATTCGTAACATTTGTAACATTCGTAGATTCGTAATCGGAGCATAATTCATAATTTGATGTAATGTATATGCTATTATTACATTTTAATAATTTACGAATCGAAAAAAAAGTTATGAATCGAAAAAAAAAGTTACGAATCGAAAAAAAAGTTACGAATGTACGAATTTTTTTTGTTCAATAGAGACACGGAAAATTACAAATCGAAAAAAAAAAAAAAAAAAAAAAAAAAAAAGTTACGAATTGAAAAAAAAGTTACGAATCGAAAAAAAAAAAGTTACGAATCAAAAAAAAAGTTACAAATTTTTTGGTTCAATAGAGACACGGAAAATTACAAATCGAAAAAAAAAAAAAAAAAGTTACGAATTGAAAAAAAAGTTACGAATCGAAAAAAAAAAAAGTTACGAATCGAAAAAAAAGTTACGAATGTACAAATTTTTTGGTTCAATAGAGACACGGAAAATTACAAATCGAAAAAAAAAAAAAAAAAAACAAGTTACGAATCGAAAAAAAAAAAGTTACGAATCGAAAAAAAAGTTACGAATGTACGATTTTTTTTGTTCAATCCATTCGAAGCACGTTTAGCAGCACCATTGTAAGGGACACGGAAAATTACCAATTCAACAAAAAAAAAAGTTACGAATGTACGAATTTTTTCATTCGTTTTCGTTTTTCGGATTTTCTTCATTAGTACATTCGTTGTTTCTAATTTGTTAGAAATTAAAAAATTTGGATTATTCGTTGTTTTTCGGATTCGTTCGATTCGAATGATTCGTTAATCGGATTCGTACGATTCGAACGATTCATTACGATTCGTTATTCGGATTCGTACGATTCGAATGATTCGTTCATTCGTACGAAAACGAATGAACGAAAATAACGAAAGAAAACGAAAAACGAAAAAAAACGAAACGAATTGCACGTGTCTAATGTTCACTCACATTGGATATTTACTCAAGAGACTGTGTTCACTTACATTGCTTTCGTGTTTGGAGACCAACATGAGACATTTATGGACATTGTTTTTACAGTTTGTATCACTTTGATTGGTTAGCACGGCAACCTATGAGTAAAAGTTGTGAAAATGTGGAATAGACTCCCTCAAGAACTGGTTTTGGTCAGCTATTAGATTTTTTTAAAAAGGTCTGGATTCTTTCCTAAATGCACACATACATAATATAATATTTACATACTTGCCAACAGTCCCGATTTTTCCCAGGACAATCCCGATTTTGGGACCCTCGTCCCGATCGGAGGCCATCCCAATTAAAATCCCGGGAAATCAGGACTGCTTTTGGCACCGGAGCTGCTTCTGGCTCCAAAAATATGTCTGCCGCCACCACCGCAAAATCTCTTTCCTGTTTCCCCCTGGCTCTCAGCTCATATCCGAAATCCGCCCCTCCAGTCCTCTGCACAGCAGCTCCTCCCACTCTCCCTCGCAATGTTATTCGGCCATCTACTGCCCCCGCCCCATCTGTGCCCCCTGTTTTCATTGGTGTTGTACTGAGACAGTTTTCCCCATGAAAACAGGGGGCGCACACGGGGGTGGGGGCGGTAGAGGGCCGAATAACATTGTGAGGGAGAGTGGGAGGAGCTGGAGTGCAGTAGGCTGGAGGGGCGGAGTTACAATCTCAGCCGGGAGCCAGCCGAGAGCCAGGGGAAACAGGTTTCCTGGGTGAAACCGATTTTGACACAACACCGGTCTGTGAGAGGCAGAGCAAAGGGAATCTACTGCACTGGGGCCCCCATGAGGTAAGGGAGCACTCCGCTGGGGACACCTGATGTAAGGAGGCACACTGTTTCTCTGCTACAAACACTTGAACATATGGGTTTCGGACCAAAAATAATTCAACAAATCAGGGTGTTATATGGCCATCCAAAAGCAAAGATAAAAATTAATGGATTAACATCTTCCCTGTTTGAGATGAGAAATGGGAAGAGACAGGGCTGTCCCCTGTCTCCTCTCCTTTTCATTCTGTCCCTGGAGCCCCTCCTAGCCATTATAAGGGGAAACCCAGATATAAGGGGTATCTCGGCGGGAGGAGAAGAGCATAAATTGGCAGCATTTGCCAATGATATCCTATTTTATATAGGGAACCCACGGATATCAATGCCTAATATAATGAAGAATCTACGACAATACGGTGAAATTTCGAATTTCAGAGTCAATTTAACAAAATCCTTTATACTAAACATTAATTTATGTAAGACAGAGCAACAGAATCTCCAGGGGGAATTTAAATTCCCATGGAAGAAGCAAATTAAATACTTAGGAATTAATCTTTCTAATTCCACGAAGAAAATGTATAAAATAAATTATTTACCACTATTTACCACTTAAAAAAATGTAAAGAATTTACCAACAGACCTCTTTCGTGGTTTGGGCGTATCAATGCTGTAAAAATGATGGTACTACCCATAATTACTTTCAAATTTCAGATGCTCCCAATACCACTTCCCTTGACATACCTCAGGAAATTAAAATCTTTGATAATGAATTTCGTATGGAAAAATAAGAAACATAGTGTCGCTCTTCAAACATTAAAGCAGGATAAAAATCAGGGTGGTCTCGCAGTCCCAGATATCTTGAATTATTACTACGCTATAGCACTATCAAGAATCCCTGAGTGGGGTAAAGAATTTAGTGAAAAAAGATGGGTGAACTTAGAAAAGGCACTTAGTAATGCTCAACTTGGAAAAGTTATTTGGAATCCCCCTAGATACAGGTCACTGGGAGAGAATACACATATAATGACACTAAATACGCTCAAAATGTGGGATATGATATACAAACAGTTTAATGGAAAATACAATTCACCATTGATGGCACTTAAAGACAATGACTATTTTGCACCAGGAAAAAGAACAGTAGGAGGGGGGTGGGTTATAAAAGAGGGTACGCAATTGAAGGATGTACTACACAATGGGAAAATATTAACACTACACGAATTACAAAGTAAGAAGGATCTAATAAAGATAGATGGATGGCGGTATCTCCAGTTATGCCACTTCATTAAAAATCTACCTCAACCGATTAGAGCAGCAGAGGATCTGACTCAGTTGGAGTGAATCTGTACTGCAGTTAACACCAAAAAGATGATATTAAAAATTTATAAGCTGATGCTGGAGATGGATGGACTGGAGATCCCGCCATTCATCACAAAATGGGAGAGGGAACTGGGCTCACAGATAGACACACCCACAATAAGAGAAAATTCTGAAATTAACACATAGCTTGGCAGTAGATGCTAGGACTGTAGAAATTAACTACAAATGCTTATCGATGTGGTACGCCACTCCCGATAAAATAAGCAAATACCAACAGGGCGTTTCCCCAGACTGTTGGAGAGGCTGTAAAAAAAAAGGGACCATGGTCCACCTTTGGTGGGAGTGCCATAAAAATCGAAAAGTATTGGGCAAAAATTTTAAGTTATATCAAGGATATCACCCAGATGGATCTGGAAAACGACCCTTGGGTGATTTTGTTGCATGGCACAACAGGAGAGGTTAAGCAATATGAAAAAACGTTAGTCCCACACCTTCTAAACGCTGCTAAAAGATTAATCCCAAGGAGGTGGCGGGAACCTGAAAGTCCACCTCTCTGGGAGTGGATAGAAGCGGTTGAGAATATTTGCACTATGGAATCCCTAAAAAATAACGTAGAGGAAAAAAATGAGGGAGCGAGGGAAAAGTGGGAGAGTTGGAAAAATTAAAAAAAAACTGGAGTTATGCGGAGGTCGTCAGGACCTAGAAATAGGCTTGTAACAACTGACATGCAACATGAAGTAAATAAATAAAAACTAATGGACGTAGCGATGAGGAGGGGGAGAGAACAGAGGGGAGTGGGAGGAAGGGGATGAGGGTTTGATTGGGGGTAAAATTTAGAAAATATATGACGATATAAGGGGGAAGAGATTTGTTTCTTTTTTTGTAACAAATTGTAAAAAAGAGGAAAAAAAAAAGCCACAGTGATGTGACGACGAGAAAGGACAGAGATGAAACGGTTAAGTTGATTCAGGTCCTCTTTGAAAGTTGAGCTGAAGTGGCAAAAAGAAAAAAAAAAAAAAAGAAAGGACCAGAGACTCAAACAGAAATACAGAAAGGAGCACCAGACCAAAACTGGATAAATGAGTCCCCAAAATAATTTTCATTTTTGGTAAGAATAAAATAAAAAATCACCGGTATATAAAAACAGCGAACATGCTTTGAGGGCAACGCCACTTCCCCTTGGTCAGGGCTCAAAACAGGATGAACCTTGGATAGGATCAGAGAAAACAGTAACCTCACAGATCTATAATAAACCCATTATTGAATTCCTTTTAGAGTAACAATTTGACAACAGTTGCTGAGCAGCATTTGAGGCTCAGCATTTGGTCTCAAGTTGTTATTTCATAAGAAGAGTTCCATACTGGTTCCAATATAGATCTGTGAACTCGCTGCTTTCTCCAAGTCCATCCAAGTTTTATCTGGTGTTGGGCCCTCATAAAGAGAGAGTGACATTGCCTCAAAAATTAATTGCCTGTTGCTGGTGCTTCTTTCATATTTGCGTTTCAGAGTGGAATTGTACAAACCTTTTGATCGAAACAAGCCCCCTTCCCATCTTGATAAATTAGGACATTAGTGAATTTAACGCTCAGCTTCAAAGAATCTCATCTAAAACGCGTCACAGCCCGCAGTAAAAGAAAGAAAAAAAAAAAAATGTTCAAACTGAGCCACATAATGGCATAAAAACATTATCAGGACATTGATGAAATGGACAGCTCTTTCCCTGCAATACAAAAACACAAGGAGCTGACCGCGGTCCTGAATGTCCCACGGGGACGAAGAATTGTTCTAAAGCCATGGCAGGTTGTACATTTTCTACACCGGCTACAAACTCCATCCTCTGTGTGCTCCAAAGTGTATTAACTTAAACAACAGCTTCAGCCTTGGGCATGCAATGCATCAGTGGCACAGCCAACTCCATCCGGAAAACCGGTCAGCTGAAAATGGAGACAATGCCGCCTCCTAATTCTGCTGGCTGATGCAGAACTTGATTCACACAGCCGAGGAACCGTCTCGAAAAGTTCAACAATTTAATTAAGGACTTACTCTGCATAAGGCAAGTTGTACTGGCCGGTAAAAAGTTCCCTGAGGAGTGCTGGCTGGAGAAACCTGTATTTTGCCTATTGTTCTATTTTGACTTTGTATCTGGAGCATCCGTCTTCTGAATTATTCTAGTGAACAGCACATCAATTTTGAACTTTTCAAGAACATATTAACATCATTTTGCTTGGACAAAACTGTAGTATATACCAAGTATTGAATGTGATAACTGCATTTGTTTTTCTTTTTTCATTCCTTTATGTGCCGATCAGCCAATAACGCACCTCCTGTCTTGAATTGGCTACATTCACTCCTCCACTGTATCTATGGAGGAGCAGCGGGGGCACCCTTGGATAGCAGTATTGTCAACCAGTGGAGAGTGTGGTGTTAGTTAGATGAACTTTACATTAGTGACTAACAAATTAAAACCCAACAAACAGTTACAGCAACATTTTTTTTTCCGTTTTGCGATAAAGGTTTTACATGAATAAAATCCGATTATTGTAAGCACCCCTGTCATTGGTAAATGGTTTGCCTCTACCTTATAACTGACACTTTTTCTGAACAGCTTGTTCTGTTAAAGGAAGCTGAAAAACAAAAGACTTACTGGCCGGATCACCAGGTAATAAAACTCAGAAAAACAAAGACTGTTGTGTTAATATTACTGACCATCATAAATTCCATTGTTTATAGACAATGACATGTGAAGAACGAAAACATTTGTTTTATTTTGATTTGTTATTTAAGTCATTTTGTTTAGGTAAATTTGCTAAATTTGTTTAATTCATTTCCGGAATTTGTTTTTATTTTGTTTATTTGTTTTCGAAATACATTAGAATTTTCCGACTTCAGACGAATTGAATTTAATTTGACAGAATTTGGAAAATTTTAATTGGCATCCGAGTTCAAATGTATTCTATTTTAAATTCAAATTTCGTAAGACGAGTATATTCTTTCTATTTTATTCTATTATATTGTCCTTTCAATTCTATTCTATTCTATTCTTTTCTATTTTTTATTATATTCTTTTATTTTCTATTCTATTTGTTTCTATTCTATTATTTGCTATTCCAATATATTCTATTGGAATTTGAGTTTATTCTATTTTTAAAATTTGAATTGTGGAAGACGGTTATATTCTTTCTATTCTATTGCGTTTCCTATTCTATTCTATTATTTTCTATTGTATTCTTTTCTATTCAAATTCAAATGTATTCTATTCAAAATTTGAATTTCTGAAGACGGTTATATTCTTTCTATTTTATTATATTCTATTATTTTTTTTCTATTCCATTCTTTTCTATTTATTTTTTTATGTTCTATTTTATTCTATTCCATTCTATTCTTTTCTATTCTATTCTATTCTAATGTAAATGATCCAGCAGCTAATCAGCACCCCAGATCACTTTTATGAGAAAGAATTGCAGAGTAAAAAAAAAAAAAATACTGGGGTTATGATTGATATTTTTAGCCACAACCCCAGTAAACAACTTCAAATCCGCAACGTATATATATGTATTGCAGTTGTGAAGTGGGTATGAGATGGAAAGGGACTACAGCAATGCGAGAATTCTGATGGGGATATCATACTGGAGAGAGTTTTTGTCACGTACCTGGTTGAGGTCAAGTTTACGAGAGGGCTTCCCTTACACCTCTGGTCCTTTTTCTCCTGGGGTTAATGACAGGGCATAACAGGGCACAGAATGGCACAGGTGCCTGTAGGAGGTCTAGGCCAGGATATCTTGTAGTAGATTCTGAGCTGAAGACTGTGCAGCTGACATATGCAGGATCTCAGATACATGGTCAGGCAGGCAGAAGTCATCAACAACCGGGCAGTAAAGGTACAGAACCAGGAACCAGGAGCAGAGTCAGAGCCGTGCCAAGATCAAGTGTCAAGTGAGCAGAGAAGGTACAAGAACATCAGGCAGAAAGGAAGGTCAGATCACAGGCCTGAGTCAACAACGAGTTTCAGGAGCAAGCCGGGTGAGAACATATATGAAAACATGGGATCAGGTCACAGGTAAATGGAGCTGACAACCACTCAGCAATGATCCTAAGCCCTGTACACAGGGCCGGAATTTCTGACGGAAAAAGTCTGATCGGATTATGTCCGATCGTGTGTGGGCTCTATCGGACTTTTTCCGTCGGAATTACCGACGGAAAAAGTTTGAGAGCTGGATCTAAAATTTTCCGACAACAAAATCTGATCAGACTTTTTCTGATCGTGTGTAGAGAATTTCCGACGCACAAAGTGCCACGCATGCTCAGCAAAAATTTGGAGACGAAAGCTATTGGCTACTGGCCTCTACGTAAACCCGTTGTACGTTTTATACGTCACGAACGATCAAATTTTCTGACAACTTCGGCCAAAATCTGTCAGAAATAATCGGATGGATTTTGTGATCGGAATGTCCGACCGTGTGTACAAGGCATAAGCCTTGCAGTGCTATAAATAGGCCACTGTTTTTTTTTTTTTTGCTATCTTCTGGGGCCCTTTAAGGCCAGATTCACACCTATGCATTTGTAGTGCTTTTTGCATTTTGAAGATTTGCACTACAGAACGTGTTCCGTAGGAAACCATGTTAAATGGACTGTTCCATTTAAAATCTGCAAAATCTGCAAAATGCAAAAAGCACAAAAAATGCATAGGTGTGAATCCAGCCTTACTGCACAGGCTATTTTCTTTAACCACTTCAATACTGGACACTTTAACCCTCTTCCTGCCCAGGTCAATTTGCAGGTGTCAGCGCTATCACACTTTGAATGACAATTACTCAGTCCTGCAACACTACCCAAATTACTTTTTTAGAATTTCTTTAGACAGATAGAGCTTTCTTTTGGTGGTACCTAATTGCCACTTTTTTTTTTGCTATATAAACGAAAAAAAATACCAAAAAATTTTAAAAAAATATGTTTTTATAATCATTCTTCCTTCTGCTACATTAGTTTGGTAAAAAAAAAAAAATCCAAATCAGTGTAGATTGTTTAGTCTGTGCAAAGTGTATAGAGTCTATATAATCTATGGTGTGTGTGTGTGTGTATATATATATATATATATATATATATATATATATATATATATATATATATTTAAAAATTGATCAATCCTGATGTACTAATGGCCTATCTCATTTCCTGAGGCCCTAAAATGCCAGGACAGTACAAATACCCTCCAAATTACCACTTTGTTTGGAAATTAGATACCGCAAGGTATTTAGTAAGAGGAATAGAGAGTTTTTTGAAGTTGCAATTTGTTGCCACAATTTTTTTGAAAAATTAAGGAATTAAATATTTTCTTTCACATTTTTTTTTTTACATACTGTAACCAAGTGACATTAAGTGTCCCCATATGACTAGTGTGGTGATGACCAGGGACACTGACTGGTGACAGTATGTAAAATAAATGACTAAATAAATAAATAGTTTTTAACTTTTTTTTAAACATATTTTTCTTAATTTACAATTTTATTTTAACTTTTTTTGTTATTTGTTTACTATAGGCCTAGCAGTTGAACTTAGCCTTTAATAAGGGGTTAAATAGGAATGGGTTTTATTAAGAAAAATTTGGGTGAAATTGATTCAACTATCTATCTATCTATCTATCTATCTATCTATCTATCTATCTATCTATCTATCTATCTATCTATCTATCTATCTATCTATCTATCTATCTATCTATCTATCTATATATCTATCTATCTGTCATAAATAAGTGACATTTATTTATTACATGGTATAAATCAGACATAAAAATAAACACTCACTGTTAAAAGAATAGAAACACAATTTTTACATGTCTCAGTCACTTGATAAATCGGGGTGCTATGGTAATTGCCACCAAGCTCTGATCTCCAGTATCACACACAGATCTGGGAAGCAAATGTCTTTTTAATGACATTTATTTGTACTGTGTGCAATTGCTTGTCACCTTATGGGCAATGTGCTGTGACGGAGGTGGTGCAGGTACAGGGATTTCATGCACTGACACTGGGCCATAGTACTTCTGGGTAGAAGCTGGGAAAATGTGTCATACTCTTTATTGGTCATAGTTGTGGGGAAAAAAATTAGGTTTATTTTATACACTATATTGCCAAGAATATTGGGACACCTGCCTTTACACACACATGAACTTTAATGCCATCCCAGTCTATCTATAAATCCTGAAAAGGGGTGAACGTTTTGTGACTCTTGGGTTAAAACAGTGGTCTGCAAACTATGGCCCAAGGGCCAGATGTGGTAATTTGTTTGCCTGTATCTGGCCCTTGGGCCACTATTCCTCCAACTGACACCAATGATGGGCCATCATTCCTCCCATTAACACCATCAATGGGGCACTATTCCTCCCACTGATACCATCAATGGGGCACTATTCCTCCCACTGATACCATCAATGGGGCACTTATCCTTCCCACTGATACCATCAATGGGGCACTTATCCTCCCACTAATACAGATGATGGGCTTTATTCCTCTCACTGACACCAACAATGGAGCACTATTTCTCCCATGGGAGTAAATCATAGCTCATAGTTTACTCCTGCTGGCCATAGAATACACCCCCCCCCCCATGATAATTTTTCCCAGGGGGCCACACTTTGCTTTGATGTACTAAAACACTTTCATGCATCGATCTAGATATGGTGGGAAAGCCCATGTGACGAGTAGGTTGCAGCATGCCATGCTTCACCCCCCCATGTGCAAACCTGGGGAAGCTGCCCCTCCTGCCAACACCCCCCCCCCCCCACACACACACACACACTCACACACACACACACTTCTGGAGTAAGAGACAAAGATAGATAGATAGATAGATAGATAGATAGATAGATAGATAGATAGATAGATAGATAGCAGTGGCGGCCCATCCATTAAGGGCGCACAGGCGCCCCCCCCCCATCCATCGCCGCTTCCCCTTATCCATGCATCCAGCCCCTTGCAGGATGCCGGATGCATGAATTACAATGGGTGGGTGTTTTTTTGAAGCACCTGATTAGAGCCAGAGGCTCTAATAGTATTCAAAATAGGTCGGGCTTGGGGAGCAGAGAATGCAAATGGAGCCCACCCAGGTGTGTTACAACAGCAAATGAATATTCACTATTGTAACACTGATCCTCCTCCGCCAATCAGGAAGCAGATTTTGAGACTGTCACCCGATTGGCTGAAAGGACAGGCAATCCTATTGGACACCTAGGAGGAGGGGAGGAGCCACACGCTGGAAGCCGCCGATGGAGGAGAGGACACAAAGCCGCTACCCCGCTGCCCTCCACCTGCTAACTGGCACTTACCCCATCTAGGCGGGTAGCAAGGGGGGGGTTGTTTGCCCCCCCCCCCCCAAAAAAAAAAAAAAAAAACACCAGCCGCCACAGATAGATAGATAGATAGATAGATCAATAGATAGGTATGTAGATAGATAGATAGATAGATAGATAGATAGATAGATAGATAGATAGATAGATAGATAGATAGATAGATAGATAGATAGATGCCATCCCAGAGTTCTATAGCAAACCAATCATAAATTATCAAGAAAATCCAATTTAGAATTTTTGTGACATTTTCAAACCTTCTCCGTTACTTCAATAAAAATGATTTTCAATATTTTCATGGTGTTTGTCTCCATAGATTGTGACAGATGTTGTTGAAATTAATGGGCCTGGCTCCGCTCACTGTCTAATAATTTCCTCCAGACTCTTCATTTATGCTATAAGGCTAATTGCATTTATCGCAAAATATTTAGCTATATTCTTATTTTATTTTCTAACTCAGTATTTTTCTTTTAAACCACAGAAGGGAAAAAAAAACTAGAATAACTCAATGACACACATCTTGATAAATACTGCCACCACTTGTGTGGTGTTCAGTAGCAAGATACATTTCTTTCATTATACAGAACATCTTGCGGATGATTGTTAGTGTGAGCGGTAGCTCATAAATACTTTGTTGACTGAGCAGTTCATATAGTTAAATATTTGAAAAATATGTATTTAAACGGAAACTCCTGGTCGGCCATACTGTATGTATATTTCAAGGATTTATTGATGATTGTAATGTGCATCTGTTCTGCAGTTGCAGTGTATGGCCAATCCAGTGCATTTGAAGAAGAGAAAGCTAAGTAGCAGCAAGAGTTTTCACTTCCTCAAAATGTTATAGAAAATTGGGAGTTTTTGACAAATTTGCCAAAGGCCAAAATTATCTTTTTTTTTTTTATCTGGGAGCCAGCAATATATTACAGCCGTGAGCAAGTTTAAATTACATTTTTTCCTTTAGAAATGTCATTATTGCTGCAGCAGACTCTATACATTGTCAGGGCTGGCCCTATCATGGGACCCGGTGGGAGCGTCACTTTCAGGGGGGCAGCAAACTGAGCAGTGGCAGAACTGCCACCCGCCAGCCAGCCAGTGTCGCCTGCTCCACTGCTTATCCCACTGTGAAGGAGCCCGACGCCGCTGTTGTAAGTGGTGACAGGAGCGGGAGGGCAGAACACTCGCTGCCTGGGAGGAGCAGTCAACAGGTGAGTGAGCGGGCGGGTGGGTTGGCGGGAGAGTGAGCGGGTGGGGGAGCAGAGAAATTACATCATCACTCACCGCCCGCCCTGCATCACTGCAGTTCCGCCTAACTATTATACAGTAGGCAACCTGCCTACAAGTATTTTGGCCAGGCTTCATGGGTGACAGAAAAGGCCTACAGGTAGGATGTTTGCATTAAACAATATGTATATGTAGCGCCCTGCTCCTAATGAACAGATGCTATTATTTTTGTAAATTTAAGTTTGTCTGAAGCTGCAGTTTAGCTCAGACTAATTATGTCAAAGTCTAGTTTCTGGTTTCTGTACCAGTTCAGCTGGGTTGTGCTAGTTTCCACTTGGCCGTGGGTGTCGCTGTCACCACCGGTAAGTGTTGGAAATGCAACAGGCTGAATGCATTGGGTACCCCTTTACTCAGAAACAGCCCGGTGGGTGTGGTCTACCCGCTGTGCATTCTGGGTAAGGGTACTTAAGGTACAGGTGCCACTTTTTCGGGGTTCGTTATCCCTGCCCCATGGCCCTCCTGGCCTAAGGTGTGTGCTGCATTTTTCTATGTCTCTGAGCCGGCTGGCCCGAGGGTTTGCAACTGAAGGGTAGACCCAGAAGTCCTGGGGCCTATAGATCCAGGGGTGGTCCTGTGCTGCGGGGAGAAGCCAAGCGACTGGAGGATCCAGGGGAGGACTTTTCAGGAGAGGACCTAGCAACAAGGCTGGTATCTCTAGAAGAGCCTGGAGACTCAGTTGGAGGACACATCTCGGGTCACTTACCACACAGTACCGCCGGACTGGCTGAAAGAAACTGGTACTGTGTGACAGTTCTCTAATTTTACAGCAAGTCGCTGGTTGTGCCTTCTTGCGGCAGAAGATTGCACAACGATTTCGTTAAGTTGACAAGTCTGTGGCAGAGACTTTGACCGAGCATCTCATCCGCTGCTAGGTCAGTGAGAGAGGCCTATCTGGTGAGTGCTGGATCCAGTTCTGAAGCTGTTTGCCTACTGGAACAAGATATACCTCTAACCCGCAATTACAAGGTACCTGAATCCCCCCTTAACCCTCTATTGATGTTCTTTTAATAAAGCTTTGGAAAAAGGACTAATGCCCCGTACACACGGTCGGACATTCCGACCACAAAATCTGTCAGATTTTTTCAGACGGATTTTGCCCGAAGCTGGTGTTGCATACACACGATAGGACAAAGTTGTCGGAAAATCTGATCGTTCAAAGCGTGATGACGTTCGTTCGTTACGATGGGACTACGTTCAGGCTAGTAGCCAATAGCTTTGGTCTCGTAATTTGATCTGAGCATGTGTGGCACTTTGTCCGACCGGAATTCTCTACAAAGGATCGGACAAAGTCCGATCGGATTTTGTTGTCGGAAAATTTGAGATCCTGCTCTCAAATTTTTTTCCATTGGAATTTCCAATGGAAAAAGTCCGACAGAGCCCACACACGATCGGATTTTCCGACAATATAATCCGATCGGACCTTTTCCGTCTGATTTTCCGACCGTGTGTACAGGGCATAAGTGTCGGAGACAATATTCTTTAACCAGTAGGTCAGTGCTACATATATAAACAGCACAGTGTAAATTAAACTACTGAGTCCCCTTGTCTGCATGAGCTAGTTTATGTAAAAGGTGAATTTAGGATATAAATAGGATGAAGAGCTAGTAAAACAGAGAGAAAATAAACAGAGGGAGAAATGGGAAAGGGCAGAAGAAGAGGGGTAAGGAAGAAAGAAAAAAAGAAAGAAAGAAAGAAAGAAAGAAAGAAAGAAAGAAAGAAAGACAAGAATCCGGATTAGTTGGCTTGGAAATGTTAATATGATTTTTTTTTTTTATCTGATTAGCCATCAGAAAACCATTGCATAGTCAGAGAGCTCTTCATACGATCTGCTTACAGTTAGGTTTCATCCCCTTTATCACATGCCAGGCTAGGCCCTCTCTGAAGCAAATTAATCTTTAGAAAAGCCTCTCTTGTTCTTTTCAATGTCTTTCATATTCAATATATTCTAGAACATCCACAAAGTTTAGCCTTGAATGTTAAATGAAACACTGAGAACTTTGCCAGCGGGTCTCTATGATTCATGGTTAAAGGACCATCAACCTAAAAGCAAAAATTTTACATGAAAGGCCAGACAAAATGTTCACAACTGCATGGAAGGTATTTGGCACTTATTTAGAGTTCAGTCTACTATTCTGTCTTTTTAAAGTGTAACTGTGTCCAACCTTTGTCAACTGTTTCTGTAATGCATGCTCGGAAATGAAGTAACAGTTGGTCAGCTATCTCCTGACTCCCACATCTCAGTGTTGACCCATTAATAACAATGGTGTCCTTACTAACCAATGGTGACACTGTGGTTGCATAGGGTTGGAATTAGGAAAAATTTCTAGTTTTTCTGGTGCCAACATAGCAGTATACATGTGGTAGTATGCTAGAGACCTCGTTTAAACTCAACCACCTGAGAACTACATAAAGTATATATATATATATATATATATATAAAATACATATAACATTACTCACTGGACTAGAATGAATTCACCCTTTATTAATCAAAAATATAACAAAAACATATAATTTGTGTATTGCATTAAAAGGGTACCAAGCCCACATCATACACACCTAAAAACATGCATCCACCCCTCTCACTAAACAAATATTCAATGATCCTCTACAAACATCCTTATGTAGTGATTTAGTAGAGAAAATACTCAAAAATTTGAGATGTAAAAAAAATCAAATCAAAAAAATAATAGTGGTGATCCCATGCATGGTAGATAAATGGAACTATGGAAATAAAGAGTTCAATATGTTGTGAAGCAAGGTGAAAAACTAGGCAATAGCCATTCAATGATAATATCCTCATGAAAGATGATGGTAAGTATCATAAGTATCAGTACTACAAAGTGTCAGATGGAGGAACAAGTGGGAAAACATGAATCTCTGGTTTTGTGAGAAATCCCATAATGATAATGAAGAGATGAATTTGCATGGTCCAGAGGAGGAAAAATGCTCATCAAAGCAAAGTCAATGACTATCTAGATGTCAGAAACCATGAATCAGACTGAAACAGAAGTACAGTTAAATCTCACTTGTTTAACCACCTGAGATCCGCGCTATAGCCGAATGATGGCTACAGCGCGGATCTATATTGCCAGGACTACGTCCTATGACGTCGTCCCGTGCACGAGCGGCCTGCGCGCCCCTTGAAGGGTGCGCGCAGCACGCTCTGTGATCAGCGAGTCTGTGAGACTCGCTGGATCACAGATCCGAGTAAGGGGTCGATCCCGATCCCTTACCACGTGATCAGCTGTCAGCCAATGACAGCTGACCATGTGATATCAACAGAGCCGGTAATCGGCTATTTTTCCTCCTCGCGCTGTAAGAAAAAAAAAAAAACGATCACCGGTGGCAGTGAGAGGGACATTAGTCCTGATCACTGCTATGTGCCCTGGGTCCATGGTGCCCACCTGTGCCCTCTACAAGTGCCGCCTACCAGTGCACACCAGCTCCACCTGTCAGTGCCCACAGTGCCACCTGTCAGTGCCCACAATGCCACCTGTCAGTGCCCACAGTGCCATCTTCCAGTGCCCACAGTGCCATCTGTCAGTGCCCACAATAAGTGCCTGAACAGTGCTTCACATCAGTGTCACCTACCAGTGCCCATCAGTGCCAACTATCAGTGACCATCAGTGCCAATCAGTGCCCATCTGTGCCACCCATCAGTGCCACCCATCCGTGCCACCCATCAGGGCCCATCAGTGCCACATCTGTGCCCATCAGTACCGACTTATCTGTCCCCATCAGTGCCACCTTATCTGTGCAGCCTATCAGTGCCCACCAGTGCAGCCTATCAGTGCCCACCAGTGCCGCCTCATCAGCGCATATCAATTTTTTTTTCAAAATTTTTAACAAACTATTAAACATGATTTTTTTTTTCAAATTTTCCATCTTTTTTTGTTTGTTTAGCAATAATAAAAACCCCAGCTGTGATTAAATACCACCAGAATAAAGCTCTATTTGTGTGAAAAAAATTATAAAAATTTAATTTGGGTACAGTGTTGTATGACCGCACAATTGTCATTCAAAGTGCGTCAGCTGAAAGCTGAAAATTGGTCTGGGCAGGAGGGAGGTTTAGGTGCCCAGTAAGCAAGTGGTTAATAATAATTAAAAAAAGGTAAACAGAGTAAACATAGTCAAAACATAGCCAGAGTTCAGGAACCGGGACGGATTGTCAGACAAGCCAAAACGTCAGGGAGTCAGCGTAACAAAACAGCAAGCAGGATCTGGAGCCAGAAGGAATGTCAGCCAAACAAGTCTTTAACAGGAGCACAGGAGAGTCTCTAGAGATGTGACCAAGGCAAAGACAGAGATCATCTGGGCTGGACGGCTTAAGTAGGCAGGACTGACGAGCAGGATATCATCAACAGGTGAGTCATTGTGAAGAGATAGGAGCTGGCAATTAGCCGACAGCTGAGCAGCAGCTCAGAGAAGGAAGCGCTGAGCCCATCCCTGACACTAGAGCATATGTCTGTATGGTTCAAAGATGGATTTTGTGAACATCACCTCCCTCGCACATCATTGCACATGCAAGTGAACCATTCCATTGGCTGCCTTGAAAAAGTGTCCTCCAAGTAATTGAACAAGACCTACGGGTCACAAAATCAAATGGCTGTGCTTGTAAAAACATACATGTAAGTTTTATACTTACCCATCCAGCAGATTCATGGAAAAAATAGAACCATAGTTCTCATGCAGAGGAGTAGCAATATGGCGTGGTGGCCATTTTCAAACAATATTTAAGCACATGGTGACAGAGCCACTCACCACTTTACCTCTGAAGCAGCTGGCCTGTGTCTGGCGAAACTGGTCAAGCACATCTGGCGTCCACCTCATCTCTTTGCCCCAGTGGTGATCTGTTGGTACATGGCCGCATGCATCCAGGAAGTGCACTCCTCTGCATGAGAACTATGGGTCTATTTTTTCCAAGAATCTACTGGATGGATACATATAAAAATTACATGTATGTTTTTACAAGCACAGCCATTTGATTTTGTGACCCGTGGGTCTTGTTCAACTCACTTTTTCAAGGCAGCCAATGGAATGGTTTACTTGCATGTGCATTGATGTGCGAGGGAGGTTATGTTCACAAAATCCATCTTGCATGGGACCCGAGAGGAGGAGGATCTGGACTGCTCTGTGCAAAACAACTGCACAGAGCAGGTAAGTATAACATGTTTGTTATAAAAAAACAAAAACAAGGCTTTAATATTGCTTTAATACAATTTTTTATTTTCTTGGCAAAGGGAGGGAGTCCGTACAACCAAGTAGCGGTATGCAAAGGTAATCAGTTTCCTCTACAGATGACACATCAGTGACCAAAGAGAACAGCTGAGGCAGCTGGATGAATTCTGGATGGAAGGCAGAATGCTGCAGCCATAAGGAGAGTAACCACTGGACTCTGCCAAATGAAGGTCCGCCCACAAGGGTGATGTCATTCAAGAAGCTAATGCCAGATGCAGGGACACGTTTCAGGCAGTTCCTCCCATTCTTCAGCATACTACCACATGTATGCTGTCACCGATTGGCTAAAGGAAAGGGCAATTACAATAAGAATTTGATATCATTTTTCCATAAGATCATCAAGATCATGGCCAGGATCCTCAGGTCCTGCAGCAACATCTTAGAACTCATTTATTTCAACACTTGTCCTGCTGGCCATGCAGGAAATGGGGAAAAAACACAGACATCCAAAATATCCAAAATAATACATCATAACTTAGAACTTTTGTGCAACTCCTGCACGTACCCAAGGCTGAAATGCACTACTTTTAAACAATGTGCTGCACCAAATATTATGGTACTGTAGTACCATGCAGTTTGTTACCCAAAACACGCTGCACTTGCAATCTGTGTTTGGTGGTGCCATTAACAATATTTTGACACATGGAGCAGATCACAAAAGCAGTACGTTTTGAGTGCAGTGCGTGAAATGTGCACTGAATTCGCCTTTGCTCTGGTGTAAACCAGCTGCTGAAAATGCTTAAATCTATGGGTTTATTATCCTTTTTAATTTCAGCTTTTTTCTCTTTTGCATTGCTAACCCCCTGTTGATGTTCCTTTGTGTTCTCAGCCCTGTCTAGTCCTCCTGTTCTAGTACACCGTCTCGGGATTTATGATTTGTCTATTATTGTTCTTTCTTGCCTAGATTAGATAGATGATTTAGCAGTTAGAGTAAATTGTTTATCTGTACTTTGCAAGGTACAGTATAATCTATTTTCACTTAATAGATTAATGCCCACTGGTTTAAAGAACTTACATTGTGTATTCAATAAGCACCTGAAAAATCTGGTAGTTTTTCTTTTTTTTTGTCTTTTTTTTTAACCACCTCAATGCTGGACATCTTTACTCCCTTCCTGCTTAGGCCAATTTTCAGCACTGTCACAATTTGAATGACAATTACTCAGTCATGCAACACTGTACCCTAATGATTTTTTTTTTAAAAATGTTCACAAAAATAGAGCTTTCTTTTGGTAGTATTTATTCATCACTGGGTTTTTTTATTTTTGCACTATAAACAAAAAAACAACGAAACTAATTTCTTTAGTAAAAAGAATCAAAACCAGTGTATATTGTTTGGTCTGTGTGAAAATTCTAGAGTCCCCAAGCTAGGGTACCAATATTCACCCGCGATTGCCCGGTAACACAGCAGGACCGACAGATTCACGGTCCTGTCAGAGGAGAGGAGACCGATGGTGTGTTCTCAGTACAGAGAAACACTGATCGGTCTCCTCCCCTTGTGAGTCCCCTCCCCCTACAGTTAGAATCCCTCCCAGGGAACATATTAACCCCTTCAGTGCCCCCTAGTGTTAACCCCTTCCCTGCCAGTCACATTTATACAGTAATCAATGCATTTTTATAGCACGGATCGCTGTATAAATGTGAATGGTCCCAAGAATGTGTCAAAAGTGTCCGATATGTCCGCCGCAATATCGCAGTCACGATAAAAATCGCAGATCACCGCCATTACTAGTTAAAAAAAATAAAAATGCTAAAAATCTATCCTCTATTTTGTAGGCGCTATAACTTTTGTGCAAACCATACAATATATGCTTATTGCGATTTTTTTACCAAAAATATGTAGAATACGTATCGGCCTAAACTGAGGGAAAATTTTTTTTTTTATATATTTTTGGGGGATATTTAGTATAGCAAAAAGTAAAAAATATTGTTTTTTTTTAAACTTGTCGCTCTTCTTTTGTTTATAGCGCAAAAAATAAAAACCGCAGAGGTGATCAAATACCACCAAAAGAAAGCTCTATTTGTGGGGACAAAATGATAACATATTTCATAATTTCATTTGAGTACAGCGTTGTATGACCGCGCAATTGTCATTCAAAGTGTGACAGTGCTGAAAGCTGAAAAATGGCTTGGGCAGGAAGGGGGTTAAAATGCACTGTATTGAGGTGGTTAACAAGTTATTTCTCACACTCAGCATAGGAATCCTTTCAACTACACCCCAAAATACATTCCGCTACTGCTCCTGTGTATGGTGATACCACATTTGTGAGACTTTTTTACAGCCTAGCCACACAGAAAGGCCCAACATCCAAAGAGCACCTTCAGGCATTATCCACTTTAAGTCCAGGCCTTCTTCTGGCACTTGTTGTCTACAATTAAAAATCAGTAATTGTTCTAAAAAATTACGTAGAATCCCCAGTCATATATTTTTTAGCCCTAGAGAATAAAATGGTGGGTTTTGCAATTTTTTTTATGTTACATGGTATTTGCGCAGCAGTCTTTCGAAACATATTTTTTTTTTGTTGCAATTGGACACCAATGCAGATGTTGATGGGACTTTGTAACAGATGTTGATGTTGCAATGGGGCACTATTGCAGATTTTGATGGGACACTGGTACACTTCCAGATGTTGATGGAACACTGGTAGACTGCCAGATGTTGATGGGACACTGGTACACTGCGATAGATGTTGATGAGACACTGATACACTGTGAACAATGTTGATGGGACACTTGTACACTGACAGATGTTTTTGTTCACTTGTACACTGGCACAGATGTTGATCATCCACCGGCAGACACAGACAGATGTTTATGGTCCACTAGGGACACCGGCAGATGTTGATGTGGCAATGGGACACTATTGCAGATGTTTATGGGACACTGGTACACTGTGACAGATATTTGTGTGCACTGGTACACTGTGACAGATGTTGACAGGGCACTGTACACTGTGACAGATGCTGATAGGACACTAGTGCAGATGTTAATGTACACTGTGGACAGGGAAAGATAGTGATTGGTGCACTGTTGACAGATGACTGCAGTATGTGTGATCTGTGTGTATATGAACAGTAACAGCTGAACACTGTCGACAGATGGCTGCAGTCGGTGTGATCTGTGTGTAGTTGAACATTAAGATAATCAGCTACACACAGATCACTGACAGGCTGCATCGATCCCCCTCCCCCCACTGAGCTCCCACTGAGCTCAAGAGTAGAGGAGACACGTACCTCTGTTTACATTGTGTGATGGCTGTGATTGGACACAGTCATCACATGATTGGGAGGACCAATCAGAGAGCCCATATCCTGATCTGTGATGTGCTGTGTCCGAGGGACACAGTGATCACGGGATCACGCTGCTGCGCAGCCACGAGGCTGTGTGTGGGCACACGTTCTGACAGGGAATATGGGTACATCCAGTTAGAACGCCACTTGTCCTACCTGGTCATTTGTGTACAGTGACCAGGAGGGAAGTGGTTAAACAGTGGTAATACATTTGACATATATAAAGAAACTTGTCAAAGGGTGTGGCTTTTGGAGTGGTGTAATGCTGAGGCCATCTCACTCATGTTAATAACACAGACTGGACTGGGAGAGCGGCGATCTTTCTAAATTGGTTCAGATATATGTTTTAATGTTAAAGTAGAAGTAAACTCTATTACACTCACCTCCTCTCCCTGGCACTTTCATCTTCCTCCAGTCTTCTTTAGGGTCTTCAGCCATCTTGATTAGCTGGCCAAGGATGATGTAACTCCTGCGCATGTGCGTGCGAGTTAAAGTGTACCTATGGGTAAAACTTTGCGAGGGGAGAGGTTAAACTCTCTATCAAGTTTTTAATGTTGTCTGTGCCCACAGAGATATACCCTCAACTTGTACTGGTGACAGTTATCACCAAGTAAAATAGGGTGAACCCCAAAATATTAGAGTTTATCCCAGAGGTGAGGGTAAACTTCCAATGAGGACACCTGTTTCAGAGACAAACTTCTAAGGCTGCCTACACACTAGTAGTTTTAGGGACCTTTATTTTATTTTATAATTATTATTGGGGTCTAATTGATGTTCATTTTTGATCACAGTAACAAGAAAAATTGAAGTAACAAGATGGAAAGTTTTACCCATGCATTCAGAAAAAAAAAATACATTGCTGGCAGGCAGGTAAGAATTTTGTATTGCAGGATAGACATACAGGGGGTCATTTACTAAGATGAATGCGCTGCGCCAGTTCATACCTTAATTGGTTCGCTGGATAAATCATTAATTGCATTAATTGCAATAATAATATGCCATTGATAATAGCGCACGCCGTATCATTAAGAGTCCATTCACACAGGGGCAACACGACTTCCAGCGCGACTTTGGGAGGCAACTTGCAATAAAGATATTTGCCAGCACACCATGGAGCGACAGAAATAGCGTCCAAAAGGGCTAAGCGCTAGTTCCCCCACTTAACCACTTTCAGACCGGACCAATTTGCAGCCAAAGGACCAGGCCCCTTTTTGCGATTCGGCACTGCGTCGCTTTAACTGACAATTGCGCGGTCGTGCGACGTGGCTACCAAACAAAATTGACGTCCTTTTTTTCCCACAAATAGAGCTTTCTTTTGGTGGTATTTGATCGCCCCTGCGGTTTTTATTTTTTGCGCTATAAACAAAAATAGAGCGACAATTTTGAAAAAAATGCATTATTTTTTATTTTTTGCTATAATAAATATCCCCAAAAAATATATAAAAAAAATTTTTTTTTCCTCAGTTTAGGGCGATACGTATTCTTCTACATATTTTTGGTAAAAAAAATTGCAATAAGCGATTATTGATCGGTTTGCGCAGAAGTTATAGCGTTTACAAGATAGGGGATAGTTTTATAGCATTTTTATTAATAATTTTTTTTTATTATTAATGGCGGAGATCTGCGATTTTTTTTGTGACTGCGACATTATGGCGGACACATCGGACATTTTTGACACATTTTTGGGACCATTGTCATTTTTACAGCAATTAATGCTATTTAAATGCATTGATTCCTGTAAAAATGACACTGGCAGTTTAGGGGTTAACCACAAGGTGGCAGTGTAGGGGTTAAGTAGGCCTAGGGGTGTGTTTTTTACTGTGGGGGGGCGTGGCTGTCAGCTAGTGAATGCTGATCTCTGCTCCAATCACAGGGAGCAGAGATCGGCATCACTAGTTGCTAGGCAGAACGGGGAGATGCTGTTTATCTCGGCATCTCCCCGTTCAGCCGCCCCGTGAGACGATCGCGGATGTCCCCGCGGCGATCGAGTCCGCGGGGACCGCGATCGGACTCACGGGGGTCCCGACCGGCGCGGGAGCGCGCCGCTCCCGACGCGCTCCCGATGGCACGGACAGGCTAAAGGAGGGACGTATATATACGCCCTCCTGCCTGTACGTGCCATTCTGTCGACGTATATCGTCATGCGCCGGTCGGCAAGTGGTTAAACTGCCCCAGAACCTCTTCTCCCAAGCCATAGTTATGCAGATGCCAGCCAGCTGATGTTCCACAACACTGTCTATCAAGCACTTTGTGACGCTCATCACTCTGTGAGTTTTTTAACCCCTGCTTTGACTTTACATTTCTCTCTGGATTTGTGTCCTTATATGGCAAATATTTGAATGTTTTGGCGGGATTTATGACGTCATACCATTCAAAGGGGGTGGGAGGAGCTTAGTTTTTTGTCTGTTTGTATTTTTTTACCTCTTTTTCTCCTTTCTGATTGGTTGATGGATCTTTAAATATTTTACACTGTCACTCTTCACACATCACATGCCTGACAAAGGGCCTTGCGCGGCTCCGAAACGTTGCACTATCCCCATATTGTGATCATGCAATAAACCACCCTTTTGGACACTATTTGTGTCGCTCCATGGTGTGCTGGCAAATATCTTTATTGTGACTTGAACCAGTATCCAGCTGGTTGTTGCTACAGCACCCAAAACTGTGAGCATTTCCAGGAACGTGTGCGATGGGAAAATGAAGTACTATTTGGGAGGCAACTTGGACACGACTTGAGTACAAACCACAGCGTCAGGCCAGGCGACATTAATTTTAAATAAGAAAACGGCATGGGTTCCACTCCAAGAGCATACCAGGCCCTTAAGTCTGGTATGGATATTAAGGGGAACCCTGCGACAAAATTTTAAATATAAAAATGGCGTGGGGGTCCCCCTCAAAATCCATACCAGGCCCTTCAGGTCTGATATGGATTTTAAGGGTAGCCCCCCAAAGCACCTTGTCCCCATGTTCCTGAAGGGAATTTCGGAGGACCCCACGCATTTTCTTTTCTAAATTATTTTTTTTTTCTTAATGCTGTTTTGGCTCATCCCTAATGCTAACATGACCTGTGTGCAAATATCCTTAAAAAAAAAACATAAAAGTGAACCAGCATAAAAAAAAAAGTAGTTTAGAGGTGCGCTCGTTCAACCTATGCAAATGCATTTACGTTGCTTGACATTTACCGGCGCAGTGAACCAAAGCATTTGAATGTGTGCAAATGCCGCTTGCGCATGCGCAGTGCATAAATTGACCTCACTCTTCTAAATGTATTTGTAGGCACAGCAGGCTTGTTCAGAAAAAGTTACTTTCTCATTCTATTTTGGGCATATTTGTTACTTGGGCAGTTATAACTATACTTCCTCACATCACCCCCCTAATATTGGCACTTCCAGCTTCTTTAAATTTTGAGTAAAAGATGCTGTGCGTCGTGTCTATAGTGCTGCACTGTTCGCCTCCTCCTCCTGGGGAATTGCGCTGTATTACAGGTGCAAATGTTTTGTAATTACAAAAACGGCCGTTGCGCATTGGCGTGGGCCGCAACTCATGGCGCAAACCATTCATAAATGAGCCCCAGAGTGTCTTTTCTGCGGTAAAACCCTTGCAGCCAGCAATGCTTCATTCCAAAGCTAAAGTTACACTTTAAGTGCGTGCATGCTAAGTAATGTGTAAGAAAATCGCTTCTAGGTATTTATTACTGCTCACTGAGATCACAGTACACCCTTTGGCTATGCCTTCATTTGCTTCTCTCACCAGAAGGATTGTGTCATCTCAAATTCTTTTACTCTTTCTTCTTTCTTTTTGAGGCCAAGGCTTTAGTGATGTAATGGTACATGTTTCTAGAAGAAGGTTGTGGGGAAAATCTGTAGGTTCTTTCCCAAGGCAAAGTACTTTTTTCCCTTAGTAGATAAGCATCTTGCAGTAGCCTTCCAGAAGGGAAGACTCCTCCAACACACAACAATTAGGCCAAAGCCCAGCCCAGGTGACACATTAATTTAGCATGCCATCATCACCGACAGGAGCCCAGGAAAGAAAAAATTGTCTGGAAGGGTTGTGTCAAATATTAATTACCTGTCCGGCTCACACCACTTTTACAAGCTCCTCAGTCATTGATTAGGCTGATAAATATTCAAAACTCAAAAGTCAACAATTCAGACGTAGATTACTGAGTATGCTAAGCAAAGCAATAACATCACAAAGTTTTCAATAGATACTTTTTAAAAAAAAATACAGGTAAGTCATTGTAACAATTTTTACCCTTTATCAAGCAACCATCTACTTGATTGTATTGGAATAGGAATGGAAAGTTTTGGGTAAACTTTAATAGTATCCTGGAATTCGGATACAAAAATATTGTTATAAAGAGTGTAGCTGCGCTGACCCTAAAAAGTGAGATAGACCTTACCATGTGAACAATTTTATCTGTGATTCATGAAAAAATTACTAATAAATGAATTCATCAAAACTCAAAATAATGAGAAATAAAAAACAGCTAGAATGAAAAATCATGTGTTAACAATAGTCCAGATAGTCCTCTTTACAAACTGCTTAGCCGAATCCCACGTGCACAAATTCACATCCGTGACTTGAAAAACTTTTTACCAATTCGTGAAGCACCACCACCTTCCAAAATGGACACTCACCAGAACCAGGGAAAAATGTTGCCTTTGGTTTATACTGGGTTAACCACTCCACTCTTAAGCCCCATACACACGCACGGATTATCCGAGGACCAGGTCCGTCGGACCATGTCCGTCATACTTTGTCTGATGTTGGTTTTGCGTACACACGGTCGGACAAAGTTGTCGGAAAATCCGATCATTCTGAACGTGGTGACGTTTGTTGCCTACGACGGGACTACGTAGAGGCTAGTAGCCAATAGCTTTGGTCTTGTAATGTGATCTGAGCATGCGTAGCACTTTGTCCGGTCGGACAACCGTACACACGATCGGATTTGGTGTGATCGGACCGTGTTGTCGGCAAATCTATCCAGCAGGAGATAAGACTTTGTCCGTCGGACAATCCGACGTACACGGTCCGATGGTGCATACACACGGTCGGATTTTTCAACAACAAATTTTTTTTAAAGCACCCCGTCCCGACGAGCTCATGCGCAGAAGCGAACGCATACGTGAGTAGCGCCCGCATATGAAAACGGTGGTCAAACCACACATGTGAGGTATCGCCGCGATCGGTAGAGCGAGAGCAATAATTATAGCCGTAGACCCCCTCTGTAACCCAAAATATGCAACCTGTACAATTTTTTAAACGTCGCCTATGGAGATTTTTGAGGGTAAAAGTTTGATGCCATTCCACGAGCGGGCGCAATTTTGAAGCGTGACATGTTGGGTATCAATTTACTCGGCGTAACATTATCTTTCACAATATAAAAAAAAATTGGACTAACTTTACTGTTGTCTTATTTTTTTATTCAAAAAAGTGAATTTTTTCCAAAAAAAGTGCGCTTGCAAGACCGCTGCGCAAATACGGTGTGAAAAAAAGTATTGCAACGACCGCCATTTTATTCTCTAGGGTGTTAGAAAAAAAACAGTATATAATGTTTGGGGGTTCTAAGTTTTTTTCTAGCAAAAAAAACTGTTTTAAACATGTAAACACCTAAAATCCAAAACGAGGCTGGTCTAAAGCCCCATACACACGGTCGGACTATCCGTGGACCAGGTCGGTCGGATCCTGTCCGTCGTACTTTGTCCGATGTTGGTGTTGCGTACACGCGGTCGGACAAAGTTGTCGGAAAATCCGATCATTCTGAACGTGGTGACGTTTGTTGCCTACGACGGGACTACGTAGAGGCTAGTAGCCAATAGCTTTGGTCTTGTAATGTGATCTGAGCATGCGTGGCACTTTGTCCGGTCGGACAACCGTACACACGATCGGATTTGGTGTGATCGGACCGTGTTGTCGGCAAATCTATCCAGCAGGAGATAAGACTTTGTCCGTCGGACAATCCGACGTACACTGTCCGATGGATGGTGCATACACACGGTCTGATTTTTCAACAACATTGTCCGATCGGACAGAATCCATGAAAAAATCCGACCGTGTGTATGGGGCTTTATAGGTACAGTGGTGTGAAAAAGTGTTTGCCCCCTTCCTCATTTCCTGTTCCTTTGCATGTTTGTCACACTTAAGTGTTTCGGAACATCAAACCAATTTAAACAATAGTCAAGGACAACACAAGTAAACACAAAATGCAATTTGTAAATGAAGGTGTTTATTATTAAAGGTGAAAAAAAATCCAAACCATCATGGCCCTGTGTGAAAAAGTGATTGCCCCCTAAACCTAATAACTGGTTGGGCCACCCTTAGCAGCAACAACTGCAACCAAGCGTTTGCGATAACGTGCAATGAGGCTTTTACAGCGTCCTGGAGGAATTTTGGCCCACTCATCTTTGCAGAATTGTCCTAATTCAGTTACATTAGAGGGTTTTCGAGCATGAACGGCCTTTTTAAGGTCATACCACAACATCTCAATAGGATTCAGGTCAGGACTTTGGCTAGGCCACTCCAAAGTCTTCATTTTGTTTTTCTTCAGCCATTCGGTGGTGGACTTGCTGGTGTGTTTAGGATCATTGTCCTGCTGCAGAACCCAAGTTCGTTTCAGCTTGAGTACACGAACAGATGGTCGGACATTCTCCTTCAGGATCTCTTGGTAGACAGCAGAATTCATAGTTCCTTTTATCACGGCAAGTCTTCCAGGTCCTGAAGCAGCAAAACAGCCCCAGACCATCACACTACCACCACCATATTTTACTGTTGGTATAATGTTCTTTTTCTGAAATGCAGTGTTCCTTCTACGCCAGATATACTTGGACACACACCTTCCAAAGAGTTCCACTTTTGTCTCATCGGTCCACAGAATGTTGTCCCAAAAGTCTTGGGGATCATCAAGATGTGTTGTGGAGAAATTGAGACGAGCTTTGATGTTCTTTTTGCTCAGCAGTGGTTTTCTCCTTGGAACTCTGCCATGCAGGCCATTTTTGCCCAGTCTTTTCCTGATGGTGGAGGCATGAACGCTGACCTTAACTGAGGCAAGTGAGGCCTGCAGTTCCTTGGACGTTGTTGTGGGGTCTTTTGTGACCTCTTGGATGAGTCGTCGCTGCGCTCTTGGGGTAATTTTGGGCGGCCGGCCACTCCTGGGAAGGTTCACCACTGTTCCATGTCTTCGCCATTTGTGGATAATGGCTCTCACTGTGGTTCGCTGGATTCCCAAAGCTTTGGAAATGGCTTTATAACCCTTTCCAGACTGATAGATCTCAATTACTTTCTTTCTCAATTGTTCCTGAATTTCTTTGGGTCTCGGCATGATGTGTAGCTTTTAAGGATCTTCTGGTGGACCTTACTGTGTCAAGCAGCTCCTATTTAAGTGATGCCTTGATTGTGAACAGGTGTGGCAATAATCAGGCCTGGGTGTGGCTAGAGAAATTGAACTCAGGTGTGGACAACCACAGTTATAGTATGTTTTAACAAGGGGGGCAATCACTTTTTCACACAGGGCCATGATGGTTTGGATTTTTTTCACCTTTAATAATAAACACCTTCATTTATAAATTGCATTTTGTGTTTACTTGTGTTGTCCTTGACTATTGTTTAAATTGGTTTGATGTTCCGAAACACTTAAGTGTGACAAACATGCAAAGGAACAGGAAATGAGGAAGGGGGCAAACAGTTTTTCACACCACTGTATATCTGAGATTCCCCAAATTGGTTGCCACTGGTTACTCCTTACGCCTCCACATTAGTCTCGGTATCTCATAAAGAGCAGACATCCATCAATGTGCAGTATATTGTTAAAATGCATTAAATCAATAGAGTAAAAATATAGTATATACACTCACAAGTCCGGTGCCTTTAGACCAGCACTGAGTCTTTACAGCAGTGTGTTTTTGGCACCTAGCTAGCGCCGCTCCGTCTCCCGGGGTTGGCGTGTGGTCCAAGCCTTTATCTGGTACGGGTTGGGGCAGGAAGTGACTTTGGCGCTTACCCAGAAGAAAAGGGCATAGAGTGCCAGCAATTAAAATGGCGGAAATTATACTTCCGGCATGGGCATAATATACCAGCAAACAAGGTAACGTACTTCCGTTTTTTCCTGGTGAATTGATTGGCCAATTAAGCTCCAGTAAGGGAATACATACCTAAACGAAGATGGCGACCATAGCTTCCTAAATATGCACGATTGGATGTGAAACGCGTAGAGGCTTCTGGGTAAGCGCTGACATCACTTCCTGCCCCAACCCGTACCAGATCGAGGCTTGGACTGCACGCTGACCCCGGGAGACGGAATGGTGCTAGCTAAGTGCCAAAAACACACTGCTGGAAAGTCTCAGTGCTGGTCTAAAGGCACCGGACTTGTGAATGTATATACTATATTTTTACTCTATTGATTTAATAAATTTTAACAATATATTGTGCAATGATGGATGTCTGCTTTTTATGACATACCGAGACTAATGTGGAGGTGTAGCGTCCAATTTGGCAACCAATTTGGGGAATCTCAGATATACCTATAAGAGTGGATTGGTTAACCCAGTATAAACCAAAAGCACAATTTTTCCCTGGTTCTGGTGAGTGTCCATTTTGGAAGGTGGTGGTGCTTCATGAATTGGCGAAAAGTTTTTCAAGTCACGGATGTGAATTTGTGCACGTGGGATAAGCAGTTTGTGAAGAGGACTATTGGGACTATTGTTAACACATGATTAACACATTATTTTTCATTGTTTTTTATTTCTTATTATTTTGAGTTTTGATAAATGAATTTATTAGTAATTTTTTCATGAATCACAGATAAAATTGTTCACGTGGCAGGTATATATCACTTTTTAGGGTCAGCGCAGCTACACTCTTTATCACAATACTACCTACCTTACAGCATTGGTGGGGGATTTATAACTGCAGCAGATCTGATATTTAAAGATACAGTCACGTACTATATATATAATTTTTTTTTTGCGCCGGTGACATACTTCCTTAAAAAAGGATACAAAAATATAGTTCCTTTTTTATTAATTAGCTCTTCAATGCATTCAAGTTATGTACAAACCAGAACATTGTCAATAAAAACATTGTTTTCATAGAATTGTTACACTTTGGATCCATTATAATCATTTATTAAGCAGCCATCTACCATCTCGTTTGAAGAAGGGAAATTATTGGGCAAACTTTAATACTATTCTGGAATTCAGATTTAATGTTCAATGTTTAATGCAGTTATTACTCTTCTATGCTTGTAAGTCTATTCTCCTTCAATGGGGGTCCCCTCAGGCTCATACATCTGATTTATGAAAGTCCATAGTTGATAAAATGGATGCCCTAATACATTTTCCAAGGTCTGTATTGCTTGGATCGAATCTAAAGAGACGGAAGCTTCCATCCTCATGTCCCCCTAGCACTTCTGGTATTATTTCCTTGATAGGCGTTATGGCTCATTTATTGTGCCTTCAGTGGAGAAAATGTTTTTTGCCCTAGGGCAGTGATGACGAACCTTGGCACCCCAGATGTTTTGGAACTACATTTCCCATGACGGTCAACTACACTGCAGAGTGCATGTGCATCATGGGAAATGTTGTTTCAAAACATCTGGGGTGCAAATGTTTGCCATCACTGCCCTAGGGCATTGGTTGTCATACTAAGTGTGTTTTGTGTTAAATAGTTTTGTTAGGTCATATTGTGTTTGTTTAAGCCTTGGTTTTGTTTTGTATAACTATGTCTTTTGAAATCCAATAAAAAAAGAATTTACAAAAAATAAAATAAAAATAGCTCTGCATTCAAACTATGTACAAACCAGAACATTGTCAATAAAAACAAGGTTTCATAGAACTGTAACATTTTGGATCCATTATAACTCTTTATCAAGCAGCCATCTACTCTAGCTATAAAATAAAAAATACCCTTTTTAATCAGTGAAAATGCTGCTTCCTGCTCTTACATCAGTGCTCTGTGCTTGTAACAACTACACCCCGAACCCCAGCTATTTTTGCTGCAGCGGAAGAGAGGGGGTGTGTCTAACCAGGTCTGATTACTGAGTACTCGGGGTCTAGCACTGATGAATTTTGGATCAAAGATTTATATTTAGATACCATTAACAACTGCTTTAACAGGAAAGTTGAGGTACAACTATAACAATGGGAGATGTTAGTCTATGTGAATTTAGTTGTGCTTTAAGAGCAATTCAATCCCAGTTTTTAGGTTGACACTGGTGCATTGAATCGGTCATTAGTTTGTTATATTGCATAAAGTTTGGACGTCCTCCTTATCCGTATATGTCTTGACACCTTACTCCAATGCCACTATCACAAAGCTGTACTACTTAGTTATTTTATTATTCTACATAGTGGAGAATCCATCACTGGAACATGATGTCAACATTTGACTTGCAATTGGTTATGGTTGTTGAATGGGCTTTGAATTTTTTTGATTTTTGCCAAAAGATAAGCCATTGACCAACAGTATGTAGATACCTGATCATAAAAACTATATGAGCTTGCTGGACATCTCATTTCAAAACCATTGGAATTAGTATGGAGTTACCCCCTTTATGATTGTAACAGGCTCCACTCTTCTGGGAAGGTTTTCCTCAAAAGTTTGGAGTGTGTCTATGGTAATTTGTGTCTCTCAAGATTAAAAAAGTATTGTGAGGTCAGATACTGATGTTGAATAAGAAGACCTGGCTCACAATCTTTGCTTCAGTTCCCACAGGTGTTCATTAGGGTTGAGGTCAGAGCTTTGTGTAGGCCACTTGAGTTCCTCCACACCAAAGTCAAGAATTCATGTCTTCATGGAGTTGACGGGAAGAGGGGCATGGTCATGCTGGAGTAGAAAAGGATCTTCCTCAAACTGTTACCACAAGGTTGAATATGCACAATTGTCTAAAAAGTATGTGTATGCTGTAGTATTACCAATACCCTTCGCTGGAAATGAGAAGAGGGGTGTTCTCAAAATTTCAACCAAATAGTTATCATGATGGTCAGTTTTTCACAAAAATTTGACCACAAACTCTATATCGGCTAGCTAGTGTTTGAACTTTCCATTAAAAAAAATGCAGAGCTTAAATATTATTTGTGGATTAAATTGGGCTTTATCCTTCCCTACATAATTCCTCTTGAAATAGAATGTGTTTCCCAGTGCTGTGTGGATTTATCTATATTGAAAGTAACCTCTAAATTCATCAGTTTTCGGATCTGTAAACAGGATATTAGTTAGCTCCGATCAGATTGTATCAGACTAAGTGACGCAGTTCAATGTTACCGGGTAATTTAATTGGTTATCATGCATGCTTTGCAAGCTGGGTAAAATAATAATTCCCAAAATACATCATAGAAGCTTTATCTTCCATATTCCTTTTTCTTCCAATATGTCCTCGTTCTGAAAGAAAAAAAAATTCAAAGACATTCGAAATTTATCAAAGGAATTTCCTGCCTGTATTTTTCAATATACTTTATCTGATTTTGATGGGCAAAATTGTTGCTGTCTTTGACTGCGGGATGAAAATTCAATAACTCTGCACGGTTTAAGCAGTGCACATAGTATCAGTAATAGTTCTTCCCATGCTCTCAGTGTGTGCCTATTAATCTGCTCATCAGAATGCAGAGAGCCAGAATCTTCGCTTCTCTAACATGCTTTCTATGCGGGATGTCTGCTCCCTTTTTTTTAGGTAATACTTGAGCAGAAAAAATGCAAATCAATATTTGTTTTGGTCACGTCAACATGACACTCAGGAAACTGTTTCATAATTGGAGTTCCATGGATCTGAATATTAAAAACTCAAAAATAGCTTTTTTTAAAGAGTAAGCATAGTCATGTTGGTACAATTTTATATTGTTATTATTATACATTTTTAAACTCATGTTTAGTACCTAATATATACACTACAGCAGGGCTTAAAATTTCAAGTCCTACTAGCCAGGCAAAAACCTTACTCTCTACCAGTTGCCCCACCAAACCTTGCCCAGGTCCATCCCCCAACCCCGCCCCCTTAAAGCTTATGAAATTACATTTTTCTTTAGAAAAAGAGAGCGCCCCCTTACATCAGGGTCCCCAGAGAGCCCCCCCCTTACATCAGGGTCGCCAGCAAGCCTCCCCCTTACATCAGTGTCAGCAGAGAGCCCCCCTTACATCAGTGTCAGCAGAGAGGCCCCCCTCACAGTGTCCCCAGAGAGCCCTCCCTTACATCAGTGTCCCCAGAAAGCCTCCCCTTACATCAGAGTCAGCAGAGAGCCCCCTTACATCAGTGTCCCCAGAGAGCGCCCCCTTACACCAGGGTCACCAGTGAGCCTCCCCTTACATCAGGGTCCCCAGAGAGCCTCACCTTACATCAGAGTCCCCAGAGATCGCTCCCTTACATCAGGGTCCCCAGCGAGCCCCCCTTACATCAGGGTCCCCAGCGAGCCCCCCTTACATCAGGGTCCCCAGAGAGCGCCCCCTTTACATCAGGGTCCCCAGAGAGCGTCCCCTTACACCAGGTTCATCAGAGAGCCTCCTCTTACATCAGGGTCCCCAAAGAGCCTCACCTTACATCAGAGTCCCCAGAGATCGCCCCCTTACATCTGGGTCCCCAGAGAGCGCTCCTTTACACCAGGGTCCCCAGAGAGCCTCCCCTTACATCAGGGTCCCCAGAGAGCCTCCCCTTACATCAGAGTCACCAGAGAGTGCCCCTTACATCAGGGTCCCCAGAGAGCGTCACCTTACATCAGAGTCCCCAGAGAGCGTCACCTTACATCAGAGTCCCCAGAGATCGCCCCCTTACATCAGGGTCCCCAGAGAGCGCCCCCTTACACCAGGGTCCCCAGAGAGCCTCCCCTTACATCAGGGTCCCCAGAGAGCCTCCCCTTACATCAGGGTCCCCAGAGAGCCTTCCCTTACATTAGTGTCCCCAGAGAGCCTCCCTTACATCAGGGTCCCCAGAGAGCCTTCCCTTACATTAGTGTCCCCAGAGAGCATCCCCTTACATTAGTGTCCCCAGGGAGCCTCCCCTTACATCAGTGTCCCCAGGTCATTTACCTTAAGCTGGCGGGTGTAGGGATGTGCAGGTAGGTGTAGGGAAAGCCTACAAGTGCCCCTTACATCAGGGTCCCCAGAGAGTGTCACCTTACATCAGAGTCCCCAGAGATCGCCCCCTTACATCAGGGTCCCCAGAGAGCGCCCCCTTACACCAGGGTCCCCAGAGAGCCTCCCCTTACATCAGGGTCCCCAGAGAGCCTCCCCTTACATCAGGGTCCCCAGAGAGCCTTCCCTTACATTAGTGTCCCCAGAGAGCATCCCCTTACATTAGTGTCCCCAGGGAGCCTCCCCTTACATCAGTGTCCCCAGGTCATTTACTTTAAGCTGGCGGGTGTAGGGATGTGCAGGTAGGTGTAGGGAAAGCCTCTCCTTCACCTGTCCGCCACGGCGGTGGAGAGCGGCCACCTGCATTCACTGCACAGAGAGGCAGAACGGGGATCTGCCCATGTAAACAAGGCAGATCCCTGTTCTGACAGGGAAGAACACAGTGATGTTGTTTTCCTGCTAAGCAGGAACACGAATCTCTGTGTACATCCAGTGAGTCCACCCCCCGCACAGTTAGTAAGCACCCCTAGAGACACACTTAACCCTTTCATCACCCCTGGTGTTAACCCCTTCCCTGCCAGTGTCATTAGTACAGTAACAGTGCATATTTTTAGCACTGTTCACTGTAATAATGTCACTGGTTCCCAAAAAAGTGTCAAAAGTGTCAGTTAGGTGTCCGATTTTTCCGCATGTCGCAGTGCCGCTAAAAACTGCTGATCGCTGCCATTACTAGTAAAAAAAAAATGCCATAAAAATATCCCATAGTTTGTAGACACAATAACTTTTGCGCAAACCAATCAATATACGCTTATTGGGATTTTTTGAACAAAAATATGTAGCATAATACATATTGGCCTAAATTGTTAAAGACATTTTTTTAATTTTTTCAAAATTGTCAGTCTTTTTTTGTTTATAGCACAAAAAATAAAGACCGCAGGGGTGATCAAATACCACCAAAAGAAAGCTCTATTTATGGGGAAAAAGAAAAACTATTTTATTTGGGTACAGCATCGCATGATGGCGCAATTGTCAGTTAAAGAGGAAGTAAAGCCTCCTCACAAAAAAAAAAAAAAACCGGAACCTGCAAGGCAAAGGCATAATGAGCTAGTATGCATAGCATACTAGCTCATTATGAATAACTTACCTGAGAACGAAGCCCCCGAAGCTGTCCTCATCCACGACCTTCTCCGGCGCCATCAATACCGGAGTGACTTCCGGGTCTCGCCGCTCCAGCTCTGTGATTCGCTGGAGCAGCGATGACGTCACTCCCGCGCATGTGCACAAAAGCGGCATATCGCCGTGAACTCGGCATGCGCAGTTTAGACAGCGATGCCTCTTTTTTTCTAAATATCTCCTAAACCATGTAGGTTTAGGAGATATTTATTGGACCTACAGGTAAGCCTTAATCTAGGCTTACCTGTAGGCCAAAGTGGTTTGTAAGGGTTTACAACCACTTTAAAGTAATGCAGTGCCGTATCGCAAAAAATGGCCTGGTTATTAAAGCGGAGTTGCACCCAGAAATGGAACTTCCATGGATTGGCTTCACCCCCCCCCCCTTCGGTGCCACATTTGGCACCACCTTTCGGGGGAGGGGAGGCGGATACCTGTCAAATCTAGGTATCTGATCCCACTTACGGGAAAATATTGCTGCAATGTCTGGCCCCTCCTCCCCCACTGCCTTCTGGGAGACACACAGGTCCCAGAAGACAGCAGGGACCATTCAGAAAGTGCAGCGCGACTTGCGCATGCGCAGTAGGAAACCCTTTTCCTGTTTCCCATAATAAGGATGCCAGCGCCGGCACCCGGAGCCGAGGAACTCCCAGGACAGGTAAGTGTCCATATATTAAAAGTCAGTATTTGTAGCTGCTGACTTAAAAAATTTTTTACCGAGAGGCGCATGCGCGGCAGCTCTAAGATGGCCGCCGGCTACTAGAGCTCCGCTCCACCACAGCCCACCGCTAGCCACCGGAGCCGACGGAGCCCTCGTTTCCGCCCCACACAGCGCCATCCTGATAGGGGAACACCCGGGGCACCGGGATATGTCAAAATCCCAGGTCCGAAGGGATCTCTCTGGCCAAATGACGGCCGCGAACGGCCCCCTCACATATGCCAAGATGGCGTCGGCTACACGAGGCTTACAGGCCTCAGAACAACAGGAGGACTCTATAGCCGACCAGGACCAGACGGATCCCCCTTATGCAGGTACTGACTTCCCCCCTCTGCAGGCTGTCAGCTCTCCCTCCTCCACAGAATCCCTTTTGGGGAGGATGAGCCCAGGATATCCCACATCCCCATTGCTGGACCCACACACAGGCATGTTACTCACAGGGAGTGAGGCCCAAGCAGACATCCCTGTCCCCACTGACTTTCAGTCCATGATGACAGCCTTTTCACACATGCTGCATAAAGGATTGGCTCTGAATGCTGCCCAAATTACTGCATCTTTACATGCTGATCTGCAGCAAATAGGGATAAGGATGGACACCATAGAACAAAAAGCTGATCAAGCAGTGGCCCAGATTAACCAAAACTCTGCCAGATTACAGGAAGTACAGGATCAATTGGAATCTGCCTTTTCAAAAATCGATGACCTCGAGAACAGATCCAGAAGATATAACTTTAGACTCCGGGGACTCCCTGAATCTGAGAAGGATGTCCATAAAGCAGTTAAATCTTTAATTAAAAACCTTATCCCTGACATTCCGGATAACCACCTGGAACTTGACAGAGCACACAGGGCACTACAGGCCCCCAGATCCGACGGTTTGCCCAGAGATGTCATTGTTAAACCACATCACTATTCTGTCAAAGAAGCAGTCATGAGGAAAGCCAGATATTCAGATAATCTCACTTTACTCGGTCACAAAATTCAAATATTCGCCGACCTGTCACCTTATACAGTCCAGAAGAGGCGCTCTTTCAAACCGTTACTGCAGGTGCTGCTCGATAAGGAAATCGCATATCGGTGGTCATTCCCTCTTCATCTGAACTTTTCCTTCAAAAGCAAGAATTTCTGCTTCTCCTCTTTCCAGGAAGGTGAACGACTTCTTACGCATCTCGGCCTGATACAGCTGGAACCTACACCTGCGCAAGCTAACCGAGGGGCCCCTTCTTCCGCCAAAAGACCCCCGCCTGCCAGCCCGCTGCAACAATCCTGGCTGAAGCAGGGACCCAAAAGATCCAAAGAAACCATGCCACCCTGAGCATATTTGCTTTTAATCCTTTTTTTTGATTCTGACCTGGACTTCCCCCCTGCTTCTGGGGTGATGTTCTGGGGGAAGGACAGGTTGGGGCTTTCTCTTTTCCCCCTCTTCCTTGTAGAGGGTGGTAAAGGGGGGGTCCCCCTTCCCCCACTGCACTAACTGATCGAGCATCTATACATGCTGTTATTTTCATGTTAAAGTTGATATTAGTTATTTTTTACCTTTCATGATATTGGGATACTGACTTAATGGTAGAGGGAATACAAACTACTCTCATTAGGAGGGGAAAATACAGTGTAATACCTTATTTGTCCCTGCTGCCTGGGGGACTTCGGCTTACTAGCCGGTCCCCCCCCCCTTTTTTTTTTTTTTTAACTCCATACAATTACTTCCCCTGGAAGTTTGGCGATTGTTAGACCCCTCTCCATAATTTTCACATGTTGAAACTTTAATGTCGACTGGGGATTAGTCACTACAGGGGACTCCGGCACTTTTAGATGATGGGGATGTTTTTGCCCCTCAATAGTTACAGATTTGAGGTGGGGGGGCTGTGGTGGACCCAATGCGCCTCGATTGGATCAGGAACCCACTTGGCGTACCTAGATCCTATTCCGGATTTTCTACATTTGGAAAATCCGGAACCATGGGGGTTATGGTAGGTTTGATGACTCTAAACCGACCTGGGGGTGGGAAGGGACCAGGGGGCCCCTTTGTTTTCTTGAGCTACTCTTCTCGTTCCGGAATGATTCATCAGCAGGTTATTAATGTTCTTGTTCTTCCCTCCCTCCTTCTCCCACTCATCTCTTTTCTCTCTCTCTTCTCGATTGCTCTTAGTGGTGCTAGCAGGTCTCACGGACTTCCCCGGTCGTCTCTCTCAGGCTCTGGGTTCCCCGCTACAGGACCGTCAGGTTTTTCTATGCCGTCTATCTCTACATGGAAGGGTAAGTCCCATAAGGATTGTATAGATCATCCCCCTCTGATCCATGCCTGATTCTCATACCATGCCCACTACCTTGAAGGTTATATCACACAACACTCAGGGCCTTAACTCCCCAATCAAACGTAGAAAAATCCTCCAATGCTATCACTCAATGCACGCCGACATCCTACTGCTGCAGGAGACACACTTCCCATCTACTTACAAGCCCACTTTTCTCCACCACAGTTATCCACAATTCTTCCTGGCCTCCGCGGAGAATAAAACCAAGGGGGTTGCGATCTGCTTTGCGAAACATATAAACCTCTCCCAACCTGAAACTGTTGTTGATCCCCAGGGCAGATATGTCCTAGTCTCCGGTTTCATTGATGGAGAACTCTACACCTTTGTATCCTACTATGCACCGAATAAAGGGCAAAAATCCTTTATGGAATCTCTGCTCACTACACTACATGAACATCTTAAGGGGACGGTTTTTATGGGCGGGGACACGAACATTGCATTTGACTCTTCCCTGGACAAGCTGGCAAACGGTGCGTCTAAACCCAAGCGTCCTTCTAAACAGAGCGTTAAAATAGCTGAATTACTTAATGAGGCAGGCCTGATAGACGTTTGGAGAGAGACCAACCCGCGTACTAAAGGCTACACACATTTTTCAGCTCCACATAACTCCTTTGCCAGGATAGACCACATCTTCACCAGGGCATCCACGCTTCCACTCATTAGGAACTCCACAATCATTGACTCGTCGCTCTCGGACCACTCATTAGTTGTGCTGATCACATGTAAACCGACGGGCACCGGTAACCGACCACGCTGGCGTCTACGAGAAACCCTGTTGAACGACCCTATTCAATGCACTCTATTAGAATCTGCCATCCAAGAGTACTTTACCTTAAACGCGACAGATGAGGTTTCTCCTTCCATCGTTTGGGCGGCTCATAAACCGGTCATCAGAGGTAAACTGATTCAGTTAGCGGCACAACTCAGGGCGGAACACAGAGCTGATACAGTGAGACTTACGAAGGAGTTTCAGAAACTGGCAAAAGAACATAAACGCAACCCCAATCTAGATTCACTAGCCAAATTAGACACAGCAAGGGCTCTCCTAAATATGCAATTAACCACGTCAGCAGCGCAACATCTTAAATGGACTAGGGCCAAGTTTTACGCACAACAGGATAGGATTGGTTCCAGACTGGCAACTAAACTTTCCCCTAAACCACGCACTCAGGCCTTCCCCAAGCTGAGGGTAACCTCGGGGGAACTATCTCAGAACCCGAGCAAGATAATGGACACCTTTAAACAGTTTTATTCTGATCTTTATAAACAGAACCCCAGCACATCCACAGCCAGGAGAGATAGGTTCCTTAATAACCTTAAGTTACCTGTGATGGATAAGGCACATATAGAACTTTTGGAATCCCCCTTCACACAAGAGGAGGTCCTGGATACTATTAAGAACCTTAAACTGTGCTCCTCACCGGGTCCTGATGGCTTCTCCACGGGTTATTATAAGACATTTGGGCATTGCCTAGCACCTCCTTTAACCAGAATGTTCAACTCTCTCAGGGATGGGGCCTCTTTAAACTCAGATTTAAATGCAGCATACATATCGGTGATACCGAAACCAGATAAAGACACTAGTGAGGTTGGCAATTATCGCCCCATATCTCTTATTAACAATGATGTCAAAATAATGACTAAGATACTTGCCAACCGCCTTTCCAGCTTTATCTCGTCATACATTCACAGGGATCAGGTAGGCTTCATCCCTGGGAGACAAGGTCCGGATCAGATCAGAAGGGCAGTGGATATAATCTCTTTACTTCAATCTCATTGGGATGGGAACCCTGAACAAAAAGGTTTTCTACTGTCAATTGATCTACACAAGGCGTTTGACTCGATTGACTGGGCATATCTGTCTGAGATCCTTAGGAGATGGGGATGTGGTAAATACTTTCTTAATCTTATAGATTCCCTGTATTCCACTCCATCGGCACAAGTGCGCCTTCTGGGCAGGTACTCTGAGTCCTTTCCCATAAACAGGGGTACCAGACAGGGATGCCCTCTTTCGCCGCTTCTCTTTGCAATAGCGATCGAAACTTTAGCCGTTGCCCTTCGATCAAACCCTGATATTAAAGGGGTTTCTTGCGGCCCCCACGAACATAAATGCGCGTTATACGCGGATGACCTCCTTCTCTTCATCACCTCCCCACTGATCTCCATGCCTGTGATACTTTAAACCCTGGAGGAATTTAGTGGGGTGTCAGGACTACGCGTTAATATGACCAAATCTCTGGCTCTGAACGTAACTCTCCCGCCGGATCTCCTCAAACAACTCAAAGATAATTTTACTTTCGCCTGGGCTACAAACCAGATTCCGTATCTGGGTATCAAGCTTACCCCAAATATTGAAGGCCTCTTCCGCTCAAACTATCCCCCCATGGTGCATAAATGTTTGCAGGATGTGGAGAGATGGTCCAGATGTGGTCTATCCTGGCTGGGTAGAATTCATGCGGTAAAAATGACCCTGCTACCAAAACTTTTGTACCTATTTCGCTCATTGCCAATACCCTTGCCCAAAAGTTTCCTCACTAAAACGCAGTCAGACATACTACGATTTATCTGGGGTAAGAAAGGCTACAGATGTCCTTCGGATACGCTCTACAGACTAAAGACGCAAGGGGGGTTAGGTCTTCCCAACCTTTGGGCTTACTACCAGGCGGCTCGACTGGCACAAATATCCTTAGCTTACTCTAGTTATAATAAACCAGACTGGCTTAGTATGGAAAGGCAGGCTACACCATTGCATACTATTGACTTCCTTTTAGGATGTTCCCCGAAACAGAGACCAGCTGTCATGGCTCCCACCCTATCGCACTCTATAGCGCTTTGTACCAAACTTTTCTCCCTTAATACCATAATCTCTCCTCTGACACCCCTAATGCACATCTTTCATAATCCTAACTTTCCACCGGGGATGGATATTGGGGCCTTTAAATGGTGGACTGACAAGGGCCTGTATCGTATCGGACACTTCTTCTCCCACTCAGGACCCATCACATTGCAACACTGTCGGAAAAAATTGGACATGCCCGACTCAGAACTTTATAGGTTCACACAAATTTCCCACTTCTTACACTCCATCTGGACCACCAAACCGCTGCCACCTAACATTAACATTTCACTGATCTATACGGCACTTATGACTAAACAGTCTATACCCTCTTATGCAAGGGCCTGGGAGGACGACTTGGACGACTCCTGGGACACTGCGACATGGTATCAGGCTTCTACAAGAGCATACAAAGGTATCCTCAACATCTCCCTTGTTGAAGCCAGCTTGAAGGTTTTACTGAGGTGGTATTATGTCCCTTCCAGGCTGGCTATACTTTTTCCAGGTTCATCATCAGTTTGCTTCCGAGGCTGCGGGCTTGAGGGCTCTATGGTCCATGTGTGGTGGACATGTCCTCACATACGTTCGTTCTGGAAGAAAGTATTCCGTTCCATTAGCTCGCTTACAGGTACCACTGTTATTCCTCACCCTAGGTGGGCGTTGCTTAATTTCCCTATCCCAAAGTTATCCAAAACCTCCCAGGCTCTAGCACTGTTTCTATGCCTAGGAGCCAAAATGACAATAGCCAAAGCCTGGAAGGCAGATACCATCTCTTTTAGGTTGTTTAAACGTAAGGTAACCTGGGTCATGGTCCAGGAACAAATTGTTGCCAAGCTCAATGACACTACCGAGAAGTTTAGAGCCATCTGGGAACCCTGGGCTACCCTCTGCAATATCTCCCTTATACCGGGAGTACCTCCGGGCAGTTAGATCACGTACGGTTCAAGTTGACAGACAGAGCACCACCTTCCTCTCGTCTTTCCTGTCCCCTCACACGTTTCTTCCCCTCCCATTGTGCTTCTCTATCCTTTTCTGTCGCCTCTCTTGGCTAACCGCTATTTCCTGCGAATTACTTGACCGGTATAGTATGTTACATCCGAATTCTGTATTTCAATATGTGAAGGGCTTTGCCCCGCCACTCCAGACCTGATCCTGGACCTAGCCATATAAATATTGGGGCGTCTCTGTACTCCCGGCTCCTGGGGTGCAGCAGGATCCCATTTGGGGCTCCTGGGAGTTTGGGAGTCGCGGAGTATCCCCAATTCGGATTTCTTTGGAAGATCGGCTGGTGTGCCGGGGCAAGTTGCTCCCTGAGCAGACGGGACGGGTACCGGTTGTCTGGTACGACATCCAAGGCTGCGTGGCCGAGCAAATGTGATTATTGTACTTATCTGTTCAATGACATGCCTGTATACTTCACATTGTTATGAAGTTGTATTGGATATCTTTTTGTTAAGTTTGTAAAACTTTAATAAAAATGTTCAAACATAAAAAAATTTTTACCCAGGCAGAACTCCCGGGCTGAAGTGAATCTCTACAAAAAAAATGCTTGGAGTTTGGCTTTACATGTCATAGGATACTCAGAAAACGATGGGATACTCATAGGAGACATAGGATTTGTGAAACATAGGATACATAGGAAAACTACTTGCCCTCAGGGATGGATGTACCATTTGAGTAAACTGTGTAATTGCCTAAGGGCCCTCTGCGATTCTATGGCCCATTTACACAAAATGTGGGTCATCCAGATGCCTGTACCCCTCTTAGACCTGGACATTAAACACTCCTAGAGTGTTGATTGTGCAACAGTTATAATTCTTTAGGCATTCCTCCTAATTGAATGTTTGTGTCTACAAATATTATCACATCAGCAAATAGTTTCCTTGAATTTTTTAAGGACCTCCACAATTGGCATAAGGTTTATCAGTGACAGTATGCACACCTTGAAATGCATTTTCAATTTCTTTATTCTCAAAATATATTAAATGATTGATTCTCTATGGCCTCTAACAGACATGTTGATTTTATTGAAAATATGAATTTCTCTATTTACACAGTATTTTAACTTCCTGTCCCAGAGATGCAACGGGAGGTAAGAGTGATGGTAATTAAGGCTTTAAACAGTTGTCACCTATCACATACCTGGTGAAGACTGGAACATTGTGGATGCTTCTCTTGCACCTACTGCCTAACACTCCTGAAAGTGGAGAAAAAGAATGTGAAGGCACAGAGTGGCACGAGTGCTGTGGTAGCTGGCTGATGGTACCTCCACTGTAGGTGAGTAGAATTGGAAGCCACTGATTAAAGTGACCCATACTTTTAAATGTTCCATCAGCACTTTCAAACTCAGTTCCTCAAAACGTGCACAGGAAACCTCACTTTTACTGAAAATCTAACTCAACATGTCAGATGCCAACAGCTAAGAGCAAAGAGCAGTGATACAAGATGGGGACATTTATGATGTGTGGGCTGTGATCAACGGCCTGGCTTCACCTTCTCTGAGCTGTGCAACAGGCAAGATGGTGGCCCCCAATGTGGAAAATAAGTGGGTCCCTGGGGTTAGGCTGGAACTAGGTTTTTGTAAAATGATTGTACTCTGGTATGTTGCTTATAAAATGGAATACTTTGTGTTTGAAAAAGCTTCCTGTAAATTTTGGCAGAAAAGGGATGTTTTAAAATGTTAGAAATCTCATGCTGTGCTTTTTCCAAAGTTAAAATTGCTAACAACAAACTAAAAAAGAAAAGCAAATGGGCCCATTTTGTGATACAGCTATTCTTACTACAAACTGTAGCATTTAAGTTTAAAGTGTCTGGGGAAAATATATTTAAAAAATCAGTAGATCTTTTCAATCTATATTCATTTTATATGTTTCCTCTTTTTTTAAAGCTTAAAAGTACAGAAAAATACCTGTGGATCTGCCAGAAACTTCTAACTTCCTGTTTTTTTTTGTTTCACCCATTTTGTTGCTAGGAATTAAATACTTTAAAGCATGTGATTAATAAATTTGCAGTTCAATTACAAGTTTTTTTTTTTTTTTTATTGACTTACGTTTGTTTTGTGCATTCCTGAGCACTTCCATCTTCACTGTGGGCATGTGAAGCCCACTAGGACTGTTCCAGGATAAGGTGCTGCTGGCTACCCAGCATGCACCTCCCAATCTCGCGCCTGCGCATTCTACACAGGGGCGTATCGCAGGAATATTATCTGCCCGCTGACTCCTGGGAATGATGACACACATCTCCCAGGAGCCAAGGCGACGTACATCGCCGCTGCCCGGAAGAGGCAGATTACAAGGGACAACCTAGAAACAAGCCACAAACAGTAAGACAATTTTATTTTATTTTATTTTTTATGCCAAATGTTGTTATGCTTGCAGCAAGGAACTGATTCATATAAAGATTAAAATATGGGTTAAGGACCCAGACTTTGTTGTTTTTTATGAGTAAAAATCTGTATTTTTTGCTTTTGCTAGAAAATTACTTAGAACCACCAAAATCTTATGTATATGCCAGTGTTAATTTTGGCAGCAAATTTCAATTTAGTTTTAGTCTTAGGACTATAATGGCATTTTAGTTTTAGTCCCATTTTAGTCCCAATTGCTTTAGTTTTAGTCGTATTTAGTCAACTAAATTTCCAGTAAATTTTAGTCGACTAAAACAAATTTTAGTCATCTAAAATCGAACGGGTGTATGTAATTAAATTGTAATGCATTAGTTAACATTTCTCTACAATTTCCAAACTTATTACAGTATATACTGCTGGAGTGAAAAATCTAATATGCTATTCTTCTTTGGTATTGAGGTATGAACGTGCACTACAGACCAGTGTTAATTTTGAAGTCAAATTTTTATTTAGTTTTAGTCTTAGTCTTTTGACTAAAATGGCATTTTAGTTTTAGTCCCATTTTAGTCTTTTAAATAGAATGCCATTTTAGTTTTAGTCGTATTTTAGTCATCTCAATTGTTTTCGTTTTAGTCGTATTTTAGTCAACTAAAATAGTATTCATTTAGTCGACTAAAATGTTTTAGTCGTTTTAGTCGACAAAATTAACACTGGTGTATACTGTTTATATTTTTTTGCAGAGACCCTAGAGAATAAAATGGTTGTTGCAAGTTTTTATGCCACACAGTTTTTGCGCAGCGTTTTTTCAAACTCCAAAAAAAGAATATAATATGTACCCTAAATTTTTTATATAATATGAAAGATGATGTTACACCGAGTAAATAGATACCTAACATGTTATGCTTTAAAATTGTGCACACTTGTGGAGTGGCGCCAAACTACCATACTTTAAAATCTCTATAGGCAACACTTTAAAAATTTCTAAAGGTTAACAGTTTAAAGTTACAGAGGAGGTCTAGTACTAGAATTATTGCTCTCGCTCAGATGTTTGTAGCGATACCTCACATGTGTGGTGCAAACACCACTTACATATGTGGGCATATAAGGGGACAGGGGTGCTTTAAACATTTTTAAACTGTTTCTTTAAAAAAAAATGTAAACATCCCTTGCGATAAAAATACAGCATGACAGGTCCTCTTTATGGAGAGATCTAAGAGAGGTCTAAAAAAAACCAAATCCCTTCTCTACCCTTAAAAGCAAAAGATTAAAAAAAAAAATATATCTTTTACTTTAAGGAAAAAAAAAACATGTTTACATGGCCCGAGAACCGGAAGTGATGTATGACGTCATCCTCCAAGGGTAGAGAGATGAGCGATGGTCACCTTGCCATTGTTCGTTAACGTAAACCCGGAAAGCGACGGTGGTGGTGGGTTAAATTTCAAGCACTCCTCTGCTGGACAACAGAACAACTCCCCTATCCTTATCTCCATAACACAAGGAAAGAGACATTTGTTACAACTAGCGATGGGCTAAGTTTGGTCTTGAGGCTGTCACGTGAAAGCATGTTGCTGAAATTCCCCATGTAACAAAGAGGTGGGGATGCTGGTGTCAAATTTGACCTAATATGGGGTATCTTGGTATCGGGCTGAATGCGCGCCACAGGCAGAATGGCAATCTGCCTATGTAAACAAGGCAGATTGTCGTTCTGTCAGTAAGGAAGGCATTGATCCTGTGTTCCTGCAAAGCAAGGACATGGATCCATGTCTTCTCCTAGTAAAAGCACCTCCCACACACTACTGTAAAACACCAGCTAGGCAAACAATTAACCCCTTGATCTCCCCTGATGTTTAACCCCTTCCCAGCCAGTGAACCCCTTCCCAGCCAGTGCCATTTGTACAGTGACAGTGCATATTTTTAGCACTGATCACTGTATTGGTGTCACTGTTCCCCAAAAAATTTCAGTTAGTATCCATTTTGTCTGCCCCAATAATGCAGTTCCACTATAAGTCGCTGATTGCCGCTATTACTAGTAAAAATAAATAAATAAATAAAAATTCCATAAATATATCCCATAGTTTGTAGACGCTATAACTTTTGCGCAAAGCAATCGATACACGCTTATTAAGATTTTTATACCAAAAATATGTAGCAGAATGCATATTGGCCTAAATTGATTAAGAAATCATTTTATTTTACATTTTTTTATTGGATATGTTTTATAGCAGAAAGTAAAAAAATATAGTTTTTTTTTTCTGACTTTTGTTTTGTTTAAAGCTCAAAAAAAAAAAAAAAACCCAGAGGTGATCTAATACCACCAAAAGAAAGCTCTATTTGTGGGAACAGAATGACAACAGAACTTACACAAGTATTTCACATTTGACAGATGCTTTGCTGAAATCTCCCACCTGACCGCCATTGTAAGCCCTTTTAACCCCTTTTAGATGTGTTTTTTTTATTTTTTTAACTTGAATCCCCAGTTACCATTTAATCAACCACATCCCAAATTACAGAAAAGAGACAAATATTTTTAAAGCAGAACTACCGCAAAAATAACAAAATAAAAATGAATAGCCTATTAAAGAGAAAATAACAAAACTGGCTGCAAGATTTCTCTTCAATTCAGAAACTATCCTTGTAGTACTTCTGCTGCTAGATGTCCTCCGTGTGTTGGCCAGCATCATAAACCAATTTTCGCTTCCCAACTTCCAGGCCTTCCAGGACCTGCCCCCAGCCTGTGATTGGACAGTGATAGGATAAGAAGCGCAGTGATGATCTCATCTCTCTGTCACTCTGCTTGCTCCTCCTATCAGCATGCATCTTGTACTGCTTCTCCGCATCACACTCCAGCCCTGCTGTACAGAGATTTATTGGGGATATTAACAGATACTTGCACTACTTGTATTTAGTTAACAAAGAGCTGAATTTGTTTTCATCTTTTATATCTGCCCGGAGTTCAACTTTAAGTTAAAGCGTTACGCAAATAACTAACACACAGCCAACAGCAAGCTCAGCAATTCCTTTGTGCTTAAAGTTCAGATTTGCTAAATGTCCCAATGTTTTATCATTTGAAACTTTTCACTGTTTGAATATTAAAGTTCACTTAGCTTTAAAGTTCATTGATTCATTTTCTCCTCGTCCCCCCCTCCTGCTTCCAATGATTGCCAAGAAAATGCAGATTTTCCTTTGCCCGGGACAGTTTGGAAGATAACGTCTGTGAGAGCTGTTTAATTTTACATGAAGAAGAATTATAGAAATGCACTCTACATAATATGGTAATATAGGTAGTTATATGTAAAGTTCTTGGCAACTTAAAGCTGAACTCCAGGCAGCTATAAAAAACACGACTTAATACAGTCCCATAATCAATAATACATTATTAAAATGTGTGCTCAGCTTTACCAAGAAGCATATTATGCTAGTCAGTGATGGCCCGAGCATAAGGGGGGAACAGGCTCCGCCCCCATCCATGCGCCCGGCCCTCTTATCTAGACATGTACAATTAGTTTCGTTTTTTTTAATTTTTCGCTTTTTTTCGTTATTTTCGTTCGTTCTTTTTCGTACGAATGAACGAACGATTCGCTAAAAATTTTAACGAATAACGAATCGTTCGAATCGAACGAATCCGAAAAAACAACAAAAATCCGAAAAAAAACGAATTAGAAACAACGAATGTACGAAAGAAGAAAATCCGAAAAACAAAAACAGGAACAACGAAAATCAAAATGAACGAAAAAATTCGTACATTCGTAACTTTTTTTTGTTTTGTTGAATTGGTAATTTTCCGTGTCCCTTACAATGGTGCTGCTTAACGTGCCCCGAATGGATTGAACGAAAAAAAATTGTAAATTTGTAACTTTTTTTTTTCGATTCGTAATTTTCCGTGTCTCTTACAATGGCGTTGCTTAATGTGCTTCGAATGGATTGAACGAAAAAATTCGTACATTAGTAACTTTTTTTTTTCGATTCGTAATTTTCCGTGTCTCTTAAAATGTAATATAGCATACACATTACATAAAATTATGAATTATGCTCCGATTACGAATCTACGAATGTTACGAATGTACGAATAAATACGAATGCGCCCGAATTTCGAATAAACGAAAATTAAACGGAAATATGAATCAACGAAAAAATAACTCTTACGAAAATACGAATCTTTACGAATACGAACACCGACGACTTACGAATTTACGAATCGCTACGAATCAACGGAAACGAAAAAAAGGAAACGAAAATAAACAAATTTTTTTGTTGTGCACATGTCTACTTTTATCTACGTGTGGATGACTCAACCGACCAACCGGAACCCAGGGGGCAGGGCGGGGCATGATGGTGACCCAACTGGGAACTTGTGGACTGTTTGTCACCCCCCCAAAAAATTTACCACCAGTCGCCACTGATCCTAGTCTTTCTCAATCTTTTTATCCTGGAGGAACCCATAAAACAATGTTCAGGTCTTGGAGAACCGCTGCTAAAACCAGTCCATTAGGGGTCAGTTTGAAAATCGCCCCTTACATTGGTGGTTAGTGGGAAGAACAGTAGCGTACTAAGAGGGATATGGTCTTCTTGGCTCTGTTACATGGGTGGAGCATGGTAGAATGCATTCAATCACACTGAGCTCCCCCATCAATGAAGTACCAATGAGGACTCACTGAAGTCGCTGTGGCCACCTGACATTTATTTATTTTTGCTGTACAGCACTGCCCTACAGTATGCAACATGAAAGAAAATAAAAATGCCAGGTGGCCAAAGCACCTCCAGTCAGGGGTGGGCAAGGTGGGCAGGAGGGGAAGCTGCCCAGGGCACAGTGAAGCAAGGGGCAAAGAATAGGAGCAGAGTTGTACACCCATTCTACAGCATGTATTAACAGTGGAGGTGGGGGGTGCTATTCTGGATCCTTGCCCTGGGTACTGGACGACCCTGTCCCGGTATTGCCTCCAGTGAGTCTGCACACTTTATTGAGGGGGGAGCTCAGTGTGAGAGGAAATAGACATAGGTTATTGGTGCAAAAAATGTAGGTACTGGTGTGTCCTAGAGGTCCAAGGCAATTGATTAAATTAGATTTAAAACTCAATAGAATAGTCTATAAAGTCCAAAAGAGACCATAAGTAGGCCCACTTTTGTGGCAGCTCAGTGTACAAGCAAGAAGCTAAGGAGAAAGCACAAGCGCCATACTAAGTGTAGAAGGTCTAAAGAAGGAGAGCATGCTTCACAAACGAGTCGCCTATGACATCCCATCATATCCGGTAAGTGACATCATGTTTAGGCACTTGTGCGTTCCATGGCTCCAGGAAGTGCCGGAATCCACCGGCATCACCCGACTAAGTGCTCAGCCGCAGAAGGCTATTCTGACACATCGCTCCACAGATGGGGATGATCTGCAGTGTTCTATGCCTTTGATGCATTTATCCTTGTCAGTAACACTATTGTCATCGTTAATAAATTCCATATATGCTACACTTAGTATGGCGCCTGTGCTTTCTCCTCAGTGTTAGAGGAAGCCTCCTCCCACGCTCCACCATTATAACAGAGCTGAGAGGGCTTCCTCTCACACTGAGCTCCTGCATATCTGGTGAATGAGCGAGAGTAGGGTGTCTGGGTGTCTGTATCAAGGGTCCTGTACCCTGGAGGGGGGGGGGGGTATCTGTCTGTACTGGGGGGAATTAATGTGTACTGATGGGTGTGTACTCTGGGTAGGGGTTGTCAATACTAGGGAGAAATGTGTCCATATGGAGGGGTCTGTACTAGAAGAGGTCTGTGTTGGAGGGCTGGTCTGTGTTGGAAGAAGAGTCTGTGCTGAGGGGTTTGAGTTGGGGGCCGTTTTTTGCTGGAAGCAGACTATGTACTGAGGGGTTTGTGCTGGGGAGGGCCTGTAGGTAAGGGGGTACACTGGAGGTGGGGGGTGATTTTAGGTATATTAAAGGAGAACTGTACCGTGGGGGAATTTGGCTTGGTGGGACATCACCTGCACTGTAAAGCTGATCAGTTGACTATACAGTTGCCTGAATCACTTTTATATTAAAATTGGAAGATGGTTGAGGAGAAGAAATACGAGCTCTTGGCTGTTACAATGAGCTTGTTTTAAACCCTTTACTCTCTAGAGGTAGTATGTCCAGAGAAGCAAAGTTGTTAAAAAATGTAGTCCAAAACCACATTTAGAAGAAGGGGGCTGATAAGCCAATGGGACCAGTGCCCCCTAGTGCCATGATAGAGAGTGCGGTCCTGTTCTTCCAGGCTGCACTTGTTTATTGTACAGTACAGTAGTGTGTACTCTCTCCTGTAGCCTATGATGAGCTCAGTGACTGTGACAGGAGCGAGGACACACTGCATATGTGCAGCTGGTAAGGACAGGACAGCGTTTCCCTTTGTAGCACTAGGGGGCGCCAGTCTCAGTGGTTGCTCTGTCCATACAATAACTTGGGATGGAGGCATTGTAGGCTGCAGAGAATTTAAGAAGATTTTTTTAATGTGTTTTTTGAACTTTATAGGAAGCCCTGACTGGAAATGCGGTAGGAAGTGTGACACTATGCTGACTAGCTGCCACTGACTACTGACATCACCAGTGATACTAATACAGTAATCAGTGATAATACTATACACTGTCACTGTACTAATGACACTGGCTGGGAAGGGGTTAACATCTAGGGGTGAACAAGGGGTTACCTGTGTGCCTAACTATGAGTAATATGTGTCCACAGTGCATTGCGGGCGGGTGGTCTGCAAGTGGTTAACCGCTTAAGGACCGAGACTCTTTTTGAGAAAGTTAAAAAAATTTTTTTTTTGCTAGAAAATAACATAGAACCCCCAAACATTATAAATTTTTTTCTAACACTGCAATACTTTCTGTCACATCGTATTTGCGCAGCGGTATTACAAGCGCACTTTTTTTGGAAATAAAAAAAATAAGACAACAGTAAAGTTAGCCCAATTTTTTCTTTATATTGTGAAAGATAATGTTATGCCGAGTAAATTGATACCCAATATGTTACGTTTCAAAATTGCGCCTGCTCGTGGAATGGCGACAAATTTTTACCCTTAAAAATCTCCATAGGCGATGTTTAAAAAATTCTACAGGTTACATATTTTGAGTTACAGAGGAAGTCTAAGAGCCGGTTCACACAGGGGCGACTCGTCAGGCGACTTAGCCGCCTGACAGATCACGTCTCGTTCTATACAATGGAATCGTTCTAATAGGAGCGACTCAAGCCGCTCCTATTTAGAAAAAGGTTCCTGTACTACTTTTGGGGCGACTTTAGGCAACTTTCTTTGACTTCTATACAGAAGTCGTTTTGCAAGTCGCCGCTGAAGTCGGATCCCGGTCGCTTGAGGCAGTGCGCTGCAAATCGCGCTGCCTCTGTGTGAACCAGCTCCAAGGCTAGAATTATTGCTCTTGCTCTACCGATTGCGGCGATATCTCACATGTGTGGTTTGAACACCGTTTTCATATGCGGGCCCTACTTACGTATGCGTTCGCTTCTGCACGCTACCTCGTCTGGACGGGGCGCGTTTACATTTTTTTCTTTTTTGTTCTTGTTTATTTTACCTTTTATTTTTTATTTTTACACTGTTCTTTTAAAAAAGAGCTATGGGCGGAAGTGACGTTTTGACGCCGCTTCCTCCCTGCAATGGTATGGAGACGGGTGGGGGCCATCTTCCCCTCACTCGTCTCCATGCCAAGGATCCGATCGTCTCCGGCGCTGCCGAAGGCTCTGGTAAGCGACGGAGGGGACCAGAGCATGGTGGGAGGGGGGGCTCTCTCCCGCCGCCGATTAAAGTGATCTTGAGGTTAATACGCCACAGAGACTTTTATCCGAAAGCGGACCGCTGGCCGAAGAAGAGGATACCGTGATTTTTGTTTTTATTAAGGCCTCTTGCACATTGCAGCTTAAAAAAGCTTAGTACAACTTTTTTTTTTTATATACTGAGCTAAAGTACAGCCCATTCATTGTAATGTGCCGGGGGGAGGAGACAGTGGGAGAAATGTACCTTATCAAAGCACATAACAAGTTTTAGTGATCCCCATAGAGGGCGTTATGTCACGGTGGATTTTATTCAAAACACAACAATACATGCAAGCAGGGCTTTTTTTCTCAGAGAATAGGTGCAGCAACTCCCCCCTTCTAAGTCACTTTGTGTCTCCGCCCCTACCTACCTCCAAGCACTGACCCTTGGTTCTGCCCCTACCCACCTGCGAGCACCGACCCTTGGTTCTGCCCCTAATCACCTCTGAGCACCGACCCTTGGTTCTTCCCCTACCTACCTCTGAGCACCGACCCTTGGTTCTGCCCCTACTCACCTCTGAGCACCGACCCTTGGTTCTGCCCCTACTCACCTCTGAGCACCGACCCTTGGTTCTGCCCCTACTCACCTCTGAGCACCGACCCTTGGTTCTGCCCCTACCCACCTCTGAGCACCGACCCTTGGTTCTGCCCCTACCCACCTCTGAGCACCGACCCTTGGTTCTGCCCCTACCTACCTGTGAGCACCGACCCTTGGTTCCGCCCCCTACCCACCTCTGAGCACCAACCCTTGGTTCCACCCCCACCCAGCTCCCAGTCTTTAGGAGAATATAACGCCAAATATAATTTTGTAGTGCTAAGTAATTCTATGCAGTTTGGTAATGATAACAAGAAAAGCAATACAATAGATCCCCGCAGCCAGCAGTAATAGACCCCCCCCCATCAACAATAGACCTTCAGCAGCAACAACATATCTCCCAGCAGCCAGCATCAATAGACTTTCCAGCAGCCAGCAACAGTAAGCCCCTTCTTAAACAGTAGATCCCTTCCAGCAACAATTGACCCCCCAGTAACAAAAGATCCTCCACCAGCAACAACAGATTGCCACGCAAAAATAGATCGCCTTCAGCAACAATAGATACCCCAGCAGCCAACATCAGTAGACCCGCCATCACAGCCCAGCACCCCTTGCCAAGCCATTGCATACATTCAGTGCTGGAGGTGCTGGAACAGCATTTCGCTGCCTTCCTGCTGAAAAAAAGCCCTGCATGCAAGCAGGAAGTATTAAACAAAATTAAAACATATCTTTAATGTAGCGCTCACCCCGAAGGGACCGTTGGAGATAACCCAGGTGTCCCATACCTGCTTAGAGGCTGCCAGGCCCAGGTACTGGTTCCCGAAACACACCGACTAACACAGGCTCAGTCTAGGGGGGTCTCTTTTGTAAATTTATTACAGTAATTGAACAGGAGAGAGGAATGCGGGGGCAGGATACGCCAAAACAGGTGCAGGAGGACAGAGTCTTAACCACTTCAGCTCTGGAAGGTTTTACCCCCTTCATGACCAGGCCATGTTTTTACTATTTAGCACTGTGCTACTTTAACTGGTAATTGCACAGTCATGCAGAGCTGTACCCAAACAAAATTGATATCATTTTTTTACACAAACAGAGCTTTCTTTTGGCTGTATTTGGTCACCTCTGGGTTTTTTATGTTTTATTATATGAACAAAAAAGACCCAGAATTTTGAAAATAAAAACAATATTTTTTACTTTCTGCTGTAAAACATAATCAATAAAAACAAAAACAAATTTCTTCATACATTTTGGCCAAAATATATTCTACTACATGTCTTTGGTAAAAAAAAAAACAATAAGCAAATATAGATTGGTTTGTGTGAAAGTTATAGCGCCTAAGAAAATATGCGATAAATTGAACTTTTATTTATTTATTTTTTATTTATTTTTTTATACTACTAATGTACTACCCCCCCAAAAAAAAAAATAATTAAAAGTCAGCAGCTATAAATACTGTAGCTGCAGACTTTTACTATTATGCTTCGTACACACGATCAGACTTTCCCACGGGAATCCGGCGGACTAAGTTTTAAGTTTTGTTTTAAAATTGTCCGCTGGACTCGGCAGTCGGGCGGACAATCCCGCGGTCTTTATGCTATTCCGCCGGACTTTTGGAAATGAACGGACTTGCTGATCATCGGAAAGTCCGTTCATTTAGAACGTGACTTCAGGTAGACGGGGCTAGCAAAGGCAGTGAATGCCGCCGCGCTAGCCCCGTCACCTGGCATGGATTTAAAGGGAATCCCCACGCCGAAAAAAAACGGCGTGGGGGTCCCCCCCAAATCCATCTCAGACCCTTATCCGAGCATGCAGCCCGGCCGGCCAGGAAAGGGGTGGGGACAAGCGAGCGCCCCCCCCCTCCTGAGCCATACCAGGCCACGTGCCCTCAACATGGGGGGTGCCCTGGGGAAAGGGGGGCCGTGCGCCCCCCCCCCCACCCCAAAGCACCTTGTCCCCATGTTGATGAGGACAAGGGCCTCTTCCCGACAACCCTGGCCGTTGGTTGTCGGGGTCTTCGGGCGGGGGGCTATTCGGAATCCGGGAGCCCCCTTTAATAAGGGGGCCCCCAGATCCCGGCCCCCCCACCCTATGTGAATGAGTATGGGGTACGATGTACCCCTACCCATTCACCTAAGGTGTAAAAGTGTCAATAAAAAAAAACACACAATTTTTTAAAAATATTTTATTGCACTGCTCCGGGGGTCTTCTTCCGTCTTGGGGGGGTCTTCTCGCCAGACTCCTCCGCTCTTTTACCTTATCGTCGCCGCCGTCGGCTAGGGGTCTCGATCCGCCTTCGGGGGTCTTCCGGGGTCTCTTCTGTTCTTGCCGCTGTCGCCGCTTTCTGCACTGCCACCGCCTTCTTCTTCTTCTTCCTCTTCTTCTTCTTCTTCTTCCGATGTTGACTCATCGCTCTCTCTGGCCTGAATGGCAGAGCCGCGCTGTGATGTGACTTATATAGGGACAAGGAGGCGGGGTCACATGCTCATGTCACATGGTGACCCCGCCCCCTATGATGCCACAGTCCCAGCATGTCCACAGCTCGGAAAGTCCGGCGAAGCCCCGCTGGAAGGTCCGGCGGTTTGTCCGCTGGAATAGGTACGGCGGACAATCCCGCTGGAAAGTCCGATCGTGTGTACGAGGTATAAGGGCACTTACCTGTCTAGGCATCCAGCGGTGTCCTCACCCGAGACGATTTTTGAATCAGCTCTCGGGTGGTGGCACCACCATCTTGGCTTAGGGAAACTGTCATGTTTCCTATGCGAACACTACGCAAACCACGATGCGCTCTGTGAATGGGCCAGCTGCGGGGGGAAGGAAGGGGGGCCAAACTTCTGGCTCAATTTGCCGTGGCAGTGGCAGAGGGTACCTGTCAAAACCAGATACTCACTCCCCCAAAAGGTGTTAAATGTGGCATTGGGGGGGGGGGGAGACAGACTAGCGGAGCTTTAGCCCCCATTTGCATTGGAGCAATTTCTCATGTGATTTTACAAGTCAAATTGCATGACAAATTGCACCCTATTACCAACAATGGCAGTGTTTAAATCGATGTGACGCTGACTTTGTGGTGCCCCATCGATTTGAAAAAGTAGTACATGCACTACATTTGGCTATTTCGGATTGCAGATTCAAAGACGCATGGGGGCCATATAGGTAGATCTGCTTGAAGCAGCTTGCAGCACAACAGAACTGGGTAACTGTCAGCTGGTTTGTCAGGGCAGATGGCAGAACCTCCATAGCCCCAGGTGTGTACCGGAACCAGGGCAGCAACCACAGGCTAAATCCCACCCGATGAAGAAGCATGAACAGGCTGGCAGAACCGGACTGAAGAGTAGTAGTCAGGATGGGAGCTGAAGTTATACACAGGGCGGCAAGCCAGGGAGTATGTAGAGGGATAGTCAGGAGCAAGCCAGGGTCATGCACGGTAAAGCAAGAGAAGCAGAGTCCTTACAGCAAGCTGGGGTCAAAAACAGGGAACAGGCAGCAGAGAAGTCCAGAGGCAAGCCGGGTTGGTAACAGGTAATCCAAAGAATACAAGAAACACAGTAGCAAGGAGTACTGGTAGCTGAAGATCATCCAGCAAAGTCTACCAACACTTGGGGTGCCATTAACAATTAATGGCCCAGGAAGCACAATCCATAATTGCAGCGTGTTTGCAGTTTGTTTCCAAAGCATGCAGCAAAATGTACATTCTTGTGTGTTTTGTTGCACGTTTAGGAAACGGGCAGGTGTGAATGCAGCCCTATGGTTGGGAAGCAAAGGTGTAACAGAATTAGTAGCAGCCAACCAACAGTGGACGTGGGTGACAGTGGCAGATTACGGGGCCCTGGTAGTAAGGAAACAGGTGTACGTCATGTTCCCCACTTAGTGGCTCGATCTCCATACTGGAGCCTACTGTGATACAGGGCCCAGTATTCAATTTGCTGAAATGAAGTGTGGTGCCACATATATGTATACTCTTTTACTATTTTTGCAACATGCATATCAAATACTGCAGGAAGCTCACCTGTATTCGCAGGGTCTTTCTGATATACATATATACTTATTTACTATTTTTGCAGTTCATGATTATGGACAAGGGGAGACCTCTAGGGACACTTGCACTTATATCTATCAAAACCATGTCGGTGCTCCGGTTGTTCCCCCCTGTTGGGGTTACCTTTTGCTCCGCCTCCTCAGTTCCAAGATGGATGTCTGTTGCTGCCGCCGCCGGTGGACTCAGCGATTGTTGACCTGGCCCAGCCCATTGGTGAGTATGGGGTCCTACAGTTTGACCCCGATGATTACTCACCTCCCTGCCAATTTTATGCTACATATATTCATTGATTTACTACTTGTATTACAGATATAGTAAAGCATTTACCCCTGAAGAGCGAGCATGGTCTCGTGAAATGTTGCCGGGTACTACTGATGCTTGCACATTTCTTTGATGTTTGTATATTGGTATATACTGTTTACCATGTATGTGGACTGACCCATGTTCACAATGTATGTACATTTTATCGGCCTGAATTTATTGCTGTTGTGTTTTTATATGCGCAACAAATTGTAATAAATCAACTTTTTTACTATCATGATATGTTTTTTGGCTAACCATATTCACCTCACTCAAAGTCCCAGGGCGAACCCCATGTATAAATCCATGTGTAACCAAGGGTGTAATATGTATAAAAGACCTTTAAAATGAGGACAGGAGGTAGGCTGGTGGAGCTAAGGACATACTCTGTATTACTTTCTCAATATGTCAAGGAGTCCATTGATTGGGAAGGTAAGAAGAGACTTAATCACCAGGTGAAGAGAAGAGGGAATGTTTCCTTGTAAGTGTATTGTGGGGCTACAGTAAAGAAGTGGCTTCTGGTCTGTAAAGTGTTTGTGCCCACATGAAGTAATTTTCAACTATGGGTAGAGGAAATACTTTATATTGAGCTATTAACTATGGATTTGCAGTGACTGTAGGGAAGACTGAATGGCTTGTGGTGCTATCAGGTAGCCCTAGGGGGTGATGAGTAAAATGTAACTCCCTTCCTCCCAACATATCAACCCCAAATTTTTGGTGTAATTCATCAATCAAGACAAAGGGAGCAAATCAGGCAAATGTTTGGTTTTGCTTAACCCTCACCACTGCATAGCTCTAAAATCGGTGTAGGAGAGTATTCTTTCCCTTATTATAAGATTCGCCTCTCTTCCTCCTGTGTATATGTTTCTAATTAGGCGGTCAAAATAAACCAGTTCTTTCTTCTTCCCATAATGGAGATCTAGACAAAATACCATGGAAACACGTCCAGCATTTCGTTGCAGAGGTGGCTGCATTGAATACCTCTGAAGTATAATTGTGTTGAATTTAGTCAGAACAAAGTACAAAATGATTTCAAGATTGTGTCCCTACAATTTGGTAAACAACTTTCAATATCGTAAAAGACCTATTTACACCCACATCCCATGGTAATATTGCTCTGATTCATTCATTGATTCAGCATTTGCTGTATTGTAAACACTTGGCCATGTCCATGTTTCTATACAGGCAATAAGTCATTATGGTAATGGAATTATAGTTTAGTCCTGCGTTTCCTCCCACAATTCCAAATGACACTTCAAAAAAGCCCGGTGTAATTTTTATGAGTGCACAGTACATTCCTACGAGGCTCCTGCTGCCTCTTCTCCTGTAGCTGCCAAGTAGGGATGAGCCGAACACCCCCGGGTTCGGTTCGCACCAGAACCTTCGAACCGACCGAAAGTTCGCGCGAATTTTCGAACCCTATACGTTATAATGGACGCGAACGTTCGAAATCAAAAGTGCTAATTACAACGGCCAATATGCATGTTAATGTCATAAAACAGGTTTGGGGACCCGGGTCCTGCCCCAGGGGACATATATCAATGCAAAAATAACTTTTAAAAACTAACGTTTTTTCGGGAGCAGTCATTTTAATGATGCATAAAGTGAAAAAAAAAAAAGTGAAATTTTCCTTTAAATATGGTACCTGGGGGGTGTCTAAAGTATGCCTGTGAAGTGGCATGTGTTTCCCGTGTTTAGAACTGTCCTTGCACAAAATTACATTTGTAAAGGAAAAAAAGAAGCCATTTAAAACCACTTGCGGCTTTAGGTTTGTTCTTAAGTAGAATCTGAACAGGTACATTATGAAGTGTAGCTCCATCCCAAAAAAATCTATTTTTAAGCTTTTTGGAGAACATAGGGAGGGGTTATCACCCCTGTAACATTTGCTGTCTTTGCACATCTGTTCAGAACATGTCACCTAACTTTCCGTCCCAATGACAAATGTTTTTGGAAAAAGTGGGGTTTTAATTGAAACAAGGATTGGTGATAAAGTATCAGTAGAGAGGAGATACCTTTTTCCCAAATTAAATCTAACAGGATAGAATTTCCCTTCCTAGGGGTAGATTTCCTCTCACTTCCTGTTTTCTCTTTCCATTTGCAAGTAGGAGTCGTTTGTAAGTTGGATGTTTGAAAGTAGGGGCCTGGCGTATATACTCTGCAGAAATTTGCCCTATTAGATGTTGGTGTAGCCACAAGACTGGTGGGCACAGGAATGGGCCCTGCTGTGAGTTAATAGATCAAGATTTGTAATTGCATGCACCTGTTGAACAGGGCAGAAAAATTGGGGGTGGTGGTGGTGGTGGTGGACGGTGTTGCCACAAGACTGTAAGCTCTCACAGTTACTCTTGGTGGGCGCAGGAATGGGCCATGCTGTGAGTTATTAGATCAAGATTTGTAATTGCAAGCACCTGATGAACAGGGCAGAAAAATTGGGCCTTTGGCGGTGGTGGTGGACGGTGTTGCCACAAGACTGTAGGCCCTCATAGTTACTCTTGGTGGGCGCAGGAATGGGCCCTGCTGTGAGTTATTAGATCAAGATTTGTAATTGCAAGCACCTGATGAACAGGGCAGAAAAATTGGGCCTTTGGCGGTGGTGGTGGACGGTGTTGCCACAAGACTGTAAGCTCTCACAGTTACTCTTGGTGGGCGCAAGAATGGGCCCTGCTGTGAGTTATTAGATCAAGATTTGTAATTGCATGCACCTGTTGAACAGGGCAGAAAAATTGGGGGTGGTGGTGGACGGTGTTGCCACAAGACTGTAAGCTCTCACAGTTACTCTTGGTGGGCGCAGGAATGGGCCCTGCTGTGAGTTATTAGATCAAGATTTGTAATTGCAAGCACCTGATGAACAGGGCAGAAAAATTGGGCCTTTTGGCGGTGGTGGTGGACGGTGTTGCCACAAGACTGTAGGCCCTCATAGTTACTCTTGGTGGGCGCAGGAATGGGCCCTGCTGTGAACTATTAGATCAAGATTTGTAATTACCCGCCCCTGTTAAACAGGGGCTGAAAAATTGTGCCTTAGGCACTGGTGCTGGTGCCACAACACTGCAACCCCTCACAGATACTGTACTTGGAGCACAGCAGTCACACGTGTTGCAAAGCATTTTTTTTAAAAATTGTAAGTACACGCCCCTGTTAAACAGGGGCTGAAAAATTTGCCTTAGGCACTGGTGCTGGTGCCACAACACTGCAACCCCTCACAGATACTGTACTTGGAGCACAGCAGTCACACGTGTTGCGAAGCATTTTTTTTTAAAATTGTAAGTACACGCCCCTGTTAAACAGGGGCTGAAAAATTTGCCTTAGGCACTGGTGCTGGTGCCACAACACTGCAACCCCTCACAGATACTGTACTTGGAGCACAGCAGTCACACGTGTTGCGAAGCATTTTTTTAAAAAATTGTAAGTACACGCCCCTGTTAAACAGGGGCTGAAAAATTTGCCTTAGGCACTGGTGCTGGTGCCACAACACTGCAACCCCTCACAGATACTGTACTTGGAGCACAGCAGTCACACGTGTTGCGAAGCATTTTTTTATAAAAATTGTATGTATACGCCCCTGTTAAACAGGGGCTGAAAAATTGTGCCTTAGGCACTGGTGTGGTGGCATAGATCATTGAGGAGGAGGAAGAGGATAGTCAGTGAACATAAGAGGACAGTCACTCAGCATCAGCATAGGCAGTCTTGAAGGGATGTGATATTAAAAATTATTCGGTTATATCCGCCTCAGGTGCCTGGTAGCTGGTGGTGATCCAAGACTGATTCATTTTGATGAAGGTCAGTCGATCAACCGAGGCGGTGGACAGGCGCACCCTATGATCGGTGACAAATCCTCCAGCAGCACTGAATGTGCGTTCGGAAAGAACGCTGGAGGCAGGACAGGCCAGTAGCTCAATTGCATACTGTGCAAGCTCTGGCCAGTGATCCATCCTCAGGACCCAGTAAGCCAGAGGATTTTCGGTGGGAAAGGTGTCCAAGTCTGACCTTGCCCCAAGGTATTCCTGCACCATGTATATCAGACGCTGGCGATGGTTGCTGGAACCGATCATACCTTGGGGCTGCGGACTAAAAAATTGTCTGAACGCATCGGTCAGACGTCCACCTTCCCCACCGCTCCTTCTGCTACTGACCGAAGCCTCAGCAACTCGTCGCCCTGGACCAGTAGTTTGTAGCCTCCCAGTTTCTGGGAACGCGTTGCACAGACCTTTCTGCAAGGCCTCCCTGAGATGTCTCATCCTCTGCTCCCTCTGCGACGGCAAGATAAGGTCCGCAACCTTACCCTTGTACCGCGGATCAAGGAGAGTGGCCAGCCAGTAATGGTCCCTCTCCTTGATCCGAAGAACACGAGGATCCTTCCGCAGGCTTTGCAGGATCAGGGAGGCCATGCAGCGTAGGTTAGCTGAGGCATTCGGTCCGGAGTCTTCTGGGTCACTGAGGATGACATGATCGCCAGCCACCTCCTCCCAGCCACGTACAAGTCCACTGGTTTGTTGGGACTGTACATCATCCCTAAAAGACTGCTGCTGCTGATGCTGAGTGCCAGGCTCCACCTCCATGCTCACACAATCCTCCTCCTCCTCCTCCTCCTCCTCATCCTCATCCTCTTCCTGTGTGATGGGTGGGACAGAAGGAACACTGTCCGGATAAAGGGGGCCTTGAGAGGCAAGGAAGTCCTCCTCTTCCTGCCTCTGTTCTGCCTCAAGTGCCCTGTCCATTATCCCACGCAGCGTATGCTCCAACAGGTGGACAAGAGGGACAGTGTCACTGATGGATGCACTGTCACTGCTCACCATCCTCGTGGCCTCCTCAAATGGTGAGAGGACAGTGCATGCATCCCTGATCATGCTCCACTGACGTGGGGAAAAAAAAACCAAGCTCCCCTGACCCTGTCCTGGTGCCATAGTCGCAAAGGTACTCATTGATGGCCCTCTGCTGCGTGTGCAGTCGCTGCAGCATGGCCAACGTTGAGTTCCACCTGGTGGGCATGTCACATATTAGGCGGTTCTTGGGCAGGTTCAGCTCCTTTTGCAGCTCAGTCAGCCGAGCACTGGCATTATAAGATCAGCGGAAATGCACACAGACTTTCCTGGCCTGCCTCAGGACATCCTATAAGCCTGGGAACCTGCCCAAGAACCGCTGCACCACCAGGTTGAGGACGTGAGCCATGCAGGGCACATGGGTGAGCTGCCCCTGTCGCAGGGCGGAGAGGAGGTTGGTGCCATTGTCAGAAACGGCCATTCCTGGCTTAAGCTGACGTGGCGTCAACCACCTCTCGGCCTGCCCCTGCAGAGCTGCCAGAACCTCTGGCCCAGTGTGGCTCCTGTCCCCCAAACACACCAGCGCAAGCACGGCATGGCATCTTTTTGCCTGCGTACTTGCGTAGCCCCTTGTACGCCTACGGAGCACCGCTGGTTCCAAGGACAGAGCACTGGAGGAAGAAGAAGAGGAGGGGGTGGAGGAGAGAGGTGTGTCACAACCAGTAGCAGTAGTAGCGTTTTGGAGGCGTGGTGGCGGAACAACCTCCAACACTACTGCACCTTGTCCTGCATCCCTCCCAGCTGCCAATAGAGTGACCCAATGGGCCGTGAAAGAAAGGTACCGTCCCTGTCCATGCCTGCTGGACCATGAGTCATCGGTAATATGCACCTTACCGCTGACCGCCCTGTCCAGCGAGGCATGGACATTGCCCTCCACATGCCGGTAGAGAGACGGAATCGCCTTCCGTGAGAAAAAGTGGCGTTTGGGAACCTGCCACTGAGGAACCGCACATTGAACAAACTCACGGAAGGGGGCCGAGTCTACCAACTGAAAAGGCAGCAGTTGAAGTGCTAGCAATTTAGCCAAGCTAGCATTCAACCGCTGGGCATGTGGATGGCTTAGAGTGTACTTCTTTCTACGGTCCAGCAGCTGGGGCAGGGAAATTTGCCTGCTGCAATCGGACGTCGGTGTACTGCAAGTACTTGGTTGTGACACACCTAATTCTACACCTTCAGTCCTCTCAGAGCAGCTTTCAGAGAGGACTGAAGGTGTAGTGGGGATGGAGATCCCAGCTGATGAGGAGCAAGGAGAGGTCCGCTTAGTTCTTTGGTGTGGGTCTTTTATGTGTGCCTGCCAACGAGCTGCATGGCAGGTCGACATATGTCTGGTCATGCTTGTGGTGCCCAAGCGGCTGATGTTTTGGCCACGCGAGATACGCTTGAGACAAATATTGCAAATAGCAGTGGTGCGATCTGATGCACTCGTCTCAAAAAAGGCCCACACCAAAGAACTTTTCTGATAACGTGCAGAGGCAGCGCCCTGCACAGGCGGAGCTCTGCGGTGTTGTACAGTTGCTGTGCTGGCCTCTACCTGGCCTCCAGGGGGCATCCTGCCTCGTTGGACATGTGACGCCGCATCCTCCTCCTCCTCGTCCTCCTCCTCATCCTCTCTCCCTTCAGGCACCCACGTGGAGTCAGTGACCTCATCATCCCCTCCCTCTTCACCACTAGAGCAAACCTGGCAGTAAGCTGCAGCTGGTGGAACAGTACTGCCAGATTCCTCAAGCTGGGTATCATCATCCGAGCCTTCGAATCGTTGGGCATCCTCCTGGAGCATGTACCCAACACTGTGCTCAAAGAGTTCGGGGGACTCCTCAGGAGGACATGGTGGGTCTAGGGAAGGGGTGGCTGATGATGCTCTGCCAGTACCCTGAGCCTGGGTGAGAGAGGATGAGGAGGATGAGGAGGGCTTGGTCATCCATTCTACCAAGCCTTCAGCATGATGCGGCTCCACATGTCCAGCTGCCGAAAACAAAGACGCGCGTGTCCCATGGCCACGTGCTGATGACGATGCACGACCACGTCCACGGCCACGGCCACGTCCACTAGAAACAGAGCCTGCCTGCCCTGTGTTCTTGGCTCTGCACGCTCTGCCTCCCCTTGGCGGTCTTCCAGCCATTGTAGTCGGTAGTCCTGTGGGTGCTGCTGAGAAGAATATATAGGAGCTCTGTGTGATGCCACTAACACACTAGAAGTCCTATGGGTGCTTCTGCAAAGAAAATATAGGAGCTCTGTGTGATGCCACTAACACACTAGAAGTCCTATGGGTGCTTCTGCAAAGAAAATAGAGGAGCTCTGTGTGATGCCACTAACACACTAGAAGTCCTGTGGGTGCTGCTGAGAAGAAAATATAGGAGCTCTGTGTGATGCCACTAACACACTAGAAGTCCTATGGGTGCTTCTGCAAAGAAAATAGAGGAGCTCTGTGTGATGCCACTAACACACTCGAAGTCCTGTGGGTGCTGCTGAGAAGAAAATATAGGAGCTCTGTGTGATGCCACTAACACACTAGAAGTCCTATGGGTGCTTCTGCAAAGAAAATAGAGGAGCTCTGTGTGATGCCACTAACACACTAGAAGTCCTGTGGGTGCTGCTGAGAAGAAAATATAGGAGCTCTGTGTGATGCCACTAACACACTAGAAGTCCTGTGGGTGCTTCTGCAAAGAAAATAGAGGAGCTCTGTGTGATGCCACTAACACACTAGAAGTCCTGTGGGTGCTGCTGAGAAGAAAATATAGGAGCTGTGTGTGATGCCACTAACACACTAGAAGTCCTGTGGGTGCTTCTGCAAAGAAAATAGAGGAGCTCTGTGTGATGCCACTAACACACTAGAAGTCCTATAGGTGCTTCTGGGAAGAAAATATAGGTCTGTGTGATGGGACTAACACACTTCAAGTCCTATAGGTGCTTCTGGGAACAAAATATAGGATCTCTGTGTGATGGGACTAACACACTTCAAGTCCTATGGGTGCTTCTGGGTAGAAAATATAGGTCTGTGTGATGGGACTAACACACTTCAAGTCCTATAGGTGCTTCTGGGAACAAAATATATGATCTCTGTGTGATGGGACTAACACACTTCAAGTCCTATAGGTGCTTCTGGGAAGAAAATATAGGTCTGTGTGATGGGACTAACACACTTCAAGTCCTATAGGTGCTTCTGGGAACAAAATATATGATCTCTGTGTGATGGGACTAACACACTTCAAGTCCTATAGGTGCTTCTGGGAAGAAAATATAGGTCTGTGTGATGGGACTAACACACTTCAAGTCCTATAGGTGCTTCTGGGAACAAAATATATGATCTCTGTGTGATGGGACTAACACACTTCAAGTCCTATAGGTGCTTCTGGGAAGAAAATGTAGGTCTGTGTGATGGGACTAACACACCTCAAGTCCTATAGGTGCCTCTGGGAACAAAATATATGATATCTGTGTGATGGGACTAACACACTTCAAGTCCTATAGGTGCTTCTGGGAAGAAAATATAGGTCTGTGTGATGGGACTAACACACTTCAAGTCCTATAGGTGCTTCTGGGAACAAAATATAGGATCTCTGTGTGATGGGACTAACACACTTCAAGTCCTATGGGTGCTTCTGGGAAGAAAATGTAGGTCTGTGTGATGGGACTAACACACTTCAAGTCCTATAGGTGCATCTGGGAACAAAATATATGATCTCTGTGTGATGGGACTAACACACTTCAAGTCCTATAGGTGCTTCTGGGAAGAAAATATAGGTCTGTGTGATGGGACTAACACACTTCAAGTCCTATAGGTGCTTCTGGGAACAAAAATATATGATCTCTGTGTGATGGGACTAACACACTTCAAGTCCTATAGGTGCTTCTGGGAACAAAATATATGATCTCTGTGTGATGGGACTAACACACTTCAAGTCCTATAGGTGCTTCTGGGAAGAAAATATAGGTCTGTGTGATGGGACTAACACACTTCAAGTCCTATAGGTGCTTCTGGGAACAAAATATAGGATCTCTGTGTGATGGGACTAACACACTTCAAGTCCTATAGGTGCTTCTGGGAAGAAAATGTAGGTCTGTGTGATGGGACTAACACACCTCAAGTCCTATAGGTGCCTCTGGGAACAAAATATATGATCTCTGTGTGATGGGACTAACACACTTCAAGTCCTATAGGTGCTTCTGGGAAGAAAATATAGGTCTGTGTGATGGGACTAACACACTTCAAGTCCTATAGGTGCTTCTGGGAACAAAATATATGATCTCTGTGTGATGGGACTAACACACTTCAAGTCCTATGGGTGCTTCTGGGAAGAAAATGTAGGTCTGTGTGATGGGACTAACACACTTCAAGTCCTATAGGTGCTTCTGGGAACAAAATATATGATCTCTGTGTGATGGGACTAACACACTTCAAGTCCTATAGGTGCTTCTGGGAACAAAATATATGATCTCTGTGTGATGGGACTAACACACTTCAAGTCCTATAGGTGCTTCTGGGAAGAAAATATAGGTCTGTGTGATGGGACTAACACACTTCAAGTCCTATAGGTGCTTCTGGGAAACAAATATATGATCTCTGTGTGATGGGACTAACACACTTCAAGTCCTATAGGTGCTTCTGGGAAAAATATATGATCTCTGTGTGATGGGACTAACACACTTCAAGTCCTATAGGTGCTTCTGGGAACAAAATATATGATCTCTGTGTGATGGGACTAACACACTTCAAGTCCTATAGGTGCTTCTGGGAACAAAAATATATGATCTCTGTGTGATGGGACTAACACACTTCAAGTCCTATAGGTGCTTCTGGGAAGAAAATATAGGTCTGTGTGATGGGACTAACACACTTCAAGTCCTATAGGTGCTTCTGGGAACAAAATATATGATCTCTGTGTGATGGGACTAACACACTTCAAGTCCTATAGGTGCTTCTGGGAACAAAATATATGATCTCTGTGTGATGGGACTAACACACTTCAAGTCCTATAGGTGCTTCTGGGAAGAAAATATATAGGTCTGTGTGATGGGACTAACACACTTCAAGTCCTATAGGTGCTTCTGGGAACAAAATATAGGATCTCTGTGTGATGGGACTAACACACTTTAAGTCCTATAGGTGCTTCTGGGAACAAAATATATGATCTCTGTGTGATGGGACTAACACACTTCAAGTCCTATAGGTGCTTCTGGGAAGAAAATATAGGTCTGTGTGATGGGACTAACACACTTCAAGTCCTATAGGTGCTTCTGGGAACAAAATATAGGATCTCTGTGTGATGGGACTAACACACTTCAAGTCCTATGGGTGCTTCTGGGAAGAAAATGTAGGTCTGTGTGATGGGACTAACACACTTCAAGTCCTATAGGTGCCTCTGGGAACAAAATATATGATCTCTGTGTGATGGGACTAACACACTTCAAGTCCTATAGGTGCTTCTGGGAACAAAATATATGATCTCTGTGTGATGGGACTAACACACTTCAAGTCCTATAGGTGCTTCTGGGAAGAAAATATAGGAGCTCTGCCTGCCTGCCACGAACACACTACAAGTCCTATAGGTGCTTCTGGGAACAAAATATAGGAGCTCTGCCTGCCTGCCACGAACACACTACAAGTCCTATAGGTGCTTCTGGAAAAAAATATAGGAGCTCTGCCTGCCTGCCACAAACACACTACAAGTCCTATAGGTGCTTCTGGGAACAAAATATAGGAGCTCTGCCTGCCTGCCACGAACACACTACAAGCCCCTCTTTCTAAATCAATCTTTGTAAATGAATCTATCTAACTCAATCTCTCTAAGTAAATCTCTCTAACTAACTAAATCCAGCAGAGTGTCACAGAACTATCCTGCTCTATCTACGCCGGAACAGCATGTGACCGGCGCAGACGGCGTGGCGGCCTTTTATAGGGGGGGGCATGTACTAAAGCCCCTGAGCTGTAATTGGCTACAGGCGTCCTGCCTGTAGCCAATTATGGCTCTTCGAGTTTCCGGCGCTGTGATTGGCCAAGCATGCGGGGTCACAGTGCATGCTTGGCCAATCATCAGCCAGCAATGCACTGCGCCGGCCGCGCCGGCCGCAATGCATTGCAGGGCCGCTCGCATCACACGAACGTGATGCGAGCGGCCAAAATAGTTCTGGGCTCGCCGAGCGAGCGAACACCCGGTGCTCGATGCGAACATGGGTTCGCATCGAGCACCGGGCCCATCCCTACTGCCAAGCTCTTGGCTTGTGATAGCTTGAAGATACCTAACTCCTGTATCTTATTCCTTTACTTGTTCTTGATAGAAACTGTTACTGACTAGTGATGACCTGAATGTATCTGAGTGCAGTTGGACAGCGCTTGGTGAACATAAAGTTTGGACGAAGAGTCAATGAGAGCCAAATGTAAAAAAAAAAGTTCTGCCCATTTTCTTGACTAATGGCATGAGGGGCTGGATACTGCCTTAGGGAGGAACATGTAGCAAAACAATAAAAAAAGTGTTTAAGTAACCTTTTTTGACCTTTTAGACTTTTTTAATTTGATGGCACTTGCATAGTTGTGGGGCCAATGTGCCTTAGTAGAGCCAGTTGCATAGCCCAATGATCTTTTTAACTGTCTATGATGGTGGAATTCCAACCACCACTGTGCGGGAGTGGGGGGACTAGCCACCAATGTAAGGGCCCATTTGTCAACTACCACCAATGCATTGCTTATTGCAAGGGTTCCCTGAGTGCTTAACATAGAGCACTCATTGGCTGAGGCAGCAGCGAGAGCTAATGACTCCTGCTGCTGTCACTCACAGCAAGTGAGCCAATTAGGAGAGGGAGGCGGCATGGTGAGCCACAGATCTGTGTGTGAATGGACACACAGAGCCGCGGCTCAGGAGGAAGGGGCCAGGAGCACTGGCGGTGGACCTGAGAGGAGGAGAATCGGGCTGCTGTGTGCAAAATCACTGCACAGAGCAGGTAAGTAAAACATTTGTATAATGTTTATTATTAAAAAAACAAAGACTTTAATATTACTTTAAAGAGTTCCTCTGAGGTGAAAAGGTTGAGAAAGGCTGTTCTAGCAGATTCAGTAGATTGTGGGCTGGATGCTAAAATCACAAAATACAAATGTTCACTTATACTCGAGATATAATAGTAAAGCATAGATTGCATTTGGTGATCAGAAGAGAATTTTTCACCCTGTTATGCTGTGTACACACGATCGGACATTCTGACAAAAATATCCTGTATTTATTTCCGACGGATGTTGGCTCAAACTTGTCTTGCATACACGCGGTCACACAAATGTTGTCGGAAATTCCGAACGTCAAGAACGCGGTGACGTACAACACGTACGACGAACCGAGGAAAATAAAGTTCAATAGCAAGTGCGGCTCTTCTGCTTGATTCTTAGCATGCATGGAATTTCATGCGTCGCAATTGTGTACACACGATCAGAATTTCTGACGGATTTTTTTGTCGGAAAATTTGAGAACCAGCTCTCAATTTTTTGTTGTCGGAAATTCCGACAAAAAATGTCAGATGGAGCTTACACATGGTCTGAATATCCGACAACAAGCTCCCATCGAACATTTGTTGTCGGAGATTCCGATCGTGTGTACGCAGCATTGGAGTAAACTGGACCATGTTCTATGGCAGTTTTTATTTTCCTTTTCTTTGGGTGTGGGTAAATTGGGTTGTGAGTGGTGTTGGGGGTTCAAAAACAGTTTGAGGATGTCAATTTGTAACATAAGTATTAATATTAGGCATCTCCTTGGGCCCCAAGTAATCATAAAACGCTATGAGCACTTGGGTAAATACCTTAAGTACAACAGATAATGGAGCACAACGGAAACAGATCAGGTATAAAAGAATAGTTTTTAATTTTGAGTTGTTAGCTGAAAAGTTTCAGAGGTCACATAAATGAAAAATTTCCAATTTTGCTGCTCTGGTGAAATATAGATTAACACCGACTTACAGCAAAACAAATTTATTATGCTAATCATCCTATTGATCTGTTCCTTTTTCGCTCCATTGGTTGTTTTTTTAAGCTATGAAAATTATGTAGTATAATTTTTGTGTCAACACAAGGCAGTTAAATTGTCAATCCACCAAAAGTGATGTGTTGACTAGGTGTGGAGCCCAGCGTCTCGGGTCAGGCCCTGGTTTTGTGTATATTTTGGAGACTCCAGCAGTAAGATTTCCCTGTAATAATTCCCAACTCTGCTCATGTCTTCTAAGGAATTTCCAATGTCCCCGTCCACCATTGTATGTTCCATCTCTCCTCCTACACCCTCCATAATATTGTAGCGGTGCCCCCGTGGGGTCACTACGTGTTCTAGCATCCACACATTTCACCCTGCTGGTCAGACATCCATTTTGGTCTTTTCCTCTGCACATCTCCTCCAGCACACTACTTGAGATCTCTTGCTTCACTTCACTGTCCAAATCTACGTTCCTGTCACCATTAGCACATGGCTAGGCCTCTCTCTGAATAAGTCCTAACGTTTTACTAATAGCCCATTACAGGCAGGGGTCTGTAGTCCCCTTTGAGGTAGCAACCGTTTTTAGTAAGAAGAATAAATGTGCTAACTGACACTTGGTGGACTACTGATCCCAGCACGTCCAATGCAAATCCTGCCAGCCCTCGTGGCTGCAACGACTCCAAAACAACACCACAGTCTCTCCCTCTGGCTCCACATCCAAATCCTGGCATGTCTCTCCCAGAGCTTCACATTGTGCTTCTCACTCACTGACCCTGGCATGGATCCCTCCTGAATGACTTGCCTGGCAGTGCTCCCAACTGTCCTCTTTCTTGCTTCTATTCCAGGACACCTCTCCATGACCGTATAGAGAGAGGCTTCCTCCCAGATCCCGAGCTTCAGGCCTGAGTTCACCCCCCCAAAAAAGGGGATTCCCTCAGACCACGACAGTCTAACACTCCATCATTAATTTCTTCTGAAAACCAGAGGAGGCGCCCAAGAGCTGAAGCACATCTCAGTCACCTGCTGCTACACTAAACCACTCCCCTGCCCTCAGATCAAAACAAACAGGCCTAGCTCACAGCATAGGCCTGCCTAAATTTACCTGCGCTGACAGTACAAAACAAACCCACTACTCTAGCACCTACCTACAGTACCTAACGTAGAGGGTGCTACACTATAAAATAAGTCTGAATATCGCGAACCAGGCTTGCACAGCAGTCAGTGGAGCCGGTTCCTTAAAGAGACTATGCTGTTTATACCTTTGTGCAGGGTTATTGCACTATGGCATGTGAGTTGGCATTGTACAGTATATGATTTCAACATATCATAAAGCCTTCCGACAAAGGAGGCAATATAGTCCTAATGGACCTAAAAAATTATAAAACTATGGTTCTGGATCTGTTATCCAACCGCCAATGGTACCGTCCCATTCCTGTTTCTCAGGTTTCATATATTCAAAATAAATACAAACGCCTCATTACTCAGGCCTTTTTGAATAATTTAATTGACAAAAAAAACCTGCGAATTTCTACTTGTTGAAAATCCTAGACTACCTACTATGTACGCATTACCGAAAATACATAAGAATGCCTCTTTTCCCCCTGGGCGTCCGATTATCTCGGGAAATGGATGCCTGACAGAATCAGCTAGTAAACTCATTGATGACTACTTAAGACCACATGTCAAGTCATTGAGCTCATACATCCAGGATACAGCTGATCTGCTGAGATCCTTGGATGGACTTTGCCTACCTGATGAAGCCTGGTTGGTGGCCATAGATGTGGAGGCCCTTTACAACTCGATCCCCCACAAACTGGGGGCTCGAGTTGTGGACGGCTTCCTCTCTGAACGGGGGCCATCAGCCAGGCAATACAATAATTTTGTTTTAGAACTGTTGCTCTTCATCTTGAGCAATAATATTTTTATCTTCGACTGCTCCCACTACCTCCAGGTGCAGGGGGTGGCGGTGGGGACCAAATGTGCCCCATCGTACGCCAACCTGTACCTGGGGGGGTGGGAGAGGGAGATATTCTCGGCCATTCAGTTCAGTCATTTCTTTGAGAATATTTTGATCTGGAAAAGATTTATTGATGATATCTTTATTGTCTGGACTGGAACTCGGGATGAGCTGTCGCAATTTTTACTGTGTCTTGAAACTAACTCCTACAATCTCAAGTTTACGATGACCTGTGATCAATTTACTGTAAACTTCTTGGATATCAAGATTTATGTAAATGAGGATAAAACTATTGGTTCCTCTCTTTACAGAAAGCCTTCTGCAGGCAATACTATTCTTCATGCTGACAGTTCTCATCCCGCGTCCCTTGTCCAGAGCATACCATTCAGTCAGTATCTAAGATTAAAAAGAAATTGTAGCAAAGAGGCTGATTTTGAATTAGAAGCCAAAGCGTTGCAAACCCGTCTCCTAGAACGAGGCTATAGTAAAAATTGCCTTAAGCGTTCATACAATAGAGCAAAACAGAAGGATAGACATCAATTAATCCACCAAGTGAAGCCATATAAATCTGAATCCAAAGTCCGCGTAATCACCACTTTTGTTGGTGAACATAAAAAAGTACGTCATATTTTTGAAAAATACTGGCATCTTCTTTCTACAGATGATGTCCTCTCAAAATATGTGGGAGCTCACCCACAAATTACCTACCGCAAATCTACCTCTTTGAAAGATCGTTTGGTTCATAGCCACCTTACCTCGAGAATAAAAACACATAGAAAAGGTACTTCCCCCTGTGGAAAATGTGAATTCTGTGATTTACTGAACAATTCGACTGAAATAATGCTGCCCTCTGGTCAAACCTTTAAGCCCAACTTTTATGCAACATGTAAGACTATTGGAGTTGTTTACCTTATGACATGTACTTGTCAGGCTTTCTATGTAGGGAAAACTAAACGACCTTTCTTCCATAGAATTAGAGATCATGTATCCCTTATCAAGAAGAAAAAAATGGAGACCCCCATTAGTCGACATATGGGGCTCTATCATTCATACGATATCTCACAGATGAAGTTTTTTGCGCTAGAATATGTACCAGACTTCAATCGCGGAGGTGATATTGATAAAACTCTCTTACAGAGAGAGTCAAAATGGATTCATAACCTTAGAGCCACTGTGCATCCTGGCTTGAATGAATCTCTGAGCTTCAAACCCTTTTTATAGGGGTAGGTCGCCATTGTCACTCTTTTCCTGAGAACACTACTGGTTTTCACCTAAATATGTTTATTATTATGTGTATTCTGTTTATTTACCCCTTGTACTGTATTTTATTATCATTCAGATGTTCATCGCCCTTTTTGTCTGGTGTGGTGCTTGCTGGCCTATTGATCGTGGTGGAGGGCTCTTTGGCCAGTTCCACTGCTCCAGTGTATCTGTATTTAATCAGTATCAGCCACTTTTGGTTTTGGTCCCTTTAAGGAGCAATATTTGCAGCCTTATATACATTTGTAGCAAAATGTTTTGAAATGGGGTTTGAGTGCCTCATATGGACACGTGAGGCGTTATTTTTGGAGTCTCTAGACCTCATCCGTCTATTTTTCTCTTAACTTGCGCCGTTTCAGTCACCAAAGGGTTAAAAAGCTTGCGCTAAACTGCGGCCGTTATCTTGGTTACACTTACATGTTCCAAGATAACAGAGGTAGTATATATGGATCTGTTTTGTGACCCAAAAACATTCCTACATACTGATCACCTTCAGTCTAGGGATATTTTAAATATCCCTTCACTGACATGCACTGGCAATTGTCAGTCCATTTCCCTTTTTACTCCCTTGCTGACAGTCTTTCAGATGTGGCTTTACATCCTGTGATTCAATTTGCTATCAGCACAGAGGTCAGCTGTTCTGGCTTCCTGTTGTGGATGGCACTTCCTGTTGTGGATGGCACTTCCTGTTTCACGGCTGTCACTTCCTGTGCGTCTGGCGCTCCTGCAGTGACATCACATGTCCTCACCTGACCATTTGGCGCCGAGATTTTGGCGCCAAAACGGCAGGTGGAGAGGGTTATTTAAGGGGATTTGTTTGAGCTCTTCACTTGTGCAGCTCAGCGGAGGTTTATTCCCCAAACAACACTTGTTAAAGGTAAGAGACTTAGCAGATTATTTGCCATCCGTTTTTTGTCCGGCTACTGGTCACTAAAATGCCCCCTCGTTTTTTGCTCTATTTAAAGGGGCTTTAGGTACCTCACTCTGGCCTCCCTATTCTCTGGATAGTTATCTGTCCTGGCTGGCACCCTGAGTTGATGCAGACCCTCAACATAGGTAAATATATACCTGGCATATGATGACCAGTCTGCGGTCTACTGATGGTAACTATATCTGTATAAAATTTCCGAGATGGATAAAGGACTTCTCCCTTTAAAATTTCTTATAGATTCAAACTTGGATTTTCTTTTGGCAGTTATGAGCACTTTGTTTGTATGCTCCTTTATATGCTCCTATTATCTTTCCAAGGAATCATTATCCAGGTGGGTTTTTCCATTCTTTCGGATAATATATACTTATATATTCTCTTTTTAATATCTTAACAAATTTAGTATCTATATTAATGTACCCCATAGATGGATTACCAAACTGATATAGTTTTGGACACTATTTCCCTCTCTATGATGCACTCGATACAATCCCATGTATTCAACATTTTTGTGGACTGCAGAGCCCTCTCCCGGGACTTTCAGGTCAGCATTTGAGCCCATTAGCTCCACCCACTTTTCAATTATGTGATGTTCATCTCTACATTATCTTATTAAAATAGTGTAAATTGTTGTGTATTTCAATGTTCTGACTGTATTTTTTCTATTTTAGTAAATATTAATTGACATTATCTAACTCTCCTGAGGAAGCCCAAGTTCGGGTGAAACATGTTGAGAAAAAGAGCAATAAATGAAAAGTTCATCTCTGTTTAGTGATGTATGGTTTTTAAAAAACGTTTTCATGGACATTTGATGTCAATTATGCAATATCAATTTATATTGTGAAATTTAATAAAACTTTTTTCTATTAATGTAATCTTTTTGTATTTTTGCGCCTTAAAAGTCCCATTTCTGTTCTTTGAACTAAATTTTGACTTGATGTAAGGGATGTGGCGCTATATTTCTAGTTTTCAGCAACTCAGCTCATTTTCAAAAAATTCTCCTATATGATTTCAACAGATATTTTTTTTAAATAAATGGTTTTACACTATGCAGGCTTTTCTTTCTCCCCTATTAAATTTGCAGTATAAAATAATAATCTAATAAATTGGGGAAGCTCTGGAATGATTCATTGACTCCCTGTGGATTAGAGGGTCATGTTGATCTAGTGAGGAGGTGGAGGATCACGGTGATAACAGGGTGTGGAGCTCAAAGTTTATTATAAGTCACCATTGGCTGAAAAGAAGAGATAAATTTAATAGTGGCTTGGAAAAAGCACAGCACTGAGCACCTTGCGGAGCACTGGACATTTTTTTGCACATAAGCATGACGATCTTTAATATGTATGATGAATATTATTTGATTGATTTAAATAAAGTAAATTAAAAACGTCCTCCCAAGAAGGAGAATTCCATGGCACATACATACTTACATTTGTCCAAGCTGGATCAATAACTATGTAAAAATTGGCACGCCTAAACTTCATCTTCAACCCTTTTGCTGCCACCAACATACACCATGTGTTAGCAGCAGTGCACGGGGGGGGTACACACGATCAGACTTTCCGACAACAAAACCGTGGAATTTGTTCAAAGGATGTTGGCTCCAACTTGTCTTGCATACACACAGTCACACAAATGTTGGCCAACAATTACAATCGTAGTGACATACAAGACGTACGGCGAGCCGAGAAAAAGGAAGTTCTATAGTCATGTGATATCTCCATTACTATAAAAAAGGTGAAGCTGCGCTAGATAAATTGACCTGTGAGACGCTGAACAATAAAAATTGAACAAGTGCACTCACAGGGGAAATAGTATATAAAAATCTGATGGTGAGTGAACTGACAAAATTTAAGTCCAATATGGAAGTGAATCCACTTTAATTAACATGAAAATAAAGAAAGATATATCTATAAGACAGATATAAAAACTAAATTTGAAAAAAACAGCATCTGATAATAATGTGACTGAACAGTGAAAGTAAACACCTATGATCATGTGAATAACAATTGATCGTAAAAAGTGACAGCGGTGAATACTCTACTCCACCAGAGAATAATAAATAATTAAGAATGACAAAAAAATTAGTCCATATGTGATAATGGTGACTATTAAAGACGAATCAAAAAATAGTCCATGCACAATGTGTTATAGGCTCATCCACTGGGCTAATTTACATTTTTTTACTTAAATTTTGGTCTTGATAAACTGCTAATATTGTGTGACATAGAACACTTGAACTACCACTATTTTATCCTACAGGGTATCTGCTTTCAAAAAATATAACATGTTTTAAGAGTTTTAAGTAATCTTCAGGCCTAAAATCATTTTTTAATCATGTAAAATGCCAAACTGTGGCAGTGAAAAGGTTTAAAAAGAAAAAAAGCAACAAAAAATCACCCTAATTCCAACTTCCCAATTGCCAAATTGGTGGAATTTGGTTGCAAAGGTATGAAACGGAAGGGGTTTACAGCATGAAGCTCCATTTTTAGGAACATGATGTTACAAAAAGAATTGTTTAGAAATTGTATGCAGATATCCATTTACCTTTAGCTATAATGACATAACAGGAACACCTGCTTCAAATAAATTTAGTATGCGGGGGTGTCAGCGTGGTGGAGTTGCTGTTTAATATTACCATAAAGAACTGAAATAAATAATAAAAAAAAGCTCTGTCATAGCACACAGTTTAGAAAGATTATAAGAATATTGGATGATCAACGAGGAGACTTTCGGTGACGCTACTGTCTCTTTAATGTTACAAAGCTGCAATGTAATTTTTGCGGAAAGAAAAAATAAAATCCATAATTTGACAATCACAAAGCAATCTCAAAACCCGAGTATTGTACATCATTTGTCCTTGCCGTTTCCTAAGTATCTCCAGCTCATTTTGTGTAGAAGCTGCATTAGGAACAAGCAACAAAGCTTCTAATGACCGTTACTTTGTTGACATGAAAAGAGATAATGGCTGAGAGGGCTAATGGACACTTGTAGATAATGTGAGCAGATGAGGCTCTATTATTTTATTTGTGAAAGAGCATACACATTACCCAGCCCTCCCCTAAAATTTAGCATTTAGAAAGTTTATTTTTCCAAAAATATGTTTTTCTTTTTTCCCCCCCATGTACTTGTCATCCTCTTTCACTGTACAGGCTGGTTGATAAGTTGAGTTAGGCAGTTTCTTTGGCTTTGTTTGACATGCGTTCCCCTTCCATGTGCTCCTTGCTGTAAAGGCCAGTTATAGGTGGGGTCAGTGGCCATTTGTTCGTACTGGTTTTCATTTACCTATTTTCATCTTTCTCTATCTGTTCCTTTTACTCACTTTTTTCTCTTTCTTTCTTTCTTTCCCGTTTATTTGTTGCCTACTTTCTTCTTCTTTTTTTTTTCTTTTCCTCTTTTTTTTTTTTTTTCATTTATTTGTCATCCACTTTCTTTTCTTCTTTCTTGTTTCGTTCTTTTTTTCTTTCTTTCTTTCTTTTTTTCTTTTTCTCTCTTTCATTCCGCTTTATTTGTCCCCCACTTTCTTTTTTTTTATTTTCTCTTCTCTTTTTTTTTCTTTCTTGCTTTTCCATTGATTTGTCACCCATTTTCCTTTCCTTTCTTTCTTCCTTCTCTCTTTTTTTTTTTTTTTCTTACTCGCTTTTGCATTTATTTGTCACCCATTTTCTTTTCTATTTTTTCCCTTTCTTTCTTATTTTTTCTTTTTCTTTCTTTCTTTCCCATTTATTTGTCACACAATATCTTATCTTCTCTAATCTTCTCTTATCTTCCCTTCTCTTCTCTTCTTGAGACAACAAGAAGAGTTAGCAGGATGACAAGAACTAAATTCTAACTGTAAATGTGTTACTCCTTCGGGAAAAATCACACATATTATAATGTACATTTTCTATGCACAAAAGAAGCCTGTTTAATGTCTGAAATTCCATGCAAGTAGCAGGAATGTATGACATTTTAAAGGCTTTTTAAATAAATTAGTTGACTCAATGATGGCAAGTCATATTACGGAAATGGAACCCCACCGTTAACCTGCCAATTTTCCTAATAATGAAGATGTAATGCTCTGGTGAACACTGTAATTTTTGTACAAATGTTCAAACATAATGTGTACACACATTCACAGTTTAAACAATCCTGTTTCATATAGATACACCACATCCCTAATAATCAACATAAATAACAAGGAGAAGAACTGTGGGACTTTGCAAGTGCTATTTATGACATGGATATAAACACTATGTACAGTCAGATGTATTAAAAATATGTTATTTTTATCATAACAATATATTTGTATATATATATATGTAGCCAAGTCCCGGGCCTCTCCAGGCCTAATGGCGACCTCCAGAGTTAGGAACAGCTGAAATCCTTCTATGCAGAGTGGGTTATGAGGCATGGTGGGTGTGATGCAAGGTAGATTAATAGGCAAAGAGATATATTGTCTCTTAAACAGAACTGTGGGAGAGAGGTTTAGGGCCAGGACACCCTTTAGAAATTGAAATGTTAATTTAGCAAACTCTGAGACTTCTATATGTAGACAGCCACTCATGGAAAGGCATCCAGCAAGACACCACATCTGCATGAGTAGGACGGCTGTCTCCTATGGCAACAATATTGAACAGTTTCTAACAAAGGTTGTAATGAACTTATTCACTCCTTCTACAATCTCCTATTGTAGATATTCACTCAACTGAGCTCCCAGCCTTTCACTTAGACTTGCTGATCCACTGCCACTCTTCCAATCTTCTCATTTAGTATCTTCCTCAAGCATCATCTCCGCATGCCTGCTGGGTCCCTGGCTTGGCACTCACAGATACTACTCAAGCGTCACCCCACTAGCTTGCTTGGTTCCTGGATTGGCACATAATATTGCTCTGCAAGCATCACCTCAACTGGCTGCAGTTTCATAATTCTTCACCATCCTCGGTTGGTGAGAATACTGCTCTGGTACTTGCTTCAGCTAGTCACAGGTGCAAGGTGGATTGTCCCTTAGTGGCAACAGCTTCCCTTCTACCTCCGATCCCAAGACAGGTTCTCTGACCGGCAGAACTGTGACTTTTGGTTGGACTGCAAGCTACAATACCAAATACAGTAGTAAAGGAATAAAAGATTAAAAGTTAAGCACAAATGGCTTACACATAATGGAAAAGTAATGTAACCGCCCTGCTTTAACCACTAGCCGAGCGCCGGCTATTGACGACCAGGCGGCGCAGCTCTCAGGACGGGAGGGTGTCATATGACGTCCTCCCCTTCCCGGCCCTCCAGGGAGCGCGCGCACACCGCCAGCAGCGCGCACGCGCCCGCCGTGTCATTGGGCACCCGATGCGCGTGCCCAGAGGCCACGATGTCCGCCGGGCACCCGCGATTGCGCGGTAACACAGCGGGACCGTGGATCTGTGTGTTTAAACTGTCAGAGGAGAGGAGCCGATGGTGTGTTCTCTGTACAGTGAAGCACTGATCGGTCTCCTCACCTTGTGAGTCCCCTCCCCCCACATTAAGAATCACTCCCAGGGAACATATTAACCCCTTCAGCGCCCCCTAGTGGTTAACCCCTTCCCTGCCATTCACATTTATACAGTAATCAATGCATTTTTATAGCACGGATCGCTGTATAAATGTGAATGGTCCCAAAAATGTGTCAAAAGTGTCCGTTATGTCCGCCGCAATATCGCAGTCACGATAAAAATCGCAGATCGCCGCCATTACTAGTTAAAAAAAAATAATAATAAAAATGCTATAAATCTATCCTTATTTTGTAGACGCTATAACTTTTGCGCAAACCAATCAATATACGCTTATTGCAATTTTTTTTACCAAAAATATGTAGAAGAATATGTATCGGCCTAAACTGAGGAAAAAAAATGTTTTTTTATATATTTTTTGGGGATATTTAGTATAGCAAAAACGTGTCCCTCTTCTTTTGTTTATAGCGCAAAAAATAAAAACTGCAGAGGTGATCAAATACCACCAAAAGAAAGCTATAGTGGTGGGGACAAAATGATAACAATTTCATTTGGGTACAGTGCTGTATGACCGCGCAATTGTCATTCAAAGTGTGACAGCACTAGCTGAAAAATGGCTTGGTCAGGAAGGGGGTAAAAATGCCCTGTACTGAGGTGGTTAAGCATGAGTGACTGTTTAAAGGTTCTTTTTTTTATAAATGCTGTGAGTCTGTTTTTGTCTAGTCACCCATATCTGATGTGACCTTGTGGGTGTCATGTGCCCTCATCTTTTCTCCCTAAAAATTAGCTGAATACGGTGTTCTGAAAGATCAATGGTGTGGAAGTAAACCCGCTGGTGGGTAGGTAAGTGGTATAGGTTAATTGTGGAACTAATTAACCCTCAGTGGCCCAGTAATGACAGCTAAAACTGGCCATGCATTAGTAGTATTTATTTAGAAATTCTTGTTTTTAGGAGCATTCATTCTATTTTCTTATCACTAGTGGTGTCTTCATTTTTAAACCCAATGAAGAGAAAATTTGAATGTACAGGATGTAAAATTTTTCTTGAACAAGCACATTTCTTACAGTGTATGTGTTTTTTTATTCAGAAAAGTCCATTTATTACAAAAGTTGAATGTTATAAGCTAACACAAATTTTAAGTATTTTTGACCGAAATTCAGCAAGAATTTTTAATATGAATGTTTGTAGAAATTTTCATACAAACAGCTTTAAATCCGAGCTTGGCCAAATATAGGTTCAATCCAAGCCCAAACTCGAGCTCATCCCTATCCAAGATAAGTAAAGCAGCTGTGAATCAACCTTAAAATTAAAATAAATTGGACGTATTGGTCTGGCACGCTAGACTTTCCACACTTAAAAATATGAAAGACACTCTAATCCTTTCTCACCTTATCAACAACAAAATTAAACGTTTTGGCTGGATTTTGGCTTTTACAAAATTCTCAGGGCTAGGAGCCAGGGCTGGCCAAGGTTGGAATAGCTGGATATGTCTAGTACAGAAAAGACCATGAATAATAATAACTAGAAGTCAACTGAATCATCCAATGGGCATTAAACTTTCATATTTTTTTTATTTTTTTATATAATTATCACAATAATTTATGTTCTAGGCCACACGCTTCTTTGACTATATACAAATCTGAGCCAGAATACCATTTTCAAATCCAGTTGGCAAATTCTGAATAACAATATTGCTTGATTTGTGAAATGGCTTGAACATAACCTTCTAATCCCAACAGATTTTCAATTTGAAAAAAAAAAATCCTATATTTGTTATAATTCAGACTGTATAATATGAAGGATACCTGAAACATTCGTCATTGTTATACAGGCATTCATTTTTGAACTTTCTCTTTCCATTGAAGGTTTACATCTGTTTGGCCACTTTGATTTAATGTTGACAGTTCTTATGAAAAAAAAAAACAAGATGACTGATGAATGAGATGTGAAAAACAAAATGCAGCCTGTGCTTTATTTGTCACAGATGAATGGCACTTACACCTCTTAAAATAATGGACATCACATGGTGTCCTTTGAAATGAGCCAATGTCACGTAGATATGGAGAAAATAATACAAAGGATATAGTCAGGTATGATATCCATCACTTGGACAGGAAGTCTATGTCTACCTTTGATCCATAGTACACATCAATACAATCCCTTAACAGCAGCAACACATGTCAAGGGCAATGCCACTCCCACTTCATCAGGGCTTAAAAAAAACGTTGATTTCATATAACTTTTTAACCAAAAATAAAAATGATCTTGTACTCTTTTATCCGTTTTTGGTCTTGCGCTCCATTCTGTATTTTATTGGTCTGAGCCTACTGTTGGAAGCCCAACAAGGGAATCCTTGAAGTGTGGGTGCAGCCTCTCCAAAGCTGTTAAGTTTGTTTGAAGTTTTCCTTCATCTGAAAAGTTCCCAGCACCTCTTTAAGTATGTCTTTCTAGAATCAATAAAATTACAACATTTACATTCTTTACAAGACAATGGGGTTGATTTACTAAAACTGGAAATTGCAAAATCTGGCAAAGCTCTTCATAGAATAGGCTTCCAGGTTTCTTTTGTCAAAGCTTAATTGAACAAGCTAAAGTTTAAGTTAGAAGCTGATTGGCTGCTATGCACAACTGCTCCAGATTTTGCACTCTCAAGTTTTAGTAAATCATCCCAATATGATTTATTGCCATTTGAGTCTCTTTTCAGGGGATTTTCCATCACTCCTAGTTTTCTTTGAGATTCATTAAATAGAAATGCAGTCAAGAAACATCTCTGAAATAGAGATGAGGTTTGGGTTCAGAGCTATCTCGGGTTAATCCTGGGGACAACCAATAGGGTAGACCAAGATTCATTAAATTATTTATGAAACAAACCCAGGCAGATTCACTCATCCCTGAGGGCCGGTTCACAATACGAATCCACTGCGGGTTCCTGCATTGCATGTCTCCCAGCGGCAGTTCACACTGCCCTATGCAAACAGCTGGGAGTATCAATTATAAGTTAATGACACCCCTAAATCAGTTTGCAAATCGCAGTTCGATCTGCAAATTCGAACATGAATCGATCTGATTCTGCTGCGGACCAAAAAAAAGCACGACTCCATAGACACACAGGTCAGGAGTGCGCAGATCACGATTCTCGCCAAAGCAAGCGGCTGGCTATGGTGGACGTAAGAAGAGGAGGAGCCAAGATCGCCACTGGGCACCCCAGAAGAGGAGGATGGGGGCCACTCTGTGCAATACCATTGCACAGAGCAGGTAGGTATAACATGTTTGTTATTTCAATTTAAAAAAATTACTTTAGTAACACTTTAAACTTTGTCACTGTCAGGGTGGTAAGTATGTGGAACTCATGTCCACAATCAGTGGTGTCAGCAGGAAGTAGATAGTTTCAAAAAACTCTGAGATGGGCATCTTAGCAAGCACATTACACTGGGATATGGGATATTACACCACAAGGCAAGCAAAGTATCTTTGTAAAAAAAGTACTGTATGTTCCAGAACTAGAAGACTTCTATCATTGAAAAGTCTTGCAAACAATGGTCTCACAGTTAAAATCCAGGATGATGAATGGACAATTCACAATATTAAGCAATTTATCGAAAAAGGAAAACTGGATGATCACCTATTGAGGCTCATGACCACAGACCAGCAAGCTAATATAGTCTCTAATGACCTACACAACAAATGTATTCACTTATGGCACAGGCGGCTGGGGCACAGAAGTCCAGAAGATATACAGGACATTATAAACAAAGAAAAAACATCCATCCCCTGCAGCTCATACACAGTGACATATGCGGTCCAATAAAAAATCCCATGTCAGGTGGGAACAGATATCTACAGACTTTCATGGATGATTATTACAGGTACACAACTACCTATCTGATGAAACACAAGAATGAAACATCAGAGAAACTTCAAGAGTTCATTGCCATGTCTAGTAACAACAGAAACAAGAACATCAACTACCCTAAATACTTTCAACCTTCATCTACAAGTGACTGGCTCATAGACTACACTATGAATGCACTAAGTTTGGGAATATGTGGCCTTCTGTTCTTTGCACCCTGTCCCCTGGCACTGATATTGTTAATGGTCTGTTTGAGAAAATATTTGTGCTTGTTGATTTTGCCATTCCATTTTGCTGACAATGATAAAGTGCATTGTTTTACACCAGTGAAAGCCACATATGCTGCACAGCGCACCCACAATCCCTCAGGCTATTTGTGTTTTATTCAAGCTGTTGTCTTGTAATGAGAACAGCAGTGGGAATCTACAGGAGGTGGGTTATCCTTGTGGTATTGCTGTAAGGTCAGGAATATGTATGATTGGAAGTTCTTCAATTAGTACAGCAGTATAGAAAAGTCACTGGAGAAAGAATTTGAAGCTTTATGGCATCAGCTTGTGTAGGGATGAAAAACTGATATAGCTAAATTCTCGATTTAGTCATCATTACAATTTTGAAGGGGTGGAAACTCAATTTCACTCATTAGGATATTTAGGAGAAGTTTGCTTGAAAGCTTTTACATTTTTTTTCTTTATTTAGAGTACTGGGTTCACACTGGTACGACACGACACGTACCACTTTTGATCCGACTTTGCCCTGTGACTTGAAGTCCGACATGCGTCTGACTTCAATTAACAGGGATCTGACTTTAAAACTCCGACAATACAGGCATTGTGTCTGGTGTAACGCCGAGCGCTCCGGGTACCTCCTCCACCCCGGAGCGCTCACGGCGTTCTCTTCCCTGCAGCGCCTCGGTCGGCTCCCCTGACCGCAGGCGCTGCTTTGTTTCCGGGATGCGATCCACGGTCTGCCCGGGGATCGCATCCCGCTCCTCTCACCTGTCCCCTGCAGTCTTCCGTCGGCGTGCGCGCGCCCGAGTCTTCCTCCAGTTAAAGGGCCAGCGCACAATCAATTGGTGCCTGGCCCAATTACAGTTTTTCACCCAAAACCAATAAAAACCCACTTCCCCTTCCTGTCCTCGCCGGATCTTGTGTTGCCGATAGTGCCCAGTGAAAGCGTTTTGTGTTTTGCTCCTACTGTGTATCCAGACCTTTGCTGTTGCCCCCGACTACGAACCTTTGCCACCTGCCTTGACCCTTTGCTACGTTTGACCTTGCCTCTGCCTAATCCTTGTGTACCGCGCCTGTCTCAGCTGTCAGTGGGGTTGAGTTGCTATTGGAAGACACGACCTGGTTGCTACCGCCGCTACAAGTCCATCCCGCCTTGCGGCGGGCTCTGGTGAAAACCAGTAGCAACATTAGAACCGGTCCTCCAATACAACCCGTGCTATCGCCCCATTGGCATAGGGGATCCACCTCCTGTTCCCCGCCGTACCCGGAACGTGACATCTGGTATGACTCTTTAGGGGGAACTCCACACAAAATGTTAAAAAAAAAGGGCATGGGTTCCCCCTCAAGAAGCATACCAGGCCCTTCGGAGGCAGAAGACAGTGGGCAGAGGGAGAATAACCAGAGAGGGCTAGAAGACATCATGTTAAAGGGGGCTTCTAGATTTTGATAAGCTCCCCGCCCGCAGACCCCGGCAACCAACGACCAGGGTTGTCGGGAAAAGGGCCTTGTCCTCATCAACATGGGGACAAGCTGCTTTGGGGGCAGGGGTGGCGCAGGGCCCCCCTGCCCCCAAAGCACCCACTCCCCCATGTTGAGGGGATGCGGCCTGGTATGGTTCAGGGGGGGGTGGGGGCGCTCGCTTGTCCCCACCCCCTTTCCTGACCTGCCAGGCTGTGTGCTTGGATAAGGGTCTGGTATGGATTTTGGGGGGGACCCCATGCCGCTTTTTTCGGCCTTAGGGTTCCCGTTAAAATCCATACCAGACCGAAGGGCCTGGTATGCTCTTAGAGGGAGAACCCATGCTGTTTTTTTTTTTGGCTTGGAGTTCCCCTTCAAGATCATCAGAGCACAAGTCGCACACCAAAGTCGGATCAGTTAGGACGGTGATCCGACTTTGATCCGACTTCAGTGATATTCAATGGGCTGAAGTAGGATCAAAGTCAGACCAAAGTAGTGCAGGGAGCATTTTTAAAGTTGGACCGACTTGTGTTGGACCAGTTAAGAGGGCTCTTATAGGGAAACATTGATTTTCCCACGTCATGCGACATGAGCTCCCAATGCCGGAGTGTTTGTCGTACCAGTGTGAACCTGACCCTAGGGTAGTTTTTGCTATTTTTGTATTATCACATAAAATCACTTAAAAATCATGAGGAACCATGTTTTGCACAGGAACAGATCTAGGATGGTTGAAAGGAGCTTCCATAACCCACATGAAGGTGTCAAAGCCCCAAAGCTAATATTATTTCGATAACCTATTTACAGTGATGCATTGCAATAGTATGTTTCTAAAATGCTTGTAGGGGAGTCTACGGTAGGGCCCTTTAATTTGGGTTCCTGCCTATGTGGTTTCTGGGCAGTGTCCCTTGCCAATTTATCTGTTTTTGTTCAAGGTATTTGAAGTCTGGTGGGAGGGTGGTTCTGTTGGTTGGCTTTGCAAAGAAAGGAAGTTAAGGAGAAACACCACTCATTTAGCAAACTGAAATGATGTTTACCTAGGTTACTGGATTGCGTGCTCCCCTTTGGGGGAATGCTGGGACTGCTTCCTGATGGAGATGAAAAATAAGGATAGCATTACCCCTTTATTGGGAAAAGACTCCTGGGATTTGCTATGTGGAACTGTGTGAGGATTGAGTCACCATTTTGGTGTTGCCTTTGTAGAGTATATACAAAGTGGTGTCTGTGAAGTAAAAACTTCATTTGACAGTTGAAGGAACCTTGTAATTTGAATACTTTGACTAGAAACCAAGAGTAGTGTGTAGCCACTGTGAGGTCATGGTGTGGAAGCTCCCCCACTGACCTTTGTGGATGGGAGAATCCAGTGTTCAGGCTTAATGAAGAGAGAACAGGGGTTGGGACCTCATATGAGGCACAGGGCAATACCGAGTGCCTTCATCCCTAATTACTGAATAAATTAGGGAAAGGAATTGGGACTTTGTATGAAGCATGCAGTCAGGGAGATAACATGGAAAGAATGTGTCTGGCAGGTACATTGCACATACGAACCATATACGTTGCATAGTAATATACCGTATGACCAAAAAGATGTAGAACCCCGATGTTTAGGCAGGGTTGCTCTTAAATTTACCTACCAGGTATAGTTACCTTGGCTAATTTCTAGGGATCAATTGATTTCATCCTAAGTCTGGAGATGCTGCACTTCTCTCTTCTGTCGCTAGGTGGCCGGGTAGCAGGTACCTTGCGACATTAGGTAAGACAAAGGTAATGCAAGGACAGATTAAAAGTATATGGGGTATCTCAGCCAATTGGCAGAGGTTTTCTTAAATCCATTGGCCTGCTGAGAGAACCTATATATTAAGGTGGAGTCAGGTGATCAGGGTTCTGTGCCACCTGGATGGCTGTCTGGGTGGACATGTGTTGTGCTGCCCCTGGCTGCTAGGCCAGAGTCTGAGGCCTATCCCTGGGACATCTGGCTGCTAGGCTGTCTAAGGGCCTATCCAGAAGTAAGAGAGCAGTGGACTGCGGCTTGCAGTCCAACAAGAAGTGACGGTTCTGCCGGCCGGAGAACTTGTCGTGGTCGGAGGTAGAGGGGAAGCTGTTGCCACTAAGGGACCAACCACCTTATTACCAGGGACCACAGTGAGTAGCTGAAGCAATTACTGGAGCAGCATTCTTACCAACTGGGGACGGTGAAGAATTGGGAAACTTCAGCAGGTGTCAAGCCAAGGACCCAGCCAGCAGAGGTGACGCTTGCAGAGAAGCCTTGTGTGCCAAGCCAGGGACCGAGCAGGCCAGTGGTGTGAAGCTTGAGGAGTATCTGTGAGTGCCAAGCTAGGGACCCAGCAGGGAAGTGGGGATGACACTTGAGGAAGATACTCAGTGAGAAGGTTGGAAGAGCTCAGGGGATCCAGTGGCAGTGGATCAGCAAGTCTAGTGAGAGAGACTGGGAGCTCAGTGGAGTGAAGATCTACAAGAAGTGATTGTAGAGGAAGTACAGAAGTTTGTTACAATTTGTGTTAGAAACTGTTGTAAGACTGTTGCCATAGGAGACAGCAATCCTGCAAATGCAGATGTGGTGTCCTGCTGGGTGCCTTTCCCTGCATGGCTGTCTACCTATAGAAGTCTTGAAGTCTCAGAGTCTGTTAATTAACATTGCAACTATCTAAGGGTGTGCTGGCCCTAAATCCTCTCTCCCACAGTTCTGTTCAAGAGACAATAAATCTCTTTGCATTCAAGAAGTGTCTGGCACCCATCAATCTACCTTGCATTACACCCACCATGCCTTGTAACCCACTCTACACAGAAGTATATCCCTAACTCTGGAGGTTCTCATTAGACTTAAGAGGACACGGGACCTTGCTACAAATATGGTAGATAACATGTATTTCATACAGAAAATATATTAACATGATTATATAACAGCATGGTAACATATTGGTTCATATTATAAACATTATTAATAAAACAGAATCATTGTGACCTGTCTCCACAGTATAAAAACATAACCTTAATTCGTTGGTGTACTCCAGTAAGGCATAATCGGTAACATGTTCGTAACAGTATTGGGATATAAGAAGGGGGCATCTAATAGCTCAATGCGTTTCGGGGCTGCTGCCACTCATCAGGAGAAGATGTAAGGTAGGTGTCTAAGAATAATATAAAAAAAGCAAGAAGTAAAATTTGTTGCCTGGGTCTATCTATAGGAAGAGGAGGAAAAAAGCAAAAAGAAAATGGAAACAAATTGTACCTAATACTACTTACAGATACACTTGTGAATCTGGGCACAAGTGTGGAGAGCTGGAAGCTGGCCACAAAGGTTATCAGCCACGGGAGATGAGGTGGTACACCCATGACAAAGCAGCAGGAGACACTGCGTGAGGATTGAGTCACTGTTTGGAGTTGCCTTTGTAGAGTTTATACAAAGTGCTGTCGGTGAAGAAAAAAAAAATTTAATTTGACCGTTGAAGGAACCTTGTACTTTGAATACTTTGACTAGAAACCAAGTTTAGTGTGTAGCCACTGTGATGTCCTGGGGTAGAAGCTTCCCCACTGACATTTGTGGATGGGGGAGTCCAGTATTCAGGCTGCCCTCTACTGAAGAGAACAGGTGATCTGTTCCCCAAGGGAATAACTGCTTTGCAGAAAGTAACCCCGTATTACACGCTCATTTTACCTTGTTAATATGTAGGGATGAGCAGAACACCCTCCGCTTCGGTTCGTTTACATCACCGGGTGGCCCCGCCCTCAGTTATATAAGGCGGATCGGTTGGTCCGTCGGGTGATGTGAACTTACATTGTGGGACATTTTTACAGTGGATGTAAACCCCATTTTTTTTTATGTCATAATGTAGAGAATGAGATTTCCTTTCTTTTGAGCCCAGTCTTGCCACACAGATTTACTCGAGGCCTGAGCAATCCTCTTTTATTGTTCAGTTAGAGAAATATTGACAAAGTCTTGAAAACTTTGTCAAAAACGCCCCCTTGCTGTGAGTGACAGGTGATTTACATATCATGCACTAGCCTGAGACAGGTTATCATCAGATCACTGGATGTTCTACTCTGCCCAGCTCTGACTACATACATGTCCCCTAAATCACTTGTCTGTTCACTGCATCCTATGATGAGAAACATCCAGTCAAAACACAGTAAAGCTGGGAGAGCTGGAGGGGAGGGGAGGGGGGTGTGATTATTTTCTATACCCACTGTATGTCCACGGCCCATATGAATGAATAAATGTCAATAAAGGGAGCAGCCACAGAAACACCAAGGCCAAGGAAAGATGAGAGGAACAACAGCAGTAAACAAAATAATAATATCCAATAGGATGAAGCCCATCACCAACCAAGCACTCAACACTGGACTGACCCAATGTTATAAGGTCCCTGATTACTGCCAATCCAACAATTACCCAAAATAATAGTGACATAACTTCAGGATTTAGATTTTCCCATTATAAAGTAGAGAATCTTTCCATATCTGATGAAAACCTATGGTTTGGATAACTGTTATGCCCCATACACGCGGTCGGACATTCCGACCACATAATCCGTCGGATTTTTTCCAACAAATTTTGGCCGAAACTTGTCTTGCATACACATGGTCACACAAAGTTGTCGGAAAATCCGATCGTACCGAACCAGGTGACGTACAAAACGTACGACGGGACTACGAAGAGGCCAGTAGCCAATAGCTTTTGTCCCCAAATGTATTCTGAGCATGTGTGGCACTTTGTGTGTCGGAATTCTATGCACACGATCGGAAAAAGTCTGATCAGATTTTGTTGTCGGAAAATTTTAGGTCCTGCTCTCAAACTTTTTCCGTCTGAGAATTTTCCCGACAACATAATCCGATCAGACTTTTTCAGTCGGAATTTCCGACCATGTGTACGGGGCATTACTTTACATAACAAGGAACGCATGCATGACGATATAACTATCCTGCACCCATACAAGAAGAACAGGGACTCTGGAGGTAAGCCTGTCTAGTTGCTGTAAAAGTAAAGGACATATGGCTGTGTCTACAAGATGTATCTCATTGAAGATTTGAATGAGCCTTTACAGCATTGAGAATGTACAAACAGCCAGTTCTGATATCAACACATGCTGTGTAATAGATAGGAAGGACCACAGACTTTTAATACAGGAGAGTGAACTATAATCAGACTGAGACTCCAAAGGACACAACATATATAATCCAACTTAAAATAATACCTTTGATCTGTGCATGTAGCTTTAATGTGACACTGGTGGTAATTGCAGGTTATAAAGTATTTGTAAAGTCATACCATAAACACGTTCACCAAACATGCCCTATTCAGTGCCTTAAAAAAGTATTCGAACTCCTTAAAAATTGTCCTAATTTTGCCATCTTACAATCACAAATGTAAATGTCTTTTATTGGGATTTTATGTAATAGACCAACACAAGTTAGCACATAATTGTGAAGTGGAAGGAAAATGATAAATAGTTTTCAAATAAATCAGTGAAAAGTGTGGGTTGGAAAATTACAGCTGCAAGTCTTTTTTGGGATGTCTCTACTAGCTTTGCACATCTATTGAGTGACATCTTTTCCCATTCTTCTTTGCAAAATAGCTCAAGCTCTGTCAGATTGGACGGAGAGCGTCTGTGAACAGCAATTTTCAGGTATTTCCACAGATTCACAATTGGATTTAGGTATGGACTTTGACAGGGCCATTCTAACACATGACTATGCTTTGATCTAACCCATTCCATTGTAGCTCTGGCTGTATGTTTAGGGAAGTTGTCCTGCTGGAAGGTGAACCTCTGCCCCAGTCTCAAGTCTTTTGCAGACTCTTAACAGGTTTTCTTCTAAGATTGCCCTGTATTTGGCTCCATCCATCTTCCCATCAACTTTGACCAGCTTCCCTGTCCCTGCTGAAGAAAAGTATCCCAACAACATGATGCTGCCACCACCATGTTTCATGGTGGGGGGTGGTGTGTTCAGGGTTATGTACATTAATAGTTTTCCGCCACACATAGCGTTTTGCTTTTAGGCCAAAAAGTTACATTTTGGTCTCAGCTGACCAGAACGCCTTCTTCCACATGTTTGTCCCCCACATGGCTTCCCACAAACTGCAAATGGGTCTTCTTATGGCTTTCTTTCAACAATGGCTTTCTTATTGCCATTATTCCATAAAGACCAGATTTGTGGAGTGCACGACTAATAGTTGTCCTGTGGACAGACTCTCCCACCTGAGCTGTGGATCTCTGCAGCTCCTCCAGAGTTACCACGGGCCTCTTGGCTGCTTCTATAGTTAATGCTCTCCTTGCCCGACCTGTCAGTTTAGGTGGACATCCATGTCTTGGTAGGTTTGCAGTTGTGTCATACTCTTTCCATTTTCAGATGATGGATTTAACATTGCTCCATGTGATGTTTTTTTTTATAACCTAACCCTGCTTTATACTTCTACACAACTTTATCCTAGACCTGTCTGGTGTGTTCCTTGGCCTTCATAATGCTGTTTGTTCTCTAAGGTTCTCTAACAAACCTCTTAGGGCTTCACAGAACAGCTGTATTTATACTGAGATTAAATTACACACGGGACTCTATTTACCAATTAGGTGACTTCTGAAGGCAATTGGTTCCACTAGATTTTAGTTAGGAGTATCAGAGTAAAGGGGGCTGAATAACAAATGATATAGCGATCCAAAATTTCTGGGCACCCTATAACTCTATGCGTTTCATGGATTGATCTCCACTTCCTCAGGAGTGGATGCAGAAAATAGAGTGTAAGGTGATATAAAAAGACCAAAGTAAAATCGTGTATGTAATGATCATATTCCAAGAGGGAGGTATTATAGGGGCGAAGCCCTAATACTTACATGTCAGCTCAATAGGAGAGGGAAAGGAAACTCTAGCAGCCCTGTGTGTGGGGGGCATCGGGGAACGTCTACCCTGGGGCCTGAGCCAGGGGAACCTAGGTAAATTTAACGAAGAGGGAGGGAAGGGCAGACCAGGCATCTACTGTATGTCCAAGTGAATCCATAGATGTTGTGCATAAATAATGGCATATTGGCCATAATCATCTGTGAAAGCGTAATTAAATAACTATGTGTTATCAGTTTAACAATCCTTATAGAGTGACATGGTGAATGGGAGAAACAAAGTGAAACCAACACCAAGGTAAAGATTCTATAACTGATAAATAAAATAGGAGCAGAAAAAGTAACATCAGAGACGTGGTAGCGTGAACTGACTAAAATGGTCAAAGAAACGAGTGTATACAAAACAAAAGATGGTGAGATAGTAGTCCCACAGAATCTTACATGTCAAGATCCTTGGTAGGAATATAAGTTTGCCGTGTCCACTGGTGAAAGAGACAAAGAAGCATAGGATGTTCTCTTTGTATTGCTTGCTTTGTGTGAAATACCTGCCAGTCTCTCTGGCTTCCTGTTGAAAATTGACCACACTAGGCATAAGAGAACAGCGTGGTCAGTTTTCTGGCTGTACTGAGAACTCAGTCCGCTCTCTATTGATCAGACATGTCCTGACGCATCCACCTGCACAGCCATACGCTGGGAAAATCAATGTGCTAGGTATTTATAATGTTTTTTTTATATCTATACACACATGTTTTGCCTCTCATTTCTATTTTAAACTGAATGGGTTATTTTTACAAGGTACATATATTTTAATGGTATGTAATAAGAGGCATTTTAGTAGCTGTAGGGGCTGACCTTAAAGCAGTAGGGGTCAAAAAGATTGTGGGACTACTGACATAAATTCACACTTTAGAAACTTGGTCCTTGAAAAAAGGTACGAGTTACAACAACTCAAAACTCTATTAAATGACAAATTCCTTTTTAGACTGAAAACACATCAAACTAAAACCTGTAGACATCTCTATTAATATGGAAACAAGTGATAAGCAGTGATAAGCTTAATCTACCCAATACTGGAACTATATTGTCAGAGTGCATAATTGGCGGTTATGCTAGGCCTAGACTGACTGGGTATGCACTATCCATAGAAAAAGCGATAGAAAAGGGAAAAAGAGGAACATGAGGGTATTTGTAGGATGGTTTATTTGGAGGGGCAGTTTTTAACAGAAAGGGCAGTCCTTGTTCTTTTGTCAGCTTGCGTTGGGGCACTTTCAGAAGTGTTGGTGCACTTAACAACAGTTTTAATAAACCAGCATGCAATAATAGCCAGTAGAGAAGTAATATACTGTAGATATGGCACAGGTGCAGTATCAATGGGGTATAGGTGTGGAATGGGTAAGGCACAGGTGGAGTATGGATGAGGTATACTTAGTGTCTTGCCTCCAGTGACTCAGTTCCTGTTAACACGGTGACTAATGGGCAATTAGCCCTCTCACCAGTCCCTAGAGTGCAGCTACAAGCTTATGCTGTAGAATGCAGGTGCCTTGCTGTCTCTCTCTCACTCTCTCTTTCTAGGATGTCCCTGGAGTCCAGCTGTGGGAAGCAGAAGGTGAGAGGATGCTCCAGTCTCCCTGTGGCAATGGTGCAGTGCAATCACTGTGGTCTGTGCTGTATGACTTCTTCCTGGTTCTCTGACTCTGGTTTTGCCTCCCAACAGTCTGAAAGCAAGCCGCAGATGTGCACTACTCGATTCCCATGGTACCAAGAGAATGAAGTTTCTCAGGCAGTTTCTTTAAAAGTCATCTCACTACTCCCCCTGCTCCTCAGTGCCTCTTGAGAACTGTACCAAAAAGAGTCCATTGGCCCCATTGTGTGGCTGTTGTCTTGAACTAAAACTCCCACGGTTCTCAGTGCTCTGCCTTGGAGTCTATTGGCTGACTTGGCTATGACTCTTCCCTTGCTGGCGTGAGGGGATAGGGCAGTAGAAAAATCAGCATCACAGTACAGTAGAGAGTGGAGCAACAACGAACATTGTCCCCTTCTCCATGTTGTTGTAGCCCAGAACCTGCCTACAGTAATGCCACCCGGCAAGTCTGTCCACTGTTCCTTGTCCAATATTTCCCTGCAACTCCTTCTGTGTGAAATCCTCCCTAAGCGTGATATTCAAAGCCTGACTCAACCCAGGATTTTAAGTAGAAATTCACGCTAATACTAAAATCTCTAAATCTACTGACATCCACGATCTAACACTAACCTATCTAGCCCTGTAAAGAAGAAATTGCTATACATACCTTTTCTGAAAACGCTCCGGTCCCGCGCTGAGCTGTCAGCGGCGGCTTCGCTGTGCAGGCGGGTGCAGAGGAGGCAGCAGACAAGGGAAGTGGGTGATGTCAATTCCCATTCATTTCACAGGCATTGTCGACTGTCTCTTCCACAGAGCTTCCGCCTCTAGGGACCGCATTGGATCGGCTTCAGAAAAGGTCTAGATAGGTTAGCCTTAGATTGTGGATGCCAGTAGATTTAGAGATTTTAGTAATAGGGTGAACTTCCGCTTTCAGGACTTGCAAAGAAATAGCTATTCAAATGATGTGATCTACAGCCAATTATTGTAATGGTCTTATTTACTGCTTATTTGGCCAAAATGGTTCATAAGTTTACATATACTTTAAGGTAAATCCAGTGAATCTTATAACTGTAGTACCCTGGAGTTTAGGCAGGGTCGCTCCTCACAAATTTACTTGCCAGGAATAATTATCCTGGTTGATTGTTAGGGAGAAATCAATGGATCTCTAAGTTTGGCCTGGTTGCATCTTCTACCACTGGGTGGCCGGGTACTTGGTGGTACTAGATATGAAAAGGAAAAACCCAAGGTCAGGTTATGGGTATATGGGGTATCTCAGCCAATTGGCAGGGGTTTTCTTGAATCCCTTGGCCTGCTGGGAGAGCCTATATATTCGGGTGAGGTCAGGTGATCTATGTTCTGTGCCACCTGGACATCATTGATTAAGTCACTTTGGCGAAACATGTCTGGGTATGGTAACATGGCAACTGTGAGGAGCATTTAACATTCAACGTTCCAGTTACTGGGTGTGCTGTGCCGTTTGAAGTGAAGTGAAGTGAAAGAGAAAGGAGACAGTGTGGAGGGTGAGACATATTAGTATTAACGCCGGGTCCGCCGAGACCATAATATATCGGGTCACCACTGCTGGGTCCTTGTTTCCTGTTGAAAAGATTATGCTGAAGTGCCTTATTTGTATATGAAGGATTGCAACTATCTAACATTCTGTCTGGATCCATCTGTGACCCATGTGGAGCTATTAAGCGAGTTGGCCGAGCATGAGAGTGCAAGGCATATACTGTTGGTGAGTGCGTTTCCTTAGGGTGCAGTAGCACTGAACACAGGTGGTGTGGTGGAAGATATTTTTCAAGTCACTCCAAGAACTTTGTTTAAAGACACTTCAAAACTTTATTTGCTTCAGGATTTTTTATTTACTTTTCTGTCACTTTTTGAAACATTATCACTACAAGTAACAGTTTATGGACTTTTGTTTGGATTTGTTTTCCTTATTTGGACACCTGCAAGAAATATATAATCACACTTCACTTTAATTTTTCACTTTATGTATATAGGTGATTAATTGTGTTGTTGTTTTTTTAGCACTGTTTATACAGGGTGATTATTTTTCAGTATTGTTTACACAGGTTAAATATTTAGTTTATTCACAGACACTGTGATTATTAGCGCTGCTGTTTTATTCATTTAAAATCACTTTACATTATTTATCTATTTAAGTAGCTGCTTAGTTTATTTTTATACACATAGGTGTTTAATTAATTTTTCTTTGTGCGCAGTGGTGGTGTGGAATAGTAGGAGGGCGAACGATTTTCATACCAGTTTATTTTGGTGTATTTGAAGCACCTGATTGGAGCCACAGGCTCTAATAGGCGTCAAAAAGTTGACCTGCAAGCGCCATGTTTGGCGCTCGCAGTTCACCCAGGTTTTTTAGAACAGTGAACGAATATTCGCTTTCCTAACACTGAACCGCCTCTGCGCCAATCAGGTGCTTGGGTCTGTTACCCATCACCTGTAGGCTGAAACGTCAGGCACTGTTATTGGACGCCTATCAGGAGGAGAGGACGGGAGGAGAGGATGGGAGGAGAGGGTGGGAGAAGACGCATGGAGGACATCGCTCGCCGTCTCCCGCTGCCCCACCAAGACAGGGTAAGTGCTGGGCAGATGGCAAGTGGGTGGGGGGGTCACAGTGGCAGCATTTGATGGCACAGTGGCATTTGATGGGCACAATGGTAGCATTTGATGGCACAGTGACAGCATTTGATGGCACAGTGGCTGCAATTGATGGGCACAGTGGCGGCAATTGATGGGGACAGTGGCTGCGTTTGATGGGTTTTTTTTTTTCTGAATTTTTCAGTTTGTTTGCGGCCCCCCAAATTTTTTTAGCACCAGCCACCACTGGTCTGGCGCCCGATAACTTTATCAATCTTGCACCCACTATGCCTCACAACCCACCACATATAGAAGGATGTGGACCTGGAGGTTCTCATCAGACTGGAGGAGGCCGGAGACCTTGCTACACAACTTTAACACCATTGCAGCATTAGATGATTAATATTGGGAATCCTCTGGTTTTACTAGTTGCCTAAAATTGCTCTTTTTTCTCACTAAACATATACTGTACATTTTTTTCTTTGCTAAGCAATCAATCTCATTAAAATGCAAAGAAAAACCAACTTTATAGAAAATGCAAGCTCGCTCTACCTTTTCCATATCAGGCACTAATCAGGAGCTGCGGCAGTATTGTTAGGATTGTGCGAAGCCGCCAACGAAGTCGATTAGTCCTAATGAACGTTATTATACCCTGCACCAGGTTTCGCGAATTTGCCGCATGTTTATATTTTCATTTGCATAGGACGGTAATATGGAACAAGTTCGACAATAACTTCTTTAATAGATTCGGCTGACCCAAGCTGTTTAAAATTATGCTCGGCGGTTTCCTATTTGTTCTGCATTAATGCTGATTAGTAAGATGTTACCACATACAAGATACCTACATGAAATGTTTGTGTTTTTGTTTTGATACAATTACGTTAAATTTAAATGTTTCATGAGATTCATTACGCCCATAATCCCCCTCCGAGGTGCCGCAACTCATATCTTTGTTCCTGTGCTTGTAAACATGTTTTGTATTGAAAAAGAGAACAGTTTGATTACATTCATAAATTAGTTCACACTGTCTAAGGACAAAGGGATAACGGAGACAGCAGGGCGTGATGTAGCTTCTAGACAGGGCTGCTTTAAACTTGGCGTTATGGTCTAAGAACTTTAAATAAGTTTGCTTATCATTCTTATTTTTGTTTATTAAATGTAAGGCCACAACCGATGGAAATCAAAATAACATGGACATAGACAATCTATCATGGGTCATTTCTGGTACCATTGCTAGGCTGAAGCTACCTAAGATACAGCAACTAGGAATGTCCAAAAATCACTAGAAACTCCCTTAAAATGTTACTAAACCCAGGACCCTGCATTCACTATATCTGGTCTCTCATTGTACACAGAATATGGAAATGTAATCATTTTAGTAAATATAAACTGCTAAATAACTTTTCTCATCAGCAGAATACAGTATAGCAGTCTTGTGGATTCTATCAGTGTCCGGCCGAGCACTAGTTAAAGCTTGTAGGAGGATTTTTCATTCTCCTCTGACTGTCCTATAAGGCTGCATGACCCCTGACCCTCTGTCTGGACAGTGCTGATTGGCCCTCACATGCACCCTCTGGAAAAAAAAAAAATTCTAGCAATACACACCAAACTGAGCCTGTGCAGAGTGCCCCCAAGGCTCTGTACTATCAGGAGGGGGCTTGGGGAATGTGGAAGAAGGGGAGAATCGGAGAATACAGGATCAAACAGCCTTTTTACACAATGTGCAGGATTAACCCCCTAGGTTCCACAGTGAGTATCACAAGCATGATTTACTGCATATATACAGACTGATTTTACTGTTGAGGGTTTAGTAACACTGTAAGTATAGCTATTTTTGAGGTTTAGGATGGAGTAGAGAAAGTTTAGAACCCTTCTCAAGTTTGAATGCTCTTTGTGTCCCCATTAGGCAGATCTGCCATCTTTATTTGTCCAGTTGACCATTTTAACTGAGCTAGAAAGGGATGTGAAATCCAATATATTTTGTGCTTTAGGATGGAGTAGAGAAAGTCTAAAACCCTTCTCAGGTTTTTTTGCTTTTTGAGGCAGAACTACCGTCTTTATCTGCCCTGTTGACTATTGCCACTGAGACAGAAATTTTGCTAGAAAATAGCTTAGAACCCCCAAACATTATATATTTTCTTAGCAGAGACACTAGAGAATAAAATGGAGATTGCTGCAATACTTTATGTCACACTGTATTTGTGCAGTGGTCTTACAAATGCAATTTTTGGGAAAAAAAAATCACTTTTTTTAATCAAAAAATAAGAAAACAGTAGTTAGCCCAGTTTTTTTGTATATTGTGAAAGATGATGTTACGCTGAGTAAATTGATACCCAACATGTTACGCTTTAAAATTGCGTACACTCGCGAGGGCTGTAGAGGGAGATGTGTGCAGAAGTAAGGGGATGGGGATGCAGAGGTCAGAGCCCAGGAGGGATAGGAGTGTGATGTTGACAGCCTGTGAAAGAGAGCTAAACCCTGCACACTAAGCATAGCACACTCCTAAATCCAGCACTCTGTTTGTAGCGCACTCCTCAACCCTGCACTCTGTACATTGTACACCTCTGAACTCTGTATGTAGTGCACCCCTGAACTATGTACTCTGTGCATAGGGCACCCCTGAAACTATACTTTGTACATACCGTACCCTCGAACACTGTACTCTGTACATAACTCACTGCTAGTATTTATTGTCCCTTTAAGAGCCTCACAATTTGTCCACATACACTATTTAATGCGGTTCTGCAGGGAACGTGGTTGAGTTTCTGCACATATTCTCTGAGAAAAAAAAGCCCTGGTAAATCTATCTAGTCTTACAGATACAGATACAACCGGCCCTTTGAGGGCAACCATAATGCTGTTACGGCCCATGTTTAATTTGAGTTTGACACCGCTGCTTTAAGCGATTACTTTATATCCTGATTGTAATCATCAAATATTGTGGTAAAGGTGTAGATGTAGAGTATCTAACCCCCCCACTGCTTGCCAGTACTTGGGCTTACCGTTTCCACCGGAGCACCCGCGAAACGATCCAGTGTGGCCAGCTGGTCATAGAGGCAAGGAAAGACTAGGTTGTCTTTGATCACCTCTATGGCCTTGAAGGATGGCAGCGACGTCTAGGGCAGAAGTAATAATTTTTATTTTTTTAAAGCAAAAGATCAAATTTTTAGTTTTTTTTAATCTTTTGTTTTTAAAAGTAAAGCAGAGATTTGGAGTCTTTTTGACCCCAGATCTCTCTACACAGAGGATCTGTCATTCTTATTTCTATTTCAAGGGATGTTTACATTCCTTATAATAGGAATAAAAGTAATCATTATAAAAAAATTAAAGGGACAGTGTTAAAAAAAAAAAATTAAAGCACCCCCATCCCTTCAGGCTCGCATAAATGGTGTTCGCACCACACATGTGAAGTATCGCCACGATCGTTAGAGCTAGAGCATAATTCTAGTGCTAGACCTCCTCTGTAACTCTAAACAGGTAATCTGTAAAAAAAAATTAAAGCGCCACCTATATAGATTTTTACGTTTCGGAATTTGTCGCCATTCAACAAGCTTGCCTAATTTTAAAGCATGGCATGTTAGGTATCTATTTACTCGGCGTAACATCATCTTTCATATTACATGAAAATATTGGGGTATATATTGCATTATTTAATTTATTTATTAAAGTGTATTTTTTCCCCAAAAATTGAGTTTAAAAAAAACGCTGCGCAAATACCGTATGACATAAAAAAAATTGGAAGATCGCCTTTTTATTCCACAGGGCCTCTGCTATATATATATATATATATATATATATATAGTATCTCACAAAAAGTGAGTACACCCCTCACATTTTTGTAAATATTTTATTATATCTTTTTATGTGACAATACTGAATAAATTACACTTTGCTACAATGTAAAGTAGTCAGTGTACAGCTTGTATAACAGTGTAAATTTGCTGTCCCCTCAAAATAACTCAACACACAGCCATTCATGTCTAAACCACTGGCAACAAAAGTGAGTACACCCCTAAGTGAAAATAAGTATCACGTGATTAGTTAGTGTTACAGGGTCTCAGGTGTGAATGGGGAGCAGGTGTGTTACATTTGGTGTTATCGCTCTCACTCTCTCATACTGGTCACTGAAAGTTCAAAATGGCACCTCATGGCAAAGAACTCTCTGAGGATCTGAAAAAATAATTGTTGCTCTACATAAAAATGGCCTAGGCTACAAGAAGACCCTGAAACTGAGCTGCAGAACGGTGGCCAAGACCATACAGCCGGGTTGTGGGGATGAGGCCCTTGTCCTCATCAACATAGGGACAAGGTGCTTTGGGGGGGACCCCAAAGCCCCCTCCCAATGTTGAGGGCATGTGGCCTGGTATGGTTCAGGAGGGGGGGCGCTCTTTCGTCCCCCCCTCTTTTCCTGCGGCCTGCCAGGTTGCATGCTCGGATAAAGGGTCTGGTATGGATTTTTGGGGGAACTCCACGCCATTTATGTTTTTTATTTGGCGCAGAGTTCCCCTTAAAACCCCGGAAGGGTCTGGTATGGATATTTAGGGGGAACCCCACATCATTTTTTTTTTAATTTGATGCTGGGTTCCCCTTAATATCCATACCAGACCTGAAGGGCCTGGTAATTGAATTTGGGGGAACCCCACGCTTTTTTTTTTATCAATGACTGTTCTCTGTATTACGGGGAGCCGACAATTCATTATAGCCGCGAGTGCTTTTAAATAGCTTTTTTTCCTGCAGAAATGACACTTTGTGCAGGGACAGTTCTAAGCACGGGAAACATGAGCCCCTTTACAGGCATACTATACACACCTCCCACGTACGAAATTTAAAGGAATATTACACTTTTGTTGTTTCACTTTTTTAAAACTTTTGTTTGCATTGATACATGTCCCCTGGGGCAGGACCCAGGTCCCCAAACACTTTTTAAAAATCAATGACTTTCATTGATCAATGACAATTCATTATAGCCGCGAGTGCTTTTAAAAGACTTTTTTTCCTGCAGAAATTACACTTTGTGACAAACTTTTAAAAAGCGCCATTACATTGCCGAACACCAAACTCTAACCCGAACATACAGTAAATTGTTCGGGTTCGGGTCCGGGACCCAAAAACCCAAAAGTCCGGTACAAACCCGAACTTTACAATTCGGTTCGCTCAACCCTAGTTATAAGTAATTTTCTAGCAAAAAATACTGATTTAGACGTGCTTACAAAAAGTGCAAGAAAAGGCCTGGTCTTCAAGTGGTTAATATTTCAGTATGGCAAGTTAATTCCTAACTACTGAGCAAAGGATAAAATGGCAGGGGGTTTTAGCCATTCCATACTCTGCCAAAACTAAAATTAAAAAAATAGCTATGCATACACTTTAGGAACAGTCCTTTTTTACTGTTTGATGCTGTTAGATCATACTTAGCCTCGGCATTAGGCAACCACAATGTTGGTTGGTTGGTGAGGGACGGCGAGTGGAGGTTTGTACAGCAGGGACGGCTTCTTCTTTATTTTTTGTAAATATTTATCAACTAATACATTAAAAAAACTTAGCCTGGTACATTGGTGCCTTGTAAAAGGAAAAGAAACTTCAAGAATAAGGGGAATGGAGCTAGCTCCCAAGGAACAAGAATTTTGGCTTTCTGCAGCCAATACATGACAGCTAGCGAATTGCTACAGTTTGTTATTCTGCACACAATTCTAATGCCTGTAGAGCGCACCCTAGGGGATGGAAGGAGTATAGAGCAATATGGCTCAATAGACTTGTGTGTTTAGCCAAGCATTTTTTTTCTGAATAAACTGCCATAAGCTTAACTCAATGCTGATGACAGTCTAGTGAGTAAAATTTAAAGCACAGGCTCTGGAGGCAATATGTGTCCAAGCCTTAAAGAAACTGTCAGCCAAACATCCCTTGAATCATTACAGGCTGGAAGTAGGCCTAGAATTATTTTAAATCAGAGGCCAAAGATGCCAGAGTTTGTAACACTTGAAAATTGTTGTTGCAAATGGTTGTTTTATTTAGAAAATACTCCATAAATGTAACCACACCACCATCTTTTTTTTTTTTAAAGCTGAACTCCATAAATATAAAAAAGACACAAATTAATACAGTTTTTATAAATCATTTTTTTTTTTTAATACAAGCAATGTAAGTATTCCTCAGTTTTGCTTGATCTATGCAAGTTATATTTATTTGTAGTATTTAGCAATTTCTTGGTTTATATGCGATTTTATATGCGATTAATGCAAGTTTTTTTGCAGTATTTAGCATTTTTTTTGTTTTATATGGGATTTATAGTAACACTGTTCACAGTATATATGGTTACTAATTTGCACTTTTTTGTAAGTTGTGCCCAACAACTGTCTTCCTATATTTTAGCGCTGCATTTTTTTCTGCACATTTATTTTATACCTTATATCTGGGTTATAGTGTACAACTGCTGCATGCTGTTTTTTACCAAGAGCGGACATTACCTTCTTTTTTAACTTGAAAATGTGTCGATCCAATTTCAATCGGTGCAAACACCCAGTGCTCCCCACAGGATAAATAGGGCAAATATATCTGCTTACCAGATATTAAGACCTCCCAAGGTATAAATGCGCATCAGGGAGCAATCACTCCTCACTACGGGTATATCGATATTATCCTTCAAGGGAACTCCAGAATCCGATCATACAGTAAAACATATGGAAGAGGAAGATAGACTCATTGCGCAACATTTGTTTAACCCCTTCAGATCCGTTCTATAGCCAAATACCCTGGCATTTCTGGCTGTGGGTAACTTGAGTAAGAACAAATGATTACTGTAGCATTTTCTTCCTGGAATACATTTGCCCTTAGCTCAGGCATGCATGCAGGAGACTTGTTCCTAGCCGAGTAAACTCCTCCTCCTCTCCTCCCCTCCCCTTCTGAAGACTTCTGGGATGTATGACATAATTTTCCTAGGCCAGAAACCAGAAATTATCTGAAGAAATGTAAAAATAAAAAACAGTTTTAACCCCTTTCTGCCCTCGCTATAGCTGAAAGACGGTTACAGCACGGGCTTAATTTGCCATGGGGGGGCGTACATGTTCATCATCCTGTGATCGCGCTACCCGCATACTTCCTTCGGACTCAGTTGATCACAGATCCGGGTAAAGGGCCAATCACATCTGATCACGGGAGTAAACACAAGCCGGTTATCAGCTTTTCTTTATTCACGCTAACAGTGTAGGGAGAGAAAAAGAGAGCCGAAAGCCGACTTGTGTTAAAAGGACATCAGCACAGATAATCAGAGCACTGGTTATTAGTGTCCTGATTATCAGTGCAGTCCCAACAGTGCCCACCAGTGCTGACAATCAGTGCCTCCTCATCAGTGTCTTCTATCAGTGCTGCCTACAAATGCCCATTAGTGCTGCCTACCAGTGCCTATCAGTGTCCATCAGTGGCACCTATCACTGACTTTAAGTGCTGCTTATCAGTGTCCATCAGTGCCACCTATCAGTGTCCATCGGTGCAGCCTATCAGTGCCCATCAGTACAGCCTCATCAGTGCAGCCTCATCAGTGCATATCAGTGAAGGAAAAAAATTACCTGTTTGCCACAAACTGTTGTGGAAGATGTCCTGTCTTGTTCCTGTGCCAAAGATACCACGTCCTTGTGGCTCCAAGGATTATAAACCAGTGACTTTGACCTCCCACATTGTTTTATATCAGTTATGACCCATTTTTAGAAAATGTTTAGGCCCTTTGCAGTTTCCATAAAAGCCTCAACTGAGGGTTGAGGGTGCTATAATTTTCATGGTAAATCGTATGTATGATAAGTCAGCAAGCACTGTGAGGGTCATGTTTTTTTACTTCTCCAGTGCTTTTGATACTATTAGGCCAGATCTTTTGGGCGAGAAGCTAGCAGCAATACAGGTTGATGTTTTGCTTGTGTCATGGATTGTAGACTACCTGACAGGAAGACCGCAGTATGTGCGTTTGCAAGACTGTGTGCCAGATAGGGTGATCAGCAATATTAGGGTTCCGTTCTCTCTCCCTTTATTTTTACTGTCTACACCACTGATTTCAGCTACCAGACAGAGTCTTGCCATCTTCAGGAGTTTTCTGATGACTCTGAGGTAGTGGGATGTATCAGGGATGAGGAAGAGACTAAGTATAGGACTGTGGTGGAATTTTTTGTTCACATGGTGTGAGGTTAATTATCTGTATCTAAATGTGACAAAGACAAAGGAGCTGTTTGTGGATTTCAGAAAGAGGAAGCCACCAGTGACCCCAATCTCCATCCGAGCAGTGGATTTTGTTGAGTGTTACAAATATCTGGGGGTGCACATAGATAATAAGCTGGAAGGAGCAGGAACACTGAGGTACTCTATAGGAAGGGCCAGAGCCACCTCTAATTTTTGAGGAGACTGAGGTCCTTTAACATCTGCCGGACGATGCTGAAGATGTTTTTTGTGTCTGTGGTGGCCAGCGCTCTCCCGTAGGCAGTGGTATGCTGAGGAAGCAGGCTTAGGGTGTCCGACCCAAACAGACTCAACAAACTGATTTACAAGGCGAGTGATGTTATTGGATTGGAATTGGAGTCTTTTACAACAGTGTTGGAGAGGAGAATGTTGTTCAAGTTACGTTCAATCTTGGACAACTCCTTCCATCCACTCCACAATACGCTGATCAGTCTGCAGAGTAAGGATGAGCCCGGTGTTCGATTCGAACCCATGTTCGAATCGAGCACCGGGTGTTCGCTCGCTCGGCGAGCCCAGAACTATTGGGACCGCTCGCATCAAATTCGTGTGATGCGAGCGGCCCCGCAATGCATTGCGGCCCGCGCAGTGCAATGCTGGCTGATGATTGGCCAAGCATGCACTGTGACCCCGCATGCTTGGCCAATCACAGCGCCGGCAGCGAGGAGAGCCATAATTGGCTACAGGCAGGATGCCTGTAGCCAATTATAGCTCAGGGGCTTTAATACACGCCCCACGGTATAAGAGGCCGCCGCTGCGGCGGCCTCGCATATTATGTTTCACTCACAGTGTCAGCGTGTCAGTGTGCTGCTGACTGCTGACAACAATATGTTCTTTATTTCTGGGGATATGTGTGTGCATGCTGTTAGAACAGCATTGCAGTATCACATCTGGGGGGTGTCTATAGGTAGCCTGTGAAGGAGGGCAGGTTTCCTGTGCTTAGAACTTTCCCTGCAAAAAAGTGTCATTTTTGCAGGAAGAAAGCTATTTAAATCACTCGCGGCTAATGAATTGATGGCTCCTGTAACACAGAGAGCTGTCATTCATTAATAAAAAACAAAAAAAAAAGCGTAGGGGTCCCCCCAAATTCAATAACCAGGCCCTTCAGGTCTGGGATGGATATTAAGGGGGATCCCAGCCAAAAAAAAAAAAAAAAAAATGGCGTAGGGTCCCCCTCAAAATCCATACCAGACCCTTGAGGTCTGGTATGGATTTTAAGGGGAACCCTAGCCAAAAAAAATGGCGTGGGGTCCCCCTCAAAATCCATACCAGACCCTTATCCGAGCACGCAACCTGGCAGGCCGCAGGAAAAGAGGGGGGGACGAGAGCGGCCCCCCCCTCTCGCCTGAACCGTACCAGGCCACATGCCCTCAACATTGGGAGGATGCTTTGGGGGTCTAAGACCCCAAAAGCACCTTGTCCCCATGTTGATTAGGACAAGGGCCTCTTCCCCACAACCCTGGCCGGTGGTTGTGGGGGTCTGCGGGCGGGGGGCTTATCGGAATCTGGAAGCCCCCTTTAACAAGGGGACCCCCAGATCCCGGCCCCCCCCCTGTGTGAAATGGTAAGGGGGTACAAAAGTACCCCTACCATTTCACCAAAAAAGTGGCAAAAATGGTAAAAAGGACAGGAGACAGTCTTTGACAATTCCTTTATTAAAATCTTCTTTCTTCTTTCTTCATCCTTCGGTTTCTTCATCTTCTCCTTCCTTCATCTTCTTCCATCTTCTTCTTCCATTTTCTTCTTCCTCCGATCCGCTTCTTCTTGCGCTGGTCTTCTCGTCCTTCTCGTCCGGCATCTTCTTCCGTCGGCGTCGGCGTCGGTGTCTCTGTCTCTTCTTGGGCCGCTCCGCGCAATGGGAGGCTCCCGCTGTGTGAGGCTCCGCTCCGTCTGACAGGTCTTTTATAATGGAGGGCACCTGGTGACCCCCCCCCTCTGACGCACAGGGACGTCATGGGGAATTCCATGATGGCTTTCCCCATGATGTCAGAGGGGGGCGGGGTCACCAGGTGCCCTCCGTTTTAAAAGACCTGTCAGATGGAGCGGAGCCTCACACAGCGGGAGCCTCCCATTGCGCGGAGCGGCCCAAGAAGACACCGACACCGACGCCGACGCCGACGGAAGAAGATGCCGGACGAGAAGGACGAGAAGACCAGCGCAAGAAGAAGCGGATCGGAGGAAGAAGAAAATGGAAGAAGAAGATGGAAGAAGATGAAGGAAGGAGACGATGAAGAATCCGAAGGATGAAGAAAGAAGAAAGAAGATTTTAATAAAGGAATTGTCAAAGACTGTCTCCTGTCCTTTTTACCATTTTTGCCACTTTTTTGGTGAAATGGTAGGGGTACTTTTGTACCCCCTTACCATTTCACACAGGGGGGGGGGGGCCGGGCTCGGGGGGTCCCCTTGTTAAAGGGGGCTTCCAGATTCCGATAAGCCCCCCGCCCGCAGACCCCCACAACCACCGGCCAGGGTTGTGGGGAAGAGGCCCTTGTCCTAATCAACATGGGGACAAGGTGCTTTTGGGGTCTTAGACCCCCAAAGCATCCTCCCAATGTTGAGGGCATGTGGCCTGGTACGGTTCAGGCGAGAGGGGGGGCCGCTCTCGTCCCCCCCTCTTTTCCTGCGGCCTGCCAGGTTGCGTGCTCGGATAAGGGTCTGGTATGGATTTTGAGGGGGACCCCACGCCATTTTTTTTGGCTAGGGTTCCCCTTAAAATCCATACCAGACCTCAAGGGTCTGGTATGGATTTTGAGGGGGACCCTACGCCATTTTTTTTTTTTTTTTTTTTGGCTGGGATCCCCCTTAATATCCATCCCAGACCTGAAGGGCCTGGTTATTGAATTTGGGGGGACCCCTACGCTTTTTTTTTTTTCATTTTTTTTTTTTTTTTATCAATGACTTTTTTTTATGAATGAGTTTCAATGAATCACTGTTCTCTGTGTTACGGGAGCCGTGAATTAACATTAGCCGCGAGTGATTTTAAATAGCTTTTTTACTTTCAAAAATGACACTTTGCGCAGAGACAGTTCTAAACACGGGAAACATGCGCCCCTTTACAGGCATACTATAGACACCCCCCAGGTACGAAATTTAAAGGAATATTACACTTTTATTGTTTCAATTTAAGCATTATTAAAATCACTGCTCCTGAAAAAACGGCCGTTTTTAAAAAAAAAAATTTGCATTGATACATGTCCCCTGGGGCAGGACCCAGGTCCCCAAACACTTTTTATGACATTAACATGCATATTAGCCTTTAAAATGAGCACTTTTAATTTCGAACGTTCGCATCCATTATAACTAATAGGGTTCTAAAGCTCGCACGGACTTTAGGTCCGTTCGCGGGTTCTGGTGCGAGCCGAACGGGGGGGTGTTCGGCTCATCCTTACTGCAGAGTACCATCAGTGACAGATTGTTACACCCACAATGCACCACAGAACGACACAGGACATCATTTTTGCCTGTGGCGATCAAGATATATAATTCTTTTCTGTGAGGGCTGGAGGTGAAGAATTCGAATTAATTCTGGTTTATGATCAGGATTTTGTGTTTTTTTTTATAGTATGTTGGTATTGTGTTGGTTATTATTTGGGGTGTGTAAGAGAAAGTGGTGTAGTATTTAGATTTGGTAGTTTGACTGTCTGTTATTTTAATCTGTGCTATTTATTCTATTTTGTATTTTAATTGTATGGCTGTTTTATTTGTAGTGTAGTTTTTAATTTTGTTATTTGGTGTTAATGGTTGTTATTGGTAATTTTGTTGTGTTTTTGCATCTTGTTCAGTTTATTGTTGTGATCTTGTCTTGTCTTTGTTAAGTGTGTCTGTGTTGTAACAATTTCCCTTTGGGATTTATAAAGTATTCTGTATTCTGTAAAAATGTTTTTTTCTTTTTCCAAATTTTCAATCTTTTGAAATAAAAAACCCAGTGGTAAAAAAAAGCTCTGTGTGAAAAAAAAATGATAAAAATGTCATATGGGTACTGTGTTGCATGACCGCGCAATTGCCATTCAAATTGCAACAGCGCTGAAAGATGAAAATTGACCTGGGCAGGGAGGAGGTTAAAAGTTCCCAGTAGGCAAGTGGTTAAAAACAGGTAAATATGATAAACTTTCCTATCTATTTACTAATGTTAGCAGCATGATGATTAAAAATTATCAATGTTGATTGGGTGAGTAAAGTGCCACATTAAGTGTGACATGTTTTTCATAACGAATGACAATATGACCTTTTTTTCCACGTATGCTCACTTTTCTTGTAAGCTAGTTGCTCCAACAGGTGTGTGCTCACTTAAAGTTGGAGAAAATTAAAGAAAAAGTGGTTTATTCATTAGGAAATGCAGCAATTACATGCAGCTGAATGTGTGTGCCATATAAAGACTCCCTTTGGTTGACTTGCTCAGGGACAATAAAACAGCAGCTCATGTGTAAAACTCGACGTAGAGTTGTTCGCAACTCCCGACAGGCAGAACGCAGCTTCCAAACATGAATGCTTTATTATTTCTAGAAGACTCGTCTATTTTTACTCTACAACATCTTCACACTTCCAGGTGTTACTCTTCACAGCTGCTCATTACCAAGGAATGTCCTCGCTTTGTCTCCGGCTGAAGAATAACTTGTAATTACAATAGCAAGTGCCAAGTTTATATTTAGAAAGTCATGTTTCTCTTTCAGAAAACAGAACTTACATAGATCAAGTAAATCTACAATTGATGATAAAAGTGTGCACAAAAGAAAAAAAGCACACAAGTATAACACCATTTTACTATTGAGATCGATGGCACAACCATCGTTCCCTCCACACACGCCAAGGTGTTGGGTGTAATCCTAGACTCTGACCTCTCCTTCAGCCCTCACATCCAAACACTGGCTACATCCTGCCTCTTTAACTTTTGAAACATTTCCAAAATTTTCCCCTTCCTGACTAATGACATCACAAAATAATTTATTCACTCCTTGGTTATTTCCCGCCTTGACTACTGCAACTCTCTCCTCACTGACCTACCTATACACAGGCTACCCCTTCAGTCTATTATGAATGCTGCTGCTAGACTAATACACCTTACTAACCGATCCTTGACTGCCAATCCCTTCACTGGCTTCCCCTACCCCACCGTATAAAATTCAAAAGACTATCTACAACATACAAGGCCATCCACAACATCGCCCCCAGCTACATCAACAACCTCATCTGCAAATGTCTCCCAAAACATCCTCTCCGCTCCTCCCAAGACCTCCTGCTCTATAGCTCCCTTGTTACCTCCTCCCATGCTTACCTCCAAAACTTCTCCAGAGCCCCTAACATCCTTTGGAACTCCCTGCCCCAGTATGTCTGGTCAGCCCCTTATCTGTCTGCCTTTAGGCAATCCCTGAAAACTCACTTATTCAGGGAAGTCTTCCCCACCTCAACCTAAGATCTGTACCTAAGTCCCCTCCATCAGATCATCCCATGCACCTATTTGCTTTTGTACCACCTCCCCCTCCCTTTATGTTGTAAGCTCCATGAGCAGGGCTCTCCTATTCCTACTGTATTGAACCATATTGTAATTTTACTGCCCCCCCCCCTTCTAAATTGCAAACTGTTGGCGCTATATAAATCCTGTATAATGATATAATAATAATAATAATATAGCACCCCCTACTCCCAAAGAGCAGTTAGGGACCCCCAGTGAAGGTGTGGGTAGTCCTTGACTTATTATAGGCTTGTTGACAGATTGGCAGAAGTCACATTAAAGTCAAAATTTGAGTGTATTTGATACTCACAGCCTTCTCTTTTAAAGGAACTTTAAGATAGGCCGACATCCTGTGAGTCTAAAGCACTTGACTGTAGAGCAGCACAGACTCCCTGGTTTAGACACCGGGCTCCCTGTGAGGTCCAAGTAAACTTCCAGCTCCTCAGACACCTCAAGTTCAAATTCCCAGTGATCCTTCCCAGGATTGGTTCCAAACTACCACCATCAAGGCAGCTTGAGACTGGACCCCAAACTAAGGCTTTACCATGAGGTTCCCACTCTAGACAGCAGGCCTAGGAAGATGAGACTTCCAGCCCACACCCTCCCGCAAGCAGAAGCCAATGGGATAAGAAAAAGCGCGTAAGGTCACACCCAAATATTAATGTTCTTTATATCATGCACCACTGTCAATAAACCTCCTAGGAGTTGGCCAGGAGGACATTGTATTTAAATCCCAACATTATTGAATCTTCTTGAACTATTGCCAGGGACACTACCCAGCAGCAGAAACAAAAAATAACATTGAGCTTAGGGGTGACCCAGTGAATAGCTTAGGCTGATTACAGCTTAGCAGAGCTAAATTTAAAGACCCAATCCCACCTAGGGCAGGGTGGCTATAAACGTTTGTTGGAAGAGAAATGGAAGTGGAATGGAAAAAATGGAAAATAGCGATCCTGCCAGTACGATATTTCTTATCCTAGGGTGACAACACTCACTGTACTTGGAGGAGCAGAGTTGACACCCTAGGACAGGGCTACAGATGCCTCCACCTCTTCTTTATAACCTGGGGGGGGGGGGGGGGTATATGGAAAAGAAACAAAGAAAATTCCTAATTTCTTATTGATTTTTTATTGGGGGGGGGCGGGGGGGGGTGGGGGGGGTGGGGGGGGGGGGGGGGGGGGGGGGGGGGGGGGGGGGGGGGTAGGGGCCGGGGGGTGGGGGGGGGGGGGGTATTGATTTTTAAGGGGCCAAACAACAACAATAATTCCTTTTTTTTAAAGTTGTAACAATTTTAATAGATATTCCCATAAAATCAAACACTCTTAAAATCATCTAAAAGATTCAACAACATAATATCCATAATTTGGATCATGCGTAAAATGCTTTAGAGCAGAATTCTCAAACTGGTGGCCCTCCGGCTGTTGCAAAACTACAAGTCCCATCATGCCTCTGCCTGTGGGAGTCATGCTTGTAACTGTCAGCCTTGCAATGCCTCATGGGACTTGTAGTTTCAGCTGGAGGGCCGCCAGTTTGAGACCCCTGCTTTAGAGGGTTGCCAAAAGTATAATGTGCTGAATTCAAAAGTCCATATCAAAGTGAAAAAATAACAAAAATATAATATGTGAAACAATAAAAAACAATTGTGTGTCTTTGAAAAAAAAAACACCACAGGTGGTGTGAAATGGAGGCCGTGTTAATCCATTCCTGTGATCACTACGTGAACTATCACCGTTATAGAGAATGCACTCTTACCAGACTGAAATTACCCCACTACAGAGTCTAGTTTGCCTGTTGTAAACACTCCAATTCACACTGATTGGCTCCAATATATCAGATTAGTTCACTCTTTCTCAGGGTATGTGGGATCAGCGATGACCATATATTACCGAATATCCACATGGAATCAAAGCGAAGGAAACCACATAGTGTAAATCGTCTACAAAACTTTAATATAGATACACAGTACAGGTTCTACTCACATGATAAAACATGTTTATGCTGATTAAAAGTCATAGTTCCAAGCTGTACCCAGATGACGTCCTAGGTGACGAAATGCATTGGTCGGAGCCTACGCACGTGACAGCACCACGCTTTCTTGGATTTGGAATCTCTGCTGTACACCTTGGAACTCAAAACAAATTCAGTTGTATTGGTCTGCTTGCAGAATGCAACAGGGAGTTCAGCTTTTGACATGGCCACAATGTTTTGCATGTGTACAGTCCAGAGCAGTTGCATATCCATCTTTAAGTGGGGTGTCTGGGGCAATAAAAACGGGGTTCAACTGCCTGCTTTTACCACCCTCTAGTTGAACAAGCCCTCAAAGAGGGCAAATGTATAATCTAATAGCAATAATGACACCTGTAGTACCCCTAGCTCTACTGATGCCTCACTCAGTACTACCATAGCTTTGCTGATCTCCCACTCAATAGTAACCCCCAGCTCTGCTGATCCTCTCATTTGCTGACCCTTTTCTCTCATACGCTATATTTCTCCCACGCTGCTCTATATGTGTAACAACTGCTAGTTTCTCTTGCTCTGACTCCCCAGCTCTGCTGATCCTCTGTTGCTCAGTCCTCTCTCTCCAGTTCCCGGTCACCTTCCAATATAGCGTTCCCATATTGTACACCATGTGTGACATCCGGTAGTTGCTCCACTTCAGTCCGGACCCTGCTCACCTTCCTGCTGCTCCACGCTGCTCACCAGATGTGACGTCTGTACCAGACACTTCCAGAATAAATACACATGAACCGGAAGTGATTGCTAGTGACATCTTTCTGGTTTGCTTGTTGGTTTCCCAGTGCATCTTGGGATATCTCATACCTGCAATACCTCCAAAACAAAGTTAAGCTAATTCTGAAAAAAAGTCATTTAAAAGCTGCAGGTGCTGTTAGTGAGCTTTGTCATAGACTTCTAGGGAGGCTTTGGAGACGATTTGAATCACCAAGAACGTGTCATGGGGTATTATTTTTGAAGCACAGCAAAGCAAATGTAACATGTGAACAGGACTGTAAGCTAACCATTTTATTTAGTGGCAGGAGCTTTAATTGACATTCAGAGTGCTTTAACCACTTCCTGCCCCCTATATAGTAATATATCGTGCGAAAAGAGGTTCTGTTATCCTGACCGGACGTCAAATGACGTGATCAAAATAACCTGCGATCGTGTGCCTGCGGGGGTTGATGTGTGTCAGTCTGACACACCGCATCTCCAATCTGCTTAAAAAGCCAAAGACTCTTTACCACGTGATCAGCTGTGTCCAATCACAGCTTATCACAGTGTAAACAGGAAGAGACAATTATTGGCTTTTCCTTCACTCGTGAGTAGAGGAGAGCCGATCGGTTGCTCTCCTGACAGGGGGGGTCTGCGCTGATTGATTATCAGTGCAGCCCCCATAAGGATACCCACCCAGGACCACCAGGGATGCCATCCATGGCCACCAGGGATGCTGACCATGAATGCCCACCCAGGGCCACCGGATATTAACTTTAAAGGTGCCAGTCAGTGCCCATTCTAGATGCCAATCAGTGCCCAGCACTAAAGCTTGCTAGTACCTCCTCATCATTGCTGACTATCAGAGCCATCTATCAGTGTCCATTAGTGCCACCCATCAGTGCCACCTATCAGTGCCAGGCAGTGCCGCCTATCAGTGCCGCCTATAAGTGCCCATCAGTGCCGCCTATCAGTGCCCATCAGTGCCACCTATGAGTGCCCATCAGTGCCACCTATCAGTGCCCATCAGTCCAATCTCATCAGTGCCACCTCATCAGTGCCACCTCACCAGTGCCCATCAGTGCCCATCTGCACAGCCTCATCAGCGCCCATCAGTAAAGGAGAAAAATGACTTATTTACAACCTTTTTTTAACAAAAACAAAGAAAACTGTTTTTTTTTTCAAAATTTCCAGTCTTTTTTTATTTGTTTAGCAAAAAAAAAAAACAGTGGTGATCAAATACCACCAAAAGAAAGCTCTATTTGTGGGAACAAAATGATAAACAATGTTGTTTTGGGTACAACGCAGCATGACCTCGCAATTGTCATTCAAAGTGCAAAGCTGAAAACTGGTCTGGGCAGGAAGGGGGGGGGGGGAAGTGTCTGGTATTTAAGTGGTTAATAAAGCATGTCCAATGCCACATCTTGAAGCAAGTGTAAATGTGCCCTTACTGTAAGAATTCTAAACTTTTCTTCTATTGATTGAATTCATCTGCAACAAGGGATTTTGTAAAATATAATATTTCATCTACATATGTAAAAAAAATGAAAATATGTAACATGTGCCTTAACATTTATATGATAGATTTTCTGAAGATTGATCGAATGTACATCTCACAAGAGTACCATAAAAATAACAAAGGTAGGCAAGTAGGTTGTGTGAATGCATTACTAAGGAAGCTTAGAGATTGTAATGTATGTAGAGGTCATTATGGAAGCTAATCATTATCCTTGGGCCAGGAGAACATTATTAGGTGTGAAGTATTTTTTAAGCTACAAGATTGATGAGCCCTATCCCTGTACAGGCAACAAGACATTATATATAAAAAAAAAAGAATATTCAAAGAGAATATCTGCTCATACTAAACAATGATCTATAAATAAATGATAGATGATTAGCTTGTGCTCTCATATATTATATTTGCACATGCAACCTATCTTAAAAATGTACTTATAATATTCTGTGTCTGTAGTGTCTGTATATCTCTGAGATTTCTGCTTTGTGGGTGAAGCTTTTAAAAGAAGAGAAGAAATGTCCCAAACAAACCATAGCTAAGTCTAATCACTTGACCTCCAGAAGGTTTTACCCCCTTCATGACCAGGGCATTTTTTTGCTATTCAGTAATGTGCTACTTTAACTGGCAATTGCTCAGTCATGCAACACTGTACCCAAACAAAATTTATATACATTTTTCACACAAATAGAGATTTTTTTTGGTGGTATTTAACCGCTTAAGGACCGCCTCCTGCACATATACATCGGCAGAATGGCACGGCTTGGCACATCAACGTACAGGTACGTTGTCCTTTAAGAGCCCAGCCGTGGGTTGTGCACGCTGCCGGCGGCATGCTCGCGCCTCGGTCCTGAGCTCCGTGACCGCTGGACCAGCGGAACCGATCGCTGCTGGTGTCCCACAATCGGGTCACAGAGCTGAAGAACGGGGAGAGGTCTGTGTAAACAAACCTCTCCACATGCTTCCTAGTGACGCTGTCACTGATTGTCTGTTCCCTGTCATAGGGAAAGACGACCAGTGATGTCACATGCCAAGCCACGCCCCCAGACAGTTAGAAAACACACACAGGGCTCACTTAACCCCTCCCCGCCCCCTAGTGGTTAACTCCTTCACTGTCAGTGTCATTTACACCGCAAGCATTTAAATAGCACTGATTGCTGTATAAATGACAATGGTCCCAAAAATGTGTCAAAAATGTCCGATGTGTCCGCCATAATGTCGCAGTCATAATAAAAATAGCTGATCGCCGCCATTACTAGTAAAAAAAAAAATATTAATAAAAATGCTATAAAACTATCCCCTATTTTGTAAACGCTATAACTGTTGCGCAAACCAATCAATAATCGCTAATTGCGATTTTTTTTAATCAAAAATATGTAGAAGAATACGTATCGGCCTAAACTAAGGAAAAAATATGTTTTTTTATATATTTTTTGGGGATATTTATTATAGCAAAAAATAAAAAAAATTGCATTTTTTTCAAAATTGCTCTATTTTTGTTTATAGCGCAAAAAAAACGCAGAGGTGATCAAATACCACCAAAAGAAAGTTCTATTTGTGGGAAAAAAAGTACGCCAATTTTGTTTGGGAGCCACGTCGCACGACTGCGCAATTGTCAGTTAAAGCGACGCAGTGCCGAATCACAAAAAGGGGCCTGGTCCTTTGGCTGCAAATTGGTCCGGGGCTTAAATGGTTAATCACCACTGTGTTTCTTTATTATTTTTTGCCAAAGAAAGAAGAAATAAATACTGAAAATGTTGAAAAATACCCCCAGTTTCTATGTTGCAAATAAATAATCTTTCTTAAAAAAAGTAGGCCAAAATGTATTCTGCTACATTTCTTTGGTAAAAACAAAAAACAAATTAGTGTATATTTAGTCGGTGTAAAAGTTATGGATTCTACAAACTATGGGATATATATTTTAAAATCGATCAATCCTGATGTACTAACAGCCTATCTAAATTCCTGAGGCCCTTAAAATGCCAGGACAGTACTAATACCTCCCAAATTACCATTATTACCACACAGCATGGCAAGCTTTTTGAAGTTGCAATTTTTTGTCACAATTTTTAAAAAAATTAAGAATTTAAATAATTATTTTTTTACATTTTTTCTTTACACTGTCACCAGTGCACTACAATTTTTTATGTCAACCCACAAGTTTTTTATTGGATTAAGGTCCAGGGATTGGGCTGGCCACTCCAAAACGTTAATCTTATTGGTCTGCAACCAAGATGCTGCTCGCTTACTGGTGTGCTTGGGGTTGTTGTCTTGTTGAAACACCCATTTCAAGGGCATTTCCTCTTTGGCATAAGGCAACATGACCTCTTCAAGTATTTTGATGTATTCAAACTAATCCATGATCCCTGGTATGTGATAAATGGGCTCAACACCATAGTATGATAAACATCCCCATGTCATGATGCTTGCGCCACCATACTTCACTGTCTTCACAGTGTACTGTGGCTTGAATTCAGTGTTTGGGTGGTTGTCTGACAAACTGTCTGTGGGCCCTAGACCCAAAAAGAACAATCTTGCTTTCATTAGTCCACAAAATGTCGTACCATTTCTCTTTAGGCCAGTCAATGTGTTCTTTGGCAAATTGTAAATTCTTCAGCATGTAGTTTTTTTAACAATGGGACTTTGAGGGAGTTTCTTACCGATAGCTTGGCTTTACATAGGCATCTTCTAATTGTTACAGTACTCACAGGTAACTTTAGAAAAAGGAGACAAAGCTAACTGGTTGACCAAAGGGTGGGGACCTATTGCCACATCCCAAAATAAATAGGAAATGTACAGGAATGCCCCTGGGACTTTAAAGGCAATGGTCACACTGGACAAAGTAGGAAATATAGTAAAATGCTAATTTATTAATAAATAAAAATAGTGTACACGACAATACAATGATAAAAACAACACATGTAGGCCATACAATACAGAGCTGATATCTAAGGTGTGCGATTGATCTCGGGAGGGGAAAAACTGCAAGCAATTAAGATATGGAATTCCAACATGTTCCAAAAATACTGAATTGTATGGCTCTACTTGGTCTGAGTCACAGACTGGGTTATATGATGCTTCAGAGGTGCCCCACCGCATTCACATTATCCTATGAGTAGAATGGTGCAAGATTGGGGCAGGTAAAAGTATACCTGGACCAAGACAAGTGTCATGGCACCAAGTGGGGGAAACCAGAGGGCACCGGCGTCAGCGAGGCACTCACGAGGATTGCATAATAAGGAGACGGTCATGCAAAACGCCTTGGTAAAGTCTATGTGGATCCAAAGAATTAGAAAACAGGAGGGTCATCAGTTGTGCAGGAGGTGTCACAGGTAACTTTACTCCTTCTTTCATCACCCTGGAGTTGATCATTGGCTGAGTCTTTGCAATTTTGTCTATTCTTCGATCCATACGAATGCTAGTTTTCCATTTTCTTCCACATCTTTCTGGTTTTGGTTGCCATTTTAAAGCATTTGAGATCATTTTAGCTGAGCAGCCAATGAGTTTCTGCACTTCTTTATATGTTTCACCCTCTCCAATCAACTTTTTAATCAAAGTACATTGTTCTTCTGAACAATGTCTGGAACGACTCATTTTATTCAGATTTTCAGAGAGAAATGCACTATACTCAGCATGTACAACATTTGCGGCCTTCCTCCTTAACCACTTGCTTACTGGGCACTTAAACCCCCCTCCTTTCCAGACCAATTTTCAGCTTTCAGCGCTGTCGCACTTTGAATGACAATTGCGCGGTCATACAACACTGTACACAAATGACATTTTTTTCCCCCCAAATAGAGCTTTCTTTTGGTGGTATTTGATCACCTCTGCAATTTTTTTTTTTTGCTTTTTTTTTTTTTTTTATTTTGTTATAAAAATATAAAATGGGTAATTTTTTGTCCGTCATTGATGCACGCTGATGAGGCGGCAGTGACGGGCACCAATGGGTGGCAGCGATGGGAACTGATGGGTGGCAGTGATGGGCACTGATGGGTTACACTGATAGGCAGCACTTTTGGGTGGCACTGATTGGCAGCACTGGTGGGCATTGATAGATGGCACTGGTGGGCATTGACAGGTGGCACTTGTGGGCATTGACAGGTGGCACTTGTGGGCATTGCAAGGTGGCATTTATGGGCATTGTAAGGTGGCACTTATGGGCATTACAAGGTGGCACTTATGGGCATTACAAGGTGGCTTTTATGGGCATTACAAGGTGGGACCGATGTCCCTTTAAGATAAGCCGGTGATCAACTTTTTTTTCCTCCTCTGCTGTCAGCGTGAGGAGAAAAAAAAACGGTCACTGAGCTTTTGTTTTTATCATGTGATCAGCTGTCATTGGCTGACAGCTGATCACATGGTAAGGGGCCGGGACCCACCCCTTCCTCGGAGGCCCCGCTCCTTACTCGAATCGCTGATCACCTGAGTCTCAGTGACTCGGCGATCACAGCGCGCCCCGCAGGGAGCGTGCACAGGGGAGGCCGTCATACAGCCATAGCGCGGGAATTGAGATCCGCGCTGTGGCCGTCATTCGGCCATAGCGCGGATGGCAAGTGGTTAAATAAGGGCCACCTGTGTGACACCTGTTTTTTCACAGACTGAATGACCTCTCTAATTTAACTCCACACTGATATTATTTTGAATACGCCCCTTTTAATGAATGATTCAATTACACCAAATCAGCACCATGTACAGTGGTGTGAAAAAGTGTTTGCCCCCTTCCTCATTTCCTGTTCCTTTGCATGTTTGTCACACTTAAGTGTTTCGGAACATCAAACCAATTTAAACAATAGTCAAGGACAACACAAGTAAACACAAAATGCAATTTGTAAATGAAGGTGTTTATTATTAAAGGTGAAAAAAAATCCAAACCATCATGGCCCTGTGTGAAAAAGTGATTGCCCCCTAAACCTAATAACTGGTTGGGCCACATTTAGCAGCAACAACTGCAACCAAGCGTTTGCGATAACGTGCAATGAGGCTTTTACAGCGTCCTGGAGGAATTTTGGCCCACTCATCTTTGCAGAATTGTCCTAATTCAGTTACATTAGAGGGTTTTCGAGCATGAACGGCCTTTTTAAGGTCATACCACAACATCTCAATAGGATTCAGGTCAGGACTTTGGCTAGGCCACTCCAAAGTCTTCACTTTGTTTTTCTTCAGCCATTCGGTGGTGGACTTGCTGGTGTGTTTAGGATCATTGTCCTGCTGCAGAACCCAAGTTCGTTTCAGCTTGAGTACACGAACAGATGGTCGGACATTCTCCTTTAGGATCTCTTGGTAGACAGCAGAATTCATAGTTCCTTTTATCACGGCAAGTCTTCCAGGTCCTGAAGCAGCAAAACAGCCTAAGACCATCACACTACCACCACCATATTTTACTGTTGGTATAATGTTCTTTTTCTGAAATGCAGTGTTCCTTCTACGCCAGATATACTTGGACACACACCTTCCAAAGAGTTCCACTTTTGTCTCATCGGTCCACAGAATGTTGTCCCAAAAGTCTTGGGGATCATCAAGATGTGTTGTGGAGAAATTGAGACGAGCTTTGATGTTCTTTTTGCTCAGCAGTGGTTTTCTCCTTGGAACTCTGCCATGCAGGCCATTTTTGCCCAGTCTTTTCCTGATGGTGGAGGCATGAACGTTGACCTTAACTGAGGCAAGTGAGGCCTGCAGTTCCTTGGAGGTTGTTGTGGGGTCTTTTGTGACCTCTTGGATGAGTCGTCGCTGCGCTCTTGGGGTAATTTTGGGCGGCAGGCCACTCCTGGGAAGGTTCACCACTGTTCCATGTCTTCGCCATTTGTGGATAATGGCTCTCACTGTGGTTCGCTGGATTCCCAAAGCTTTGGAAATGGCTTTATAACCCTTTCCAGACTGATAGATCTCAATTACTTTCTTTCTCAATTGTTCCTGAATTTCTTTGGGTCTCGGCATGATGTGTAGCTTTTAAGGATCTTCTGGTGGACCTTACTGTGTCAAGCAGCTCCTATTTAAGTGATGCCTTGATTGTGAACAGGTGTGGCAATAATCAGGCCTGGGTTTGGCTAGAGAAATTGAACTCAGGTGTGGACAACCACAGTTATAGTATGTTTTAACAAGGGGGGCAATCACTTTTTTCACACAGGGCCATGATGGTTTGGATTTTTTTCACCTTTAATAATAAACACCTTCATTTACAAATTGCATTTTGTGTTTACTTGTGTTGTCCTTGACTATTGTTTAAATTGGTTTGATGTTCCGAAACACTTAAGTGTGACAAACATGCAAAGGAACAGGAAATGAAGAAGGGGCAAACACTTTTTCACACCACTGTATATCATGACTTGGGTCTGTTGGTCTGTTGGTTTTCTACTACTCTACTACACCTACTAGTAAATTATTTGCTATGTAGATATGTAATTTATACCAAAAACAGTGATTGATCCAGATAGTGATGTTGGACTGCTATTATTTTGAACACAACTGTACAGCTGTTGAAGGTCTGCATAACATTGGGACTTTATGGCAGTACTCTAAGCACTGGTGGTGATGTGTGTGTTATTGTGCTTCAATCGTTTTGCCTATTTAAAATAAGTATGTCTGAAAGGGGAAGATTAGTTGTCACAGTCAATAATTGGCTCTGAAGCTTGTAAGATCCTCTAGGGCTGGGCCTCATACCAATAATTCAATATTTACTTTAAAAACCCCACAGCGCTGGTCAACATAAAACCAAAAGCACAATACTCACCATGTTTAATTTTATCAATGAACACATTCTGAAAGTAAAAAAAGTGATCTCTAGTTGGGATTAATTTTGGAAACCACTTTTGCCTTCTACTAGAAAAATAAAATAAATTAGAATTAAAAAAAAGTTAAAAGCCAAATAAATCACAGGCGATGCAGGATAAGAAAGTCCATTTATTTTTCTTGCAGACACCTAATATAATTTATAGTCTTTAAAGGCTAAATTATCTTTTTTTTTTCCGATAGAAGGGAAAGATTACAGTTCAAAAGACATATTTCGCAATGTCATCCGCAGGTATCAAATCTCCGATGGGTCTCACATGGGGCAGTTGGGAAACATTAAAATACGACAGAGGAAGCTTAAGACAATTATTTATGGCTGACAGCGGCACAAGATACCTTCATATATTATATGGTGTGCTGATGGATTTTTATTAGTGATGTATTTCATATATACACGTTTCATCCGTACAACAGATGAGAATCTGAGGGTGGGGTGGCATGGTGTAAATGGAATAGTTCGATGGAAAAAAAGCCTTAAAGGAAATCTGTGTTTCTGTTAACCTCCTCTATCCCAGCAATGTGTACTTTTATTTTGCTTCAGTGCTGGGAGCCAAAGGAAATACTCGGTAAAGAGGAGTATGTGACTCACTTCATGCGGAAGCTTTTTTTGCAGCTTTTTTTGCAGCATTATCCTCTAAGTCCAGAGAGGCTTGAAGATGCACACCAGGGGTAGGCAACCTGGGGCCCTCCAGCTGTTGCAGAACGACAAGTCCCATCATGCCTCTGGGAGTAATTGTAATTGCCAGCCTTGCAATGCCTCATGGGAAATGTAGTTCTACAACAGCTTTGAGGGCCCCAGGTTGCCTACCCCTGATGTACACACAGGGACTGGATGCCCTGGATTCATGGGGAAGTAGGTTAAATGATGCCGGGCCTCATTCAACCAGGAAGAGGATGAGCACCGGTAAATCTATGGAGGAAATATAATGAGTAATTCAGCAAGAGCATTTTTTTTTAATTGATGCACAGCAAATCCTTTACAATTTGTTCTTTTTTAAAGTGGTTCTGCACACACTTTTTTTAGTAAATCTCGTTGCCTTCCAAATCTGGCAAAGAGTACTAAATGGCTGTTTTTTTTTTTTTCTTACCTTGTAATTGCTGCCGGTCTTTCCTCTATCTCTGCGGGGGTGGGCGGGGTCTGTGTGGCGATCCTGGTCATGCCGCACTGTCTCCTGGGATCTGGTGTCATTCATCCCAGGAGTCAGTGCGGCCATCGAGCTGAAATCTCGCAAGATTTCGTCACGATGTCCACAAATCTCGCGAGATTTCGGCACGATGTCCGCAAATCTCGCGAGATTTCGGCACGATGTCCGCAAATCTCGCGAGATTTCGTCACGATGTCCGCAAATCTCGCGAGATTTCGTCACGATGTCCGCAAATCTCGCGAGATTTCGTCACGATGTCCGCAAATCTCGCGAGATTTCGTCACGATGTCCGCAAATCTCGTGAGATTTCGTCACGATGTCCGCACATCTCGCGAGATTTCGTCACGATGTCTGAAAATCTCGCGAGACTTTGGGTGGGATTTGCGGACGTGCTCCTTGTAACAAGGAAGTGACTGCTTGTGGGCTTCAAATGCCCACAAGCAAGATGACATCAACCGGGAATGATTTTTCAAACTATGGATTAGATGGACGGACCTGGATAACAAGCATCATCACTGCAAGTGAGTATGATGTTAGCAAGACATGATTTGTATACATTAATAAAAAAAAACAAAAAAAAAAACGTCAGTGCAGAACCGCTTCAATCAATTGTACATCCCTGTAATAGGTGCAAATGTTTATGTTTTTTTCATTTAGACATGTGTCAAATATGGAAAAATAACTGTTGATGTGACAGAAATACACCCCCGTGTAAAAGTGTTAGGCAGGTGTGAACAAATGCAGCAAATGAAGAATGCTTTCAGAAATAGAAGTGTTAATAATTTATTTTTATCAATTAACAGAATGTAAAGTAAATGAACAGAAGAGAAATCCAAATCAAATCAATATTTGTTGTGACCACCTTCAAAACAGCATCAATTTTCCTAGGTACACTGTCACACAGTTTTTGAAGGAACTCGGCAGGTAGGTTGTTCCAAACATCTTGGAGAACTAACCACAGATCTTCTGTGGATGTTGGCTGCCTCAAATCCTTCCTTCTCTTCCTATAATACCAGACAGACTCGATAATGATGGGATCAGGGCTCTTTGGAGACCAAAGCATCACTTCCAGGACTCCTTGTTTTTCTTTACACTGAAAATAGTTATAAATGACATTGGCTGTATATTTGGGGTCATTGTTCTGCTACCAAATACATATGGGGCCAATCAGAGAGCTCCCTGGTGGACCGGCATGATGGATACATATCTGCTGGTATTTCTCAGCATTGAGGACACCATTGATCCTGATCAAATCTCCAACTCCATTTGCAGAAATGCTGCCCCCCACTTGCATGGAACCTCCACCATGCTTCACTGTTGCCGGCAGACACTCATTATTGTACTGTTCTCCAGTCCTTCAGCAAACTCACTGCCTCCCGCTACAGCCAAATATTTAACATTTTGACTCATCAGTCCAGAGCACCTGCTGCCATTTTTCTGCACCCCATTTCTTATGTTTTCCTGCATAGTTGAGACACTTAGCCTTGTTTCCATGTCGAAGGTATGGCTTTTTTAGGATTCAATTCTTCCATGAGGATCACTTCTGGCCAGACTTCTCCAGACAGTAGATGGGCTGTACCTGGGTTCCACTGGTTATCTCCAGTTCTGTGCTGATGGCACTGTTGGACAACTTCTGATATCGAAGTGAAGTAAGCAAGTTTCCTTGGCCGACCACTGCGTCTATGGTCCTCAACATTGCCTGATCAATGGTGTCCACAGTGCTGAGAACAACAGACATATAATTATCCATCATGCCATATCATTAGGAAGGCGTGTGATTGGCCCCAAATGTATTCTGCAGCAGGACAATGACCCCAAACATACAACCAATGTCATTAAGAACTATCTTTAGCGTAAAGAAGAACAAGGAGTCCTGGAAGTGATGGTTTGGTCCCCACAGAGCCCTAATCTCAACATCATGGAGTCTGTCTGGGATTATATGGCGAGACAGGAGGATTTGAGGCAGCCTACATCCACAGAAGATCTGTGGATAGTTCTTTAAGATATTTCCAACAACCTACCAACTGAGTTCCTTCACAAACTGTGTGCAAGTGTACTTAAAAGAATTGATGCTGTTGGAAGGCACATGGTGGTCACAAGTTTTGGAACATTTGGGCGGCCCTCAGTGGCAAATTGAAGACCCTAAGACCACCAAAACCATCTGGAGAATTTTAAAGGTCATCATGGGTAGCTTTGGTTTTCTGCTGTTCTTACATATTATTAATTTTTATGCCTAAAGTTGTTCTAAAGGCAAAGGCAGAAGGTTTTTTTTTTTAACTTAATGCATTCTGTGTATTAAGGTAAAAAACCTTCTTCTGTCTGTGTTTTTTTTTTTTTTTTTGAAGCACATGATTAGAGCCTGAGGCTCTAATTGGCCTCAAAAAGGTTGGGCTCGGGGTGCCCCGAGCCCACCCACATGTGACATTAGGGAATCAACATTCGCTAATGTCTTCCTGATTCTCCTCCCGGCCAATCAGGACAGGAAGTGGGTCTTAAGACTGGATTGGCTGGGAGGAGAAGCCAAGGAAGCCGCCGAAGCTGCCCGCGACTTTGTTCTTAACCAAAGTTTCAAGCCATCAAATAGCTGTTGTCATAACTGGTCACATGTGCAGCACCATGACAAACAGAAGCCAAGATGGCGCTTCCTGGGCTGTAAAGGATCAGAGGGTTTAGTCCCACTTGAATCTGTACTTTTAGGGTTTAGATCTTCTTTAACACAGATGACACTGTAAAGAACAAATAAAAAATGTCATAGTTACACTTCAAGCAACGGCACAATCGATCACCGCCGCTACACATGATTTTATCAGTACGGCTTAATGAGGATGATCTTTAGTAGATGGTCCAATCAATAAATTAAATGACTGGTATAATTAATTAAAGATGGCAGACCCATCAAAACATCCAAGCGCACTTCATTAATAGTGCAACAAAGGAGACCCCTGGCCTTTGGTGTAAAAAAGTTTTATTTTTGTGGCCTAATTGTTGAATGCAAATCCAAAATGCCGTTATTAACTGGAGTTCAGTCATTTGTTTAGCTGGATCTGTTTTAACATTTGCTTTGAATTCCCGTGTGTTCTATTATCACTCTCCCACCTGTAGCTCGAATAGAGCTATCTGACAATTAACTGTAGCACTTGACAAGAAAAAAAAAGAAGTGAATTACTACTGTGGATCTGTTCTTGGCTGGAGTCCTGCGTGTGTCATACGATTTGAAAAGCTTTTTTTTTTTTTTTGCATTTCTTGGCACATTTAAACTTGTTTTATATGCAGTGCTGTTATGTGTTTGTGTTTGAAGCATGTCCATCTGTTCTAGTAGAGTGTTCTAGTACAGTGGCCACATAATCAGCTAAGGACCCCTATGTGAGAAAATTTTTGAGCATCTTCATCTAACTAATGCCGCGTACACACGTGCGGACTTTCGCCGGCGGACCTAGTCCAGCGGACAATCCCGCGGGACTTTCCAGCTAGGTCCGCTGGACTTTCCGAGCGTGTGGACTTGCCCACACACGCACGGACTTCTCCAGCGGATAATCCGCCGGCCAAAAGTCCGCGGGACTTTTGAAAATGAACGGACTTGCCCACACACGGAGCAGTCCGTTCATTTCGAACGTAACTTCAGGTTACGTAGCTAGCGTAGGCAGTAAATGCCGCCGCGCTAGCTCCGCAAGCTGGCATGGATTTAAAGGGAATCCCCACGCCGAAAAAACGGCGTGGGGGTTCCCCCCAAATCCAAGTCAGACCCTCATCCGAGCACGCAGCCTGGCAGGCCAGGAAAGGGGTGGGGACCATGTGACATGAACATGTGACCCTGTCCCCCATGTCCCTATATAAGTCCGAGCGCAGAGCGGCACAGGCATTCCGGGCAGAGACAGCGACGGGTCAACATCGGAAGAAGAAGAAGAACAAGAAGGACAAGAAGAAGAAGAAGGCGGCGCCGGCGGCGCGGAAGACGACGACCGCCGCAAGAACAGAAGAGACCCCCGGAAGACCCCCGAAGGCGGATCGAGACCCCCAGACGACGGCGGCGACGACGAAGAAGGTAGCCGGACTCCCCCCGCTCGTGAAAGAGCTAGGTAAAAGAGCAGAAGAGAGCGGAGGAGTCCGGCGAGAAGACCCCCAAGACGGAAGAAGACCCCCGGAGCAGTGCAATAAAATATTTTTTTCAAAAGTGTGTGTGTTTTTGTACTTTACATTTTACACCTTAGGTGAATGGGTAGGGGTACATCGTACCCCATACTCATTCACATAGGGTGGGGGGCCGGTATCTGGGGGCCCCCTTATTAAAGGGGGCTCCCAGATTCCGATAAGCCCCCGCCCGCAGACCCCGACAACCAACGGCCAGGGTTGTCGGGAAGAGGCCCTTGTCCTCATCAACATGGGGACAAGGTGCTTTGGGGTGGGGGGGGCCGCACGGCCCCCCTTTCCCCAGGGCACCCCCCATGTTGAGGGCACGCGGCCTGGTACGGCTCAGGAGGGGGGGGCGCTCGTTCGTCCCCACCCCTTTCCTGGCCTGCCAGGCTGCGTGCTCGGATGAGGGTCTGACATGGATTTGGGGGGAACCCCCACGCCGTTTTTTCGGCGTGGGGATTCCCTTTAAATCCATGCCAGGTCACGGAGCTAGCGCGGCGGCAGTAACTGCCTACGCTAGCTACGTAACCTGAAGTCACGTGCTAAATGAACGGACTTGCCGATGAGCGGCAAGTCCGTTCATTTCAAAAGTCCCGCGGACTTGCCCACTAACGGCGGGATTGTCCGCTGGACTGCCAAGTCCAGCGGATAATTTTAAAACAAAACTTAAAACTTTGGTCCGCCGGACTTTGGCGCCAAAAAGTCCGCCGGCGCCCACACACGAGGGGATTATCCGCTGGACTTCAGTCCAGAGGATAATCCCGCGGGATTGTCCCTTCGTGTGTACGCGGCATAAGAGGGCACAATTAGGACTCATTCACATGGGCGTACCAATCCATGCACTCATGTAAAGGGCCATCTTCGTCCCTAGTGGAATGCATAGGTGTTCCTTGCATCTACAACCAGGAAGTCCCAATCATCTCTACTGGGACATCCGTGTGAATGAGCCCATTAAACGAGTTTCAACATGCATTTTCTTCAGCAATGGAGTTTTGCATGGTGAGCGTGCATACAGGCCATGGCAGTTGTGTGCATTACTTATTGTTTTCTTTGAAACAATTGTACCTGCTAATTCTAGGTCTTTCTGAAGCCTCCACAAGTGATTTTTGGCTCTTGGACAATTCTTCTGATAATTCTTTTCACTCCTCTGTCAGAAATCTAGCGAGGAGCACCTGATTGTGGCCAGTTTATGGTGAAGTGATGTTCTTTCCACTTCTGGATTATGGCCTCAACAGTGCTCACTGGAACAATCAGAGGTTTAGAAATGCTTCTGTGACCAATGCCATCAGTATGTTTTGCCACAATAAGGTTGCTAGGGTCTTGAGAGAGCTCTTTGTTTCTGAGATGTGTGGCACCTTGGTAATGAGACACCATTTTATAGACCATCAGTTGGGACTGAACCAGCTGATATCCATTTGCACTGACAAGGGGCAGAATTGCTTTCTAAATACTGATAGATTTTAATTTTATTACACATAACTTCATTTGTGAACTTATTTGTTTTGGTTTCTTTGCATGTATGGATTACATGGGTTGTTACCAACATGTGGTGAAAATGTCATGTCAATAGCACCTTTAAAAATATACCTAGAAAAAAGGTGACATGTTCAATACTTATTTTACCCGCAATATATATATATATATATATATATATATATACATACAGTATCTCACAAAAGTGAGTACCCCCCTCACATTTTTGTAAATATTTTATTATATCTTTTCCTGTGACAACGCTGAAGAAATGACACTTTGCTACAATGTAAAGTAGTGAGTGTACAGCTTGTATAACAGTGTAAATTTGCTGTCCCCTCAAAATAACTCAACACACAGCCATTAACTACTTCCCACCGGGCCACTGTATATATACGGCCAGGTGGGAGCCGCCTACTTCTGATGGACGTTCCTGAACGTCCATCAGAAGTAGGGGGATCGCGCGCGCATGCCCGCGCAGCGGCGCGATCCCGATGTGCTCGTGTCACCCGGACATGTCGCATCTCGGATCGGCAGGAGGGCTCTGTGATTGGCCCTCCTGATCACATGACGGCCGTGTCCAATCACAGCCGTCATGTGATGTAAGCAAACAGCCGGTTGCTAGGCAATCGGCTCTCCTCTCCTCACACGGAAGTCGTCGGTCAGGAGAGGAGAGCGGATCGCTGCAGCCGGCTGGTGATCAGTGAGTATTAGCTGTTTTTTTACTCACTGATCACCAGTCTAGTGTCACCAACACAGTAAAACACACATGTTCCCACACATGTCCCCAAAACATACATGTCCCCAAATAAAAACACATGTCCCCAAATAATAAAAACACATGTCCCCCACATATGTCCCAGTAAAATCACATGTGCCAATGATTATCTGCACACATATGTCCGTGATCACCTGCACACATCTGTACATGATCATTTGCGTACATATGTCCGTGATCACGCAAACCAATTATTATACACTTAACGGAATATTTTTTACTAAAAACATGTAGCAGAATACATTTTGGCTTAAATTTATGACAACATTTGATTTTATTGGATTTCGTTTAAAAAAGAAAGGAGAAAATATAGTTTTTTTTCAAAATTTCCGCTATTTTTTCGCTTATACCGCAAAAAATAAAAGACAGGTTCGTGAATAAATACCACCAAACTAAAGCTCTATTTGTGCGAACAAAATTATAAAAATGTAATTTGGGTACAGCATTGCATGACCGCACAATTGTCATTGAAAGTGCGAGAGTGGTCTGGGAAGGAAGGGGGCGAAAGTGCCCTGTATTGTAGTGGTTAATGTCTAAACCACTGGCAACAAAAGTGAGTACACCCCTAAGTGAAAATGTCAAAATAGGGCCCAATTAGCTATTTTCCCTCCCTGGTGTCATGTGACTCATTAGTGTTACAAGGTCTCAGGTGTGAATGGAGAGCAGGTGTGTTACATTTGGTGTTATCGCTTTCACTCTCTCATTATGGTCACTGAAAGTTCAATGTGGTACCTCATGTCAAAGAACTCTCTGAGGATCTGAAAAAAATAATTGTTGCTCTACATAAAGATGGCCTAGGCTATAAGAAGATTGCCAAGACCCTGGAACTGAGCTGCAGCACGGTGGCCAAGACCATATAGCAGTATAACAGGACAGGTTCCACTCAGAACAGGCCTCGCCATGGTCGACCAAAGAAGTTGAGTGCACATGCTCAGCCTCATATACAGAGGTTGTCTTTGGGAAATAGACATATGAGTGCTTCCAGCATTGCTGCGGAGGTTGAAGGGGTGGGGGATCAGCCTGTCAGTGCTCAGACCATACACCGCACACTGCATCAAATTGGTCTGCATGGCTGTAGTCCCAGAAGGAAGCCTCTTCTAAAGATGATGCACAAGTAAGCCTGCAAACAGTTTGCTGAAGACAAGCAGACTAAGGATATGGATTACTGGAACCATGTCCTGTGGTCTGATGAGACCAAGATAAACTTTTTTGGTTCAGATGGTGTCAAGCGTGTGTGGCAGCAACCAAGTGGGGCGTACAAACACAAGTGTGTCTTGCCTACAGTCAAGCATGGTGGTGGGAGTGTCATGGTCTGGGGCTTCATGAGTGCTGCTGACACTGGGAAGCTACAATTCATTGAGGGAACCATATATGCCAACATGTACTGTGACATACTGAAGCAGAGCATTATCCCCTCCCTTCAGAGATTGGGCCGCGGGGCAGTATTACAATATGATAACAACCCCAAACACTCCTCCAAGATGACCACTGCCTTGCTAAAGGAGCTGAGGGTAAATGTGATGGACTGGCCAAGCATGTCTCTAGACCCAAACCCTATTGAGCATCTGTGAGGCATCCTCAAATGGAAGGTGGAGGAGCGCAAGGTCTCTAACATCCACCAGCTCAGTGATGTTGTCATGAAGGAGTGGAAGAGGACTTTGGTGGCAACCTGTGAAGCTCTGGTGGACTCCATGCCCAAGAGGGTTAAGGCAGTGCTGGAAAATATTGACACTTTGTGCCCAATTTGGACATTTTCACTTAGGGGCGTACTCACTTTTGTTGCCAGTGGTTTAGACATTAATGGCTGTGTGTTGAGTTATTTTGAGGGGACAGCAAATTGACACTGTTATACAAGCTGTACACTCACTACTTTATATTGTAGCAAAGTGTAATTTCTTCAGTGTTGTCATTATATGTCAGATATAATAAAATATTTACAAAAATGTGAGGGGTGTACTCATTTTTGTGAGATACTGTATACACAGTATATATCAGCTTATACTGTGCATAGGGAGAAAGCACATGCTCAAAGCTTTCTCAGTTTATCCAATCACCATTAAAAGCTAGTGTACAGCTAAGAGATAAGTGTTAAGGCCCGTCCACACGATACGAAAATTTAGATGGAAGAATTTGTACGACGAGCTGTCTGCCGATTTTCGGATTGTTAGTACGGTGCTTTCGACAGCCGATTACGCTTTTTCGTCAGACAAAAGCTGGATGTGCAGACGCTAACATTTTTGTCGTATGTGAAATCAATGTTCGATTTTCGTTTCATTAGTACGGTTTTCGTACGAAAAAAATCGCAAGCGCAAGACTACTCATGCTCAGAAATGAAAGAGTACATACAAAAATATTCAACACATTACGTCACTTCTGATTATATTCTGTCGTACGAAAATTTTTGTATTGTGTCTACACTTTCGACATGAGACTAGCATGCCACAAATAACGGCTGTTTGGTCGTCCAAAAATCTAATCGTGTGTACGAGGCTTAAGATCAAATGTCAGTTGCCTGGAACTTCTATGGTTAAGGCACTCAAAGTTACTGTTGGCTATATGCCTGAAAGACTAATGCCCCGTACACACGGTCGGAATTTCCGATGAAAACAGTCCGATGGGAGCTTTTCATCGGATTTTCCGACCATGTGTATGCCCAATGGTCTTTTTCTGTCGGAATTTCCGACGGACTTTGGATTGAGAACCTGTTCTCAATTTTTCTGACGGAAAACCTTTCTATCAGATTTTCTGATCGTGTGTATGCAATTCCGACACGCAAAATTCCGACGCATGCTCTGAAACAATTTGACGCATGCTCGGAAGCATTGAACTTCCTTTTATAGTGCTGTTGAACGTGTTTTATGCCGCTGTGTTATTGACCATCGGAATTTGGTGTGATCGAGTGTAGGCAACATAGCTTGAGCGGAATTCCATCGGAATTCCGTCTGAAAAACCGTCAGAGTTTTTTCAGACAAGAATTCTGATCGTGTGTAGCATTAGGCTACTTACACACTGAGGCGCTTTACAGGCACTACAGCGCTAAAAATAGCGCCTGTAAAGAGCCTCTCCTGTGTCTCCAGTGTGAAACCCTGAGGGCTTTCACACTGGAGCGGTGCGCTTACAGGACGGTCAAAAAAGTCCTGCAAGCCACATCTTTGCAGTGCTGTAGGAGCAGTGTATACATCAGCCACTCCTGCCCCCTCCACAGCTTGGCATTCCAGTGAGCTTGGGGGAGGGTGGGGACAGAGCCAGGGACTCACAGTCACCACTCTTTGCTCACTGCAGGCTGAGAACTGAGTGATCAGCGGTCTTTGATCGCTCTGTTGTTTGTCTTAGAAGCAGCTGGGGACAGATGCAACGATGGATCAATGCTCCATCCACCTGGGTAAGTATAATTTAAAAAAAACATCTCTTTTAAATGAAAAAAATCCCCCTCTCCCTCCCTCCCCAAGCAAAGATTCCCACTGTAAAATATCTCCCTCCCTCAAATATCCCCCCAAAAATGAAACCCCCCTGTCTCTAAACCGACCCCCCCAAAGCACAAATATCTCCCAAAGTCAACACATTCTCCCCAGCAAAGATTCCTAATTATGAAGAAAATCTCACTTCATCCAATCAAACTCCCTCCCAGAAGCAAATCCCTGCCATTAACCACCCCCTGTAAACTTCTCTACAAGAAACACCCCCCTCACCAAAAGAAATTCCCCCAGGCTGGAAATTTTACTTCCTCCTTCCCAAAACAGAAAATTGATGCCTCCCCACTTACTAGACCTCAGATTCAGCACGGCACAGAAGTAGGAAAACTTCTGCATTCCCATTCTCCCTTCAGCTGTGTCATATGATACCTTGAGGAGGAGCCTAGGCGTTCCCTCAACCGTGCACTGTGGGGCACAATTGAAGGGGGGCTGTCTGTTGCACTCTGAAACTCTGATTGCTTCTACTGTGCTGATGCTAAACAGCAGGGATACTGTCTGTGCATTTTGCCAGGATGCTCTGGGGGGGGGGGGGGAGGGTTTGAACACCCCTGACTCCCCCCCTTATCTACGCCCCTGGGTGTATACTTGGCCTCAAAAATTCTCCAGATCGCAGTCCATAGAACATCTGTGGTATATGCTGAAAAAACAAGTCCGATCCATGGAGGCTCCAGCTCACAACTATTAGACTTAAAGGATCTGCTACCGATGGCTTGGTGCCAGATCCACAGCATACGCTTCAGTGTTCTAGTGGCACCCACGCCAACATGGGTCAGGGCTTTCTTGGTGGCAATAAGGGGACCTATTGAATATTAGGTGGGTGGTCATAAGGTTATGGCTGATGGGTGTATGTCTGCTTCAGATGTTTTTAATACTGAGTTATAGAGCTGATTTTATGGCATGGATGGAGATTGGTTGGACCAGGATGACACAATAATATAGATGTGATCCATCATTGATCTGGTGTTGTCTCCTCCGTGCCTCCAACACTAATGTGCCTTTTCCACCATATTTACACATGAGCTTGCTGTCATTTTTATAACATCCCCAGTCTGTGCATTTATCTGAAAACTGGGAAATCTGCTTCAGAGTGGCGGATATTATATATCTAATGTGTTGTAGGCATCTCCTAAATCTGTTTTATCCATTTCACTGCTATTACCTGTGTGTGTTTTTTTTCTTTTTTTTTTCTTTGGGCCTCTCGCTGTCAAATACATTTGTGTTTTGATATAATCATATATCTGAAGCACGGAAGCCATAGAAATCATGAAGGGAATCACAGACTCCATTTGCTACATACACTGGAACAGAGATTAATTTCTAAATTTACTTACCACTATCTGAGCCATTAAACAGTATGAATCAACTGTCGGGGGGTAGCAGCCTGTGTAAATACACTGCCAGGCTTTTGCTCTTGAAGTGTTTGTCGGCCGTGGCTAGCCGTTGTATTGTTTGACCAATAACAGACGGCTGAGATAAATTCAGCAGGATGCTTAAAAAAAAATCTTGCAAGTAATATTAACCACTTCAATACCGAGCCTATTCTGGCTCTTCTCTCCTTCATGTAAAAATCATAATTTTTTTGCTAGAAAATTACTCAGAACCCCCAAACATTATATATATATATATATGTTTTTTTAGCAGCCACCCTAGGGAATAAAATGGCGGTCATTGCAACTTTTTATCTCACACGGTATTTGCGCAATAATTTTTCAAACGACTTTTTTTTTTTTTTAAATAAAAAACGATTTAGTGAATTAAAAAAATAACAAGACAGTAAGGTTAGCCCAATTTTTTTATATAAAGTGAAAGATGATGTTACGCCGAGTAAATAGATACCTAACATGCCACGCTTTAAAATTGCGCACAATCATGGAATGGCTCCAAACTTCGGTACTTGAAAATCTCCATAGGCGACGCTTTAATTTTTTTTACAGGTTACCAGTTTAGAGAGGAGGTCTAGTGCTAGAATTGTTGCACGCGCTCTAACGCACATGGCGATACCTCACATGTGTGGTTTGAGCGGCGTTTACATATGTGGGCGGGACTTACGTGTGCGCTCGCTTCTGAGCACGAGCCTTGACTGAAACAGGGGCGTTTTAAACATTTTTTTTTTTTTACTTAATTTTTTTTATTTTTACACTTTTTTAATTATTTTTTTTCTGGATCACTTTTATTCCTATTACAAGGAATGTAAACATCCCTTGTAATAGGAATCTGTGTCACAGGTCCTCTTTATGGAGATATGTGGGGTCAATAAGACCCCACATCTCTCCTCTCGGCTGGAAAGCATGAGATCGGTAAAAAATAAATTCACTGATCTCCTGCTGACAGCCACGATCGCGGCTTTGTTTACTTCCGGGTACCGGGCGTGACATCATAACGTTGCGCCCGGGCCTCTGACGGTCATAGAGATGACTGGTGACCATCTGGTCACCGGAAATCTCTATGCTCGTCATCCTGCGGCAGGCGATTCTTTCTCTGGGCCCCCGATAGCACAGGAGAGCCCGGAGAAGCACCGGATGACGGCGGGAGGGGGGGCATCCCCTCCCGTTGCCTATAAGAATGATCAAGCGGCGGAATTGCCGCTATGATCATTCTTATGGTGCGCAGAATCGACGGCTGAAAACAAGAATATCTGAATAATGTCTGTAGCTTCAGGCATCATTCAGATATTCCCACTGAAAGTCAAGGACGTCATATGACGTCCTTGGGAGGGAAGTGGTTAAAGGATACCTAAAAAGGATAAGTTCACCTTTTGTTAACTTTTTTTCTAAATTCCAGCTCCACTATGTACAAATAAAGCATTAATGTACTTATTTTGCAAAAATAAAACAGCTTTCCATTAATTCTACGCAGTTTAATTCACTCTCTTCATAGCTGTTTAAAAACACTGTTCCATTACTTCTGCCTTACTTTCTGGTCAGACTTTAGGTCATGCCACAGGAAGGGATTGACCAGCTGATCTCATCATCCACCCTCAGCTGGTCAGCTCCTTCCTGTGTCATGACCTAAAGTCTGACCAGGAAGTAAGGCAGAAGTAATCAAGTGTTTAAATAGCTATGAAGAGATTTAGGTAAGCCGGTGTAGAATTTATGGAAAGCTGTTTTATTTTTGCTAAATAAGTACATTAATGCTATATTGGTACATAGGGGAGCTGGAATTTAGAAAGGAAAAAAAATGAACAAAGGTGAACTTAGCCTTTAAATCTGATCAGGCTCATCCACACCAACAGCGTGTAGGGATATGCTGCCCTCTACTGTCTGTATTTGTAAGTGGCTGTGCTTCTTACTGTCATAGAGTTGTATATGTACATCACTTTCTGTCCCTGCTAGCTGGATCAGAAACCCCAGATTGGAACACGTTGATATCTTTATAAAAAGGGCGTTTCCAGGACATAGGCAGAGAAAAAAACTCAGCCACATGTCCTGTCCATGGAGTTGCTACTGTTGTATTTTCACCCAGACCAGAAGAGACTATTATAAACTATTAGGCAGGGACTAATGTGTAGAGTAGATAGGCTGACTGAGTTCCAGTGCCACACCACAGTTCCTGCCGGTCCCATTCCAGGATGATAGGACAACAGTTGGAGTATACCCCAGTGACTACTGATCTTGTCTTCAGGTCTCCATCACAAAAACAGATGCAGCATCATCCTCAGGGGCCCCTACAACTGGACTTTGCTGCAACATTCATCTGGAAGTATCTCCATTAATAACTTTATACAGTATATATATATATATATATATATATATATATATATATATGAGTATACAGTGTGTGCACAATTCCACCATGACTCCTATTGGGCTCGTTGCTGATAATGATTGGTTGGATGGATGTACTATTATGAATCTCTTCTTATATAAAACTTGTGTTACTTCTAAACTGGTGTACAACTTATGGTTAATGTTATATGCTAGTTGCAGTAGTTCTTCTGCTTCCAATTACTTTGATTAGCAAAGGTTCTGGTTCTCTTATTTTCCTACAGGTTTAGCACAATATCCTGTTGGGGGGGGGGGTAATTTCTCATAACCCCCCCCCCCCCCCCAAAGAGGGCTACAAGCACATAGCACATAATGTTTGTGCACAATGTGAATGTCCACTACATTTGTTGTAATGCATTGCAGTTCTATAATTTCTGTGTTCATTCTAATTGCATTACAGTGTATCGGAAAACGCTGCACAAAACTATTGTTTTTTTTCTCAGCACACATCATCACAGCTCATTGGTGTGAACTGAAGCCATAGGACATAAGGCAAATTGCCTTGTTCTTTCACTGAGACTATGCAGACATGGGCATCCACAGGTAGGGGCAAGGGGGATCAAGTGCCCCCCCTAGAATCAGGGATCGTATCTTAAATGCAGCACAGTTGTGTCACTATTGGGGTGAGGGCAAGCCCGCACCCAGGTGCCACCCACCAGTGGGGTGACACCATCAAGGTGCTGTCAAGCCCCCCCATCAGTGTAGTGTGACTTCGGCTCTTTTCCCTGCTCAGTCCAGCAGAGAACTCTGTGGCGCTATAACAGGAGAAAGGCGAGCTATGGGCTGTCGGAGGTTTCCCCCCACTTGCCCTCCCTTTCTCCTGTCAGAGAGAAGAGACAGCGGCTCTCACCAGGTTCCCCCGCCCAGCTTCCTGCCCACTCCGTTCCTTCCCTATTGGCTATAACTGAGGGCCAATCAAAGGAGAATAGGAGAGGAGAGCATCATGGGACATGTAGTCCCAAAGATTGGCGGCCCCATTTTCCACAGGGAGGAGGCTACAGCTCGATCAAGAGAGAGATTGAGAGACTGCAGCCTGGAAAAAAGCTGAGGGAGAGAGTGCTACAGGACAAAGAGTGAGGAGTGTGCTGGGCAGAAGCCAGAGAGAGAGCCATGCTGCCCAGCGCCACCAGAGAAAGACTGAGCCACTACCAGGGTACAGACATGCTACACTACTGACGAGAGTCGCCCCCGTGGAACCCAGAGTGAGCGATCATCCAGCCGGAGGGATCACTGCTGTAGTTTCCCTGGGTCTGGTAAGACGGTCTGTTGGCCATTATCCATTACTTATCCTAGGGACTGTACTATGTCTGCAGTCTCTGACCATGATAATTTTATAATGACATTGTCAAAAAGGGGCAGTGCATGAGTGACCCTAAAATGATGCCCCCCCCCTGAAAAAAGTTCTGCGGACGCCCATGTATGCAGAGCAACACTGTCAAATGCTGCTGGGTGTGAATGAGCCCCAAGAGGAGGAAAGGCTTTTGTTAATCCTTGAAATAATCCAACATACTGTTTGATCTTATTTTTTTTTTATTATTCGGGAACTTTTAAGTCTTCAAAAATAAATTTGTAACAAGTCACAAGGTGAGAGGCTGCAGCAGAGGTTAATCTGCGTCAGACATTTTTGAACACATCCAAGGACTGCACAGACATTTCTGAGCCAGCATCTAAGTCTAAGTCTAGGAAGTAGATGATAACCCTGGATGATATCTCAACAAAGATGGTGCTGCACTTTTGCAGAGAAAATCAAACTAAGCCATTGTCAGGGGGAGTACTGTGCTCTTTGGGAGGTAATGCATACCTGCAAGCATTACACTTATGCCCTGTACACGCGGTCGGAATTTCCGACGAAAATCCGACTGTGTGTGGGCTCCATCGGACTTTTTCTAAAATTTGAGATCCTGCTCTCAAATTTTCCGACAACAAAGTCCGATCAGACTTTGTCCGTCGGAATTCTCTACACACGATCATGAAAAGTGCCACGCATGCTCAGATCAAATTATGAGACCAAAGCTATTAGCTACTAGCCTCTACGTAGTTCTGTCGTACGCAACGAACGTCACCACGTTCAGAATGATTGGATTTTCCGACAACTTTGTCCGACCGTGTGTATGCAACACCAGTGTCGGAAAAAATCCAACGGATTTTGTGGTCGGAATTTCCGACCGTGTGTACGGGGCATTACACATTCTTTTAAAATGCATACACTTAAAGTGGAAGGAAACCCTAATATAACTATTCTTTAAAAAGGTTCCTTCCCCCTCCTCCTACCTATTCTGCATAACCTGTATATAAAAGAACCATGTACTTATTTATTTTTAATCCGCTGTGGTCCAGTCATGTGATCCTGCTGCAGCTCTATGTAAAAGAGGGCTCAACAATTTTGTAGCAGATTCCAAACCAAATTCCTAATTTTCTGTTCAGAAGAAATTGCTTTTTCTTTCACCAGACTGATTCTGAATGGGGGAGTATGGTTCATTATAATTACCCAGTGCATGCTCAGTGTTCTAATAAGGAAAATGCACTAGAGGTGATTAACCCTTTGGGAGTATCTCAACAAAAACTACATTTCTTTTGCAGAGGATGCCTAAAATCTGACTTCTATCTTGGTGCAGACTTCTAGGGAAAGTCAGTAAGCCAATCATGCAAGCAGGAAATGTAATTTCTTGGGGTGTTCCATAAGCCAATGGTATACAAAATGCCTCCAGGTTGCGATATTGCATTGAACTTTACACAATATTACACAGGCTGAAGATAGAAAAGGAACAGTAAAGTTTACTAACGTTAAATTACAATATGGCTTGTGTAGCATTACTAGAGAAAACTTACTAATGCTGCACAAGCCATACTGTGATTTAACATTAGTAAAATTTACTTTAGCTATACACTGTACTGTGCTAACATTTTAGGCAGGTGTGAAGAAATGCTGTAAAGTAAAAATGCTTTCAAAAATATATATTATAATTGTTTATTTTTATCAATTTACAAAATGAGCGAACATAAGAAAAATCTAAATCAAATCAATATTTGGTGTGACCACCCTTTGGCTTCAAACCATGTTCTGTGATGATCTTGAAGGGAAACTCCATGCCAAATGTAAACAAAAAACGGCATGGGTTCCCCCTCCAAGAGCATACCAGACCCTTTGGTCTGGTATGGATTTTAAGGGGAACTCTCACTCTAAAAAAAACAGCGTAAGGGTGCCCCCAAGGTTCATACAAGATCCTTACCCGAGCAAACAGTCCGACATGGCCAGGAAAGGGTGTGAGGATGCGCGAGCCCCCCCCCTCCTGAACTGTACCAGGCTGCATGCCCTCAACATGGGAAGGTGGGGGCGGCCCAAAGCACCTTTTTTCCATGTTGATGAGGACAAGGGCCTCTTCCCGACAACCCTGGCCGTTGGTTGCCGGGGTCTGCGGGCGGGGAGCTTATCAAAAGCTGGAAGTCCCCTTTAACAAGGGTGCCCCCGGATCCCGGTGCCCCACCCTATGTGAATGAGTATGAGGTACATTGTACCCCTGCCCCTTCACCTAAAAAAAGTGTCAAAAATAAAACGCAGTACAGACAGGTTTTTTAAAAGTAACTACTTATGGCATCTCTTCCGACTTCTCCCCTCTATGGCTCTTCTGCCTCCTCCGCTGATGCCTCTGCCGGTTATTCTCCCCTCTCTGGGTCTTCTCCTTACTTCCCGCCCCGGAGTGCCATCAGCACATAAGTGGTGGAAACCAGTGTGACCCAGGTACACCCATCTACTGGAGAAGTCTGGCCAGAAGTGGTCTATATGCAAAAATTGCAGCCAACAAAGCCATACCTCCAATGTGCAAACAAGGCTAAGCAACTCAACTATGCAGGAAAACGTAGGAACTGGGGTTCAGAAAAATGGCAGCAGATGCTCTGGACTGATGAGTCAAAATGTGAAATATTTGTCTGTAGCAAGAGGCAGTTTGTTGGTGAAGAGCTACAGAGTGGTACAATAATGAGAGCAATACAATACAATATAATTGCACAGAGCGGGTAGGTATAAGCATGTTTATTTTTTTAAGAAAAAAAAATAAGAGCCTTGACAACAACTTTAGGTAGCACAACTGAACTTCTAAAAAATGTCCATGTAGTTCTAGTTTGAGGAGTTTAGATCCTTTTGTTATTATCACAGTACATTTCGTTTTTTGACAGTTACACCAAAAGAGGAACTGCTTTGTAGCAAAGAAGGACCTTGGCGAAACATGGGAACTGGCCATTGTAGACTTTTGCTCGGCTAGGTGCAGACACCAAACACCCTCTACAGAATAATTATGAGAGAAGTCTTCTGCCAAACTACTCTTTCACTCCAATTTTTCTTCAGCACGACTAGAAAATGACAGTGTAATTATGTGTTTTTCTGAGTTCGGCTCGGGAACACAGGGCCCTGTAATCTAAATTGGCCATTACCGATGAGGTGAACGTGTGTCATTATTGCATTATAAAATGTCTCTTAAAAGAATTATTGGGGTAATTTGCCAATTAGAGTCACCTGATTAAGATGGATCTGAATGCGCACAAAAGGCGGCTTTGTATCAGTTTAGTTTTGTGTTTTCCTAAGTGCGTTGACCTTTACTTGTTAACTGAAAGGCTGGAGATGGGTGGTTAGGTAAGCCAACCAAAAGTGGGCCAGTGCATTTTCTTGAAATTTTATGAAGATAACCCAACAATAAATTTAAAATTAAAGCTCAACTCTGGGGAAATTTCAAAATGACCTTTGCAGTGGGGCTCTCTCTGTACTGCCAGGGTTAAATGCTTGTTTTTGTCTAGGAGACCACTAAAAAAAAGATCTACTTTCTCTATCCCTAGCTCCCCTCCTTCCTTTGGTGCTTTAAGTTGTGGCCATGCCCTTGGTGACTGCTGATCTTGCATTGTAAAGCCTAGAGTGCACACACCTAGAGCGCACACACCAGTTGGGGGCGCAGGAGGTGTCTCCTCACTGGCTAGCTGTGCGGGACAGTCTGATAAGGAAAAGGGGACTTCCGGTTGCGAGAAGCTCCCTCTCCATGGACAGTCCTGTAGGGACCCCTCTCACTGTATCTCCCCAGAAATGAGGGAAGTTGCCCGGATCCGGCTGCCTATCCTCCCCTCCCTCTCCTCCTGGGATGATCAGTGACAGGTTCTTGTCTGCAGCATCCCCCCCTGTCATCTTCATCCTCCCATCGTCCAGTATGGAGGGTCCTGGCAGAGCACCCAGGAGGAGAAGACTGATCCCCCAAGCATCAGGTGAGACCTACGCAGCATACAGCACCTGGGGTACTGATCTGCTCTCCCTGGGATCTACATGCGGCTTTGAGACTGTGGTTGGCCCTGGTTTCCTTCTGCCCCCTCCCCCCCTGGCTCTTCTGTTCCTGCTCTGATGATCGGATTGCCTAGCTAATGCCTGCAGCTGCTCTCCCGTGCACCCCCAGCAGGCCTTCTGCAACGCTGACATAGGTGAGGCCGCCTGTCTGTATACTACGATAGCCTGTATATATACTACCCTAGCCTGTCTGTATACTTCCCTAGCCTGTACGTATACCTACAGACCACTATTTGTCTTCAGGCCGGGTCCAGAGGTGCAGGTGCGGCCCTGTGGACCGCGGCTGAAGAAATTGGTGGAGAGGCACCACAAAAATCTCTCCCCGCCGCCTCCACATTATAGATGGGCAGCTCAAGGGGGTGGAATCAGGCGCAGACCCGGGGGGGGGGGGGGGGGCGTCAAAATTAGGTTCTGCCTAGTGTGTCAAAAATCCTTGCATCAGCCCTGATTGTACGTGATGTTGTCAGGATGCAACAGACAGATGGGGCGCTAAAAAGAACTCTGGGCCAGAATAAAAAAAATACACTTGCAGTGGCCATATTTCTACCTGGCCCTCTGCACTGTTCAATGCAAACATTTTCAGAAAAAATATGAGAGTTTAAAGGGTATGTAAAACCAAAACTTTTTGGTTTTCCCTGAAAATTTACCCTTGTTGGACTACCCGGCATCTGAGGCGATAATACTAATTACCTCTTGGGATCCTAAAAACAGTGTATTAGTTCAGTACACACTTTCTTTATCAGCGCCAACTTCTAAAGAAGGGGACCACTCTGAACCCCCAGACGAACATAGAAAAAAAAAACACACAATTCTGTTTGGGGAGTGTTTAAATTCCCATTTTAGAGTCAAATTCCACTTTAAAATAACCAGGTGAAATTAAAGAGAAAAAAGCCCATAAAAAGAAATAAAATTATGCTATCACCTAAAAAAAACTAGGTTCGGTCTGGCATCCACCATGGGAGGGGAAAATGATGGAAGGGTGAAGTGGAGGCATTTGAGTGATGCTATTTTTTGCGATCACTCCAAACTCCATACTAGCAGATGTGGTTACATAGTTAGTAAGGTTCAATAAAGACACTAGTCCATACAGTTCAACCTGAATGAGTGTGGGTGCGTGTCTACTATTATCCCTATTTATTTAAAGTACCCATATAATGCCATAAATTTACGAAGTGCTCCACACATACATTACACACTCACATCGGTCCCTACCCTCAAGGAGTCCACAACCCAAGGTCCCAAACTCACATTCATATACTAGGGCCAATTTTGGACAGAAGCCAATTAGCCTACCAGCATGTCTTTGGAGTGTGGGAGGAAACCAGAGTACCCGGGGGAATCCTGCACAGGGAGAACATGCAAACTCCAGGTAGGTAGTGTTGTGGTGTGGTTGGGATTTGAACCAGTGACCTTTTTTACTGCTAGGTGAGAGTGCTACCCACTACACCACTGTGCCACCCCAACTAGAGGTGTTGATCTATGCGGTGTGTGCCTAATTTTGCTATTGCTCCATGGAGTAAGACATCCTCTTAGAGGAGCTGACACCCACTGTGGGAAGGAAAACGATAGAAGGGTGATATAGAGGCGTTGAGTGATGCTATTTTTTTACGTGTGGTCACACCAAACTCCATACTAAAGAATAATAAGCTGCAATATATTACACTTTCTAAAGAAAATTGTTTTTGGACATTTGAGCAGACTTTACCGGTACCAGAAAGGAACACTATATAGTTTTACAAAAATAATTGTTTATTTAATGTTACAAAATAGTTAAAAAAAGTACAAATTAAAATTAAGAGAAAATAAAGCTCTTATTGAAAATAGTAGATTCTCTATTACTATTGAGTGAAAGAAAGGTCAACGTTTCACTATCGCTTCTTCAGGACCTATTTCCATTGACTGCAAAGGGATTCTGTATGGGAAAGAAAAAAGTATCAAAACTTCATTGGATGGATGGCCAATGCAGACAAATCACATATATCAATATAAACCTCATAAATAGTATGGGGACAGTGTATATAGAGTGTGCCACTCACATAGCAGAGAGAACACCCCCATGTGCGGCATGCTGTGTGCCGCCCGGAGGCAGCCAGATCAGCGAGACACTCCCTAGATGACCAATAACATATGATGCCCCATTCTATGAGCAGAACAAAATTAAAATAAGCCCCCACTTAGATATACGGTGTAGTAGATATAATAATATCATCTTGACATAGTACTCCCAAAGCTAAAAAAAGTCCAGAGAATCACTGCACCAGGATCACCGTTATTCCATAGTATGAGCAACCCTTCTATTGGCTCCTATCATGCAATATAAATATATAAGAGACTGATAAATACTTAGGCTACATTCCCATGGATGTTTTAAAAAATGGGCTGTAAAGCCAGTACAGACACCAGGAAAAAATCAGCGTAAAAAACGCTTTTTTTATCCACGTTTTGCATTGAATTCAATGCACGTTACTCCGCGCTGGCTTTCAGCCGCGTTTCTCTGTCTCTATTCAAAATCAATGGTTCCCTATGGGAGCCCATTGATTTGAATAGAGGTCGCATCAGAAGTCGGATCCCGGTCAGATATCAGATCCCGGCCCCCACCCTATGTGAATGAGTATGGGGTACATCATACCCCTACCCATTCACCTGGGGAATAAAGTATCAATAAAAAAAAACACTATCCCCATACTATTTATGGGGTTTATATTGATATATGTGATTTGTCCGTATTGGCCATCCATCCGATTAAGTTTTGATACTTTTTTCTTTCCCATACAGAATCCCTTTGCCTGCAGTCAATAGAAATAGGTCCTGAAGAAGCGATAGCAAAAGGTTGACCTTTCTTTCACTCAATAGTAATAGGGAATCTACTATTTTAAATACACCTGTGGTTATACCAATACAAGCTTTATTTTCTCTTCTTTTTACTTTGTACATGTATTTATCCTTTTTGTAACATTAAATAAACAATTATTTTTGTAAAACTATATAGTGTTCCTTTCTGGTATCGGTAAAGGCCGCTCAGATGTCCAAAAACTATTTTCTAACAGTTTTCATTGGCTGTGGCACTCCCTTAGCTATTTCCATAAATACATTTTCTAAAGATTATATCATCTTGGGAAATAGTTAAATATTAAACCTTCAAAAATATAATTTAAATTCCAAATATCTATTTTGTTTTTTAACTAGGGCTTTTTGGCACGGATGACATTCATCAAAAATGATTTTCCTTTAAACATGACCTCTGTCAAATTTAATTCTCATTTTGAGTCAAAGACAGACGGCCCCGTAATGTCCTAAAATGTTCCCATTTCAGTAATAATTGCAGAACGTTTCAGCCATTTTTTAGGGTGCCATTTTGCCGTTCTCCTCTTGCACCAATATTTATTTAAAATGTTACAGCATAATTAGCACCTCTGCTAATAACAGATTGGGCCTTTCTTGCAAATTATGTTTTTTTTGTTCCTCTAAAAAGAAAAATCATACATTTTAGCCGCTGTCAAACATAAATGTTTGTCTGGATTGATAATTACGGGCTGTAAAGTTTTAACGTTTCATTCCTGAAAGTCTACAAAATAACTGAGCTGTTTAATGTCATTTAGTCTAGAACACCTCTTATTCAAGGTCTTGTTATCATATCTCATGAATATGGATTTGGCGAGTCAGCCAGTGTCATTATTCAATGTAGCTAGTTTTGTTACAGGAATTTTAATGATCTCTCAGCTATAAGGTCAGATGCTAGGCTTTGATTTGGCGCGGAGGGACCTTGCTAGGCTTCAAACTATGTCTACCTAACAAAGGTACAGTGCAAGCTCAGGAGAAGTAAACTCTTTGGGGTTTTTGAAAGGTGGCTTCTTGTTTATACAGAGCAGGAAAAAGCAAAAGGCTGAAAGTTGTGAATTTTACAAGAAATCAAACTTTTCGTTTTATTCAATGAGACTGTGCTAACCAGAAAAGTACAAAGTAATGCAAATAAGCCAACAGTGATGTAAGTAACTGAGTTAAAATAAACTGAGTTACCTAATGCAGTTACTTTATAGGGTAACGAGTAATCTAACTGATTACTTTTCCCCTCATGGTAACTCAGTTCCCATTACTTTGGCTTAGTTACCCCAATTACATCTACCGCCACTAGATGGCAGTAGTGTAATTCCGGTGTCCTGCCAAAAAAGTTCCCCCTCCGGATAAGGACCCCCTGTACTGCGCAGGACTCTGGAGCTTCCGTAAATTGACAAACCTAAACAGCTCTGAGTGAACTCTACACCGCGCAGGTGCAGTTAACATGTAATTGTACGAGGCTTGCCGCACGCTCCTGATGCTCGTGCTACTTTGCAAGGGGCGTCTATCGTGTAAGTAAGGGGCGGGTCTAGTATTACTGTAACCAAGGTGCGCATTTATTATTATTGTTATATATCGAGCTCTGCCCATTAATTTAACATTCGCCCTCTTCTGTAGCCATCCGCCCCTTACACAATATAATAATAATAGACCCGCCCCTTGCTTACACGCTATAACAGATCTGCCCCTTGATTAGAGTAATAATAGAGCAGCCCCTTGGTTACTCGATATATAACAATAATAATAAATGCGCCCCTTGGTTATAGCAATACTAGACCCGCCCCTTAGTTACACGTATAGAATATTTTAAAAAAGTCAGTTACTTTGCTGCGTAACTAATTACTTTTCCAATGTAGTAACTGAGTTACTAACGCAATTACTTTTTGGGAGAAGTAATTTGTAACTTAACTAATTACTTTTTTAAAGTAAGATGACCAACACTGTAAGCCAATGGTATTTCAGTTTACTATAATTAAATCTGCTGGTTTGGTTGTGTTGTTTTTCTGTATTTTATATATATTTTCTTTTCAGTTGCATATTAATTTCAGAGAACAGCCTGCAGAAGAACAGGCACATCTGCTAATGCCCAGCAGAATCGTAGATTGGAGCATAGAAATTTGCCATTGGCACATGGAAATTCGCCAATGTTCTTGCTCCCCATTCGACTAAGTCTCATCTGGTACATCTGAGGGACCCCTGCCCGTCCAGCCGTCATATCACTCAGCTGGCAACCCCTGCGTCTTTGGGTATAGCACTCCCTGCAACCACCTTCAGGGGTGCCCACTGCCCAGCACTCAGCCTCAAGGGAAGTCCTCTCAGCATTTGGACCTCCGACCAGTTACGTGACAATTAACCACTTCAGTGGCCCTTTAAGAGGGCCTTAACACTGGAAAGCTGAGGTGGCATTCTGATTATGTGTTTGGCTGTGATAGTCTATAAATATACTTTATTTATTATGTATTTTGATGGGATTGGGTTGAGTAAATGGATACCAAATGTGGCAAGACGTACAATTGCGTGAAATGGCAACAAACTACAGTTCACAACATTTTTTATAGGTGACTCTTTAAGAGCCTTTACAGGTTATTGGTTTGGGATAACTGTAAATTATGGCCCTATAATTATTGCCCTCTGATGGTTTTGTTTTTTTCTATTTTACAAGACATCCTTTATTAAAGAACAGTCCAGAAAAGCAGACAAAAGAGCAGAACTTCAGAAGGATGGATGATCTATTGGTCTTTCAATTCCTGCAGTCTTTTGATGGTGGATTTCACTGTGACGGCCGAGGTGGTGTTGTAGGTCCAAGCTTCTCCAGCTACAATTTTCATGCAAGAACTGCAGCACCAGATTCCTACAGCCTTCCCCTTCATTTTGGTCTTGCCACAGAAGGAGCAGGTGTACTTGGCGTGTTGGCTGATTTCAATTTCCTTGACCATCTTCCTTAGCGAAGGGTCCCATATTTACCCACAATGCCGACCTTTTTGGTGCGTTTGACTATCTTCCTCCAGGACCCAGGCAGAAAGGGCTTTTTTTTTGTTCCTTTCCATTTTACAAGACATCCTTTATTATAGAACAGTCCAGAAAAACAAACAAAGGAGCAGAAATTCCGAAGGATGGATGATGTATTGGTCTTTCAATTCCTTCAGTCTTCTGATGGAGGATTTCAAAGTGACGGCCGAGGTGGTCTTTCACTCTGATGTTTGCAGTGATATCTCAAATGTGTGGCTCAATCAGTATTAATGTACATGTGCTTGACTTACACTCATGTTTGCGTTTGACTGTATGCACTTGTGGGATAGGGTTGCTTTTACATTTTCTTTTTTTTAAATATTTTTACTTGCACTGTAGTTGCTTTAGTTGTGAGGGGATCATAAAAGGAAATAAAAAAACTGCATTTTTACTTGCACATGATTATAGAAATTAGCAGAGCCTCCCCTCATTTCAGAGCTTCCCCTCAGTTCACTTGCAGTGCAGTTCTAGTGCACAGTATACTTGCCTTTAGTAATTCAACCTCCCAGTGCTTAAGCTGATAACATGCAAACAATTCTGATCTCTCTTGTCTTTATTAACCACCTAACAACCGCTCTATAGCCAAATGATGGCTACAGCGCGGCTCGATAACTCTGGCAGGGCGTACATTGACGTTCTCCCAGAATCGCGCCCCCTGGGGCGCACACATGGAAGTATCTGTGACAGATACCCGCAGCGCATCGTGGTAAATGATCGCTGACAGCGGCCGTTTACCACGTGATCGATCTGTCAAATGACGGAGCGATCACTTGTAAACAAACCGCGTCATGTCCGATTCCTCTCTCCCCTCTCTGTACCGATCGGTACAGTGTGAGCAGATAGGGGAGAGATTGGTTGCAGGAGTGCTGTGGGCTGGATCTGTAGTGCCCACAGCCCTGCTCTGTGCCCATTGCAGCCTCATCCATCCATCAATGCTCAGGCATCCCTCTGTCATACTCATCCATCTATCCATGCTCAGCATTCCATACTCAGCAATACTCATCCATCCATCCATGCTCAGCCACCCATACTCATCAATACTCATCCATCCATGCTCAGCCATCCATACTCAGTAATACTCATTCATCCATGCTCAGCCATCCATACTCGGCAATACTCATCCATTCATGCTCAGCCATCCATACTCGGCAATACTCATCCATCCATGCTCAGCCATCCATACTCAGCAATACTAATCCATCCATCCATCCATGCTCAGCCATCCATACTCAGCAATACTCATCCATGCTCAGCCTTCCCATCCACCCCCATCCATACCCAGCAATACTCAGCCATACCCAGCCATATTCAGCCATACCCAGCCATACTCAGCCATACCCAGTCATACTCAGCCATCCCATCCATACTCAGCCATCCCATCCATACTCAGCCATACCCAGCCATACTCATTCATGCTCAGTCATCCCATCCATACTCAGCCATCCACATTTATGGCTCAACCATGCTCAGCTATCCCCATCCACGGCTCATCCATCCCCATTCATGCTCATCCATGCCACATCAGTTCTCATCCATGCCACATCCATGTCACTACAGTGTCTCACAAAAGTGGTCAAATTAGATTTGAGAAATGTATGCCCCTAGAACACCTGATGGCGCTCCCTGCATGTTGGGCCTCTCTATGTGGCCTGCCTGTGTAAAAGTCTCCCACATGTGGTATTGCTGTACTCAGGAGGAGTAGGGAAACCTATTTTGGGGGTGTAATTTTTGCTATGTACATGCTATGTGTTAGAAACATTGTATAAATGGACAACTTTGTGTAAAAAAAAAATGCGTTTTCATTTTCTTTCCACATTTTCCAAAAACTTGTAGAAAAAAATGACATGTTCAAAATTACTCATAGATTATATGTTGGGGTGTTTTCTTTCCAACATTTGGTCATTTTTGGGGCGTTTACATTGTCCTGCTGCTCCGGGGCCGTCAAAAGTTTAAGAGGTAGTCAGAAAATTAGATGTGTAACGCCTGATGGTGCATGTTGGGCCTCTGTATTTGGCCACACTGTGTAAAAGTCTCACAAATGTGGTATCACCATACTCAGGAGGAGTAGCAGAATGTGTTTTGTAGTGTAATTTGTGGTATGCATATGCTGTGTGTGAGAAATAACCTGCTAATATAACAATTTTGTGGGAAAAAATATATTTTTTAAAATCTTGATTTTGCAAAGAATTGTGGGAAAAAATTACAACTTCAAAAAACTCACCGTGCCTCTTACTAAATACCTTGGCATGTCTACTTTCCAAAAAGGGGTAATTTGGGGGGGTATTTGTAGTTTCCTGGCTTGTTAGTGTCTCAAGAAATTAGTCAGTACATTAAGTGTGATCACTTTTCAAAGATTGGCACCATAACTTGTGGACTTTATAACTTTCACAAAGACTAAATAATATACACCAATTTGTGTTATGTTTATCAAAGATATGTAGCAGTATAAATGTTGGCCAAAATTTATGAGCGAAAAATTACTAATTTGCTAAATTTTATAACAGAAACAAAAAAAAATGCATTTTTTTTACAGAATTTTCAGACGTTTTTCTTTTATAGTGCAAAAAAAATAAAAAAAAAACAGCAGTGATTGAAAACCACCAAAAGAAAGCTCTATTTGTGTGGAGAAAAGGATAACAATTTCATATGGGTACCCAGTGTTGCATGACTGAATAATTGTCATTCAAATTGTGAGAGAAAGCTGAAAATTTGTCTGGTTAGGAAGGGGGTTTGAGTGCCCAGTGGGTAAGTAGTTAAACATACACATTAAACATTCACAGTGCTGGAGGAAAAAAGTAAGTGAATCCATAGACTAATTACTTCAACAAAAGCTTAATTTAACTTTATTCCTAGAGGGTTAAAAAGAGGGTTCCAAGAGGGTTAAAAAGTCCCCTATGTAATAGCTTTGGGCTGGTGACAGGTACTCTTTATGGAGACATCAGGGGTCAATGTCTCCCCTGCCATCTAATCAAGCACATATTGTGCTTGATTAGCTGCTTCCCTGGCTGTAGGAGTCAAGATCTAAAACGAAAAGTGAAAAATTCTTTATTGTTTCTGGGTTCATCAGTCACAGAGGAGATTGGTGAATGGATGTCCTTCGATCTCCTCTGTTTCTAGCTATCCTAGCTGATTACTGCAGTCCTGGGATTCTCTGGAGAGCCTGGGAACCATCATGGGCAGCCGCAAGGGGGGTGACCTTTCTCACTAAAGTAAAAGGATTGGTGCCTATATTTAAAAAGGGAACAAAGTCTTTACCATGTAACTATAGACCTGTTAGTTTAACTTCTATAGTTGGGAAGATACTGGAGAGATTATTAAAAGACCACATAGACGAGTTCTTGCTGGAAAAAAACATTTTAAGCAATAGACAGCATGGGTTCATGAAAGACAGAAGTTGTCAGACAAACCTGATTTATTTTTATGAAGAGGTAAGTAAAACCTTGGACAGAGGCGTGGCTGTGGACGTGGTATACTTGAATTTAGCAAAATCGTTCAATACAGTTCCCCACACACGGCTCATGTGTAAGGTAAGGTCTACAGGCTTGGGAATATCGGTTTGTAAATGGATAGAAAACTGGCTAAAAGACAGAATTCAGAGAGTAGTGGTTAATGATTCTTACTCTGAATGGTCTAAGGTTATCAGTGGTGTACCCCAAGGTTCAGTGCTGGGACCCTTACTTTTTAATATCTTTATAAATGATATTGGGTCTGGGATCAAAAGTAACATTTCTGTCTTTGCCGATGACACCAAGCTATGCAGTGGAATAACGTCCTTACAGGAGGTCTCCAATTTACAAGCCGACCTCAATGCTCTGTCTAATTGGGCGACTATGTGGCAGATGAGGTTTAATGTTGATAAATGTAAAGTTATGCACTTGGGGGCTAAGAATATGCATGCATCATACATACTAGGGGGAGTACAACTGGGGGAATCTGTAGTGGAGAAGGATCTGGGGGTTTTGGTAGATCATAAGCTCAATAATAGCATGCAATGTCAATCTGCGGTTTCCAAAGCGAACAAAGTTCTTTCTTGTATTAAGAGAGGTATGGACTCCAGAGAGAGAGATATCATTTTGCCCCCCTGTTCAAATCATTAGTAAGACCTCATCTGGAATATGCAGTTCAGTTTTGGGCACCAGTTCTCAAAAAGGATATCGGGGAACTGGAGAAAGTGCAGAGAAGGGCAACCAAACTGATAAGAGGCATGGAGGAGCTCAGCTATGAGGAAAGATTAGAGGAACTGAATTTATTCACTCTTGAGAAGAGGAGAATAAGGGGGGATATGATCAACATGTACAAATATATAAGGGGTCCATATAGTGAACTTGGTGTTGAGTTATTCACTTTACGGTCAACACAGAGGACAAGGGGGCACTCCTTACGTCTAGAGGAAAAGAGATTTCATCTCCAAATACGGAAAGGTTTCTTCACAGTAAGAGCTGTGAAAATATGGAATAGACTCCCTCCAGAGGTGGTTCTGGCTAACTCAGTAGATTGCTTTAAGAAAGGCCTGGATACTTTCCTAAATGTACATAATATAACTGGGTACTGACATTTATAGGTAAAGTTGATCCAGGGAAAATCCGATTGCCTCTAGGGGGATCAGGAAGGGATTTTTTTCCCCTGCTGTACCAGATTGGAGCATGCTCTTTTGGGTTTTTTTTTTTGCATTCCTCTGGATCAACTGTGGGTATAGAATAGGGGTTTATTGGATTGTACAATATATTTTATTTTTATTTATTATTTCTTTTATTTTTATGGTTGAACTGGATGGACTTGTGTCTTTTTTCGGCCTAGCTAACTATGTAACTATGTAAAAGTGATCAAGTGGCTGTAGAGTTGCCCAGGTCACTTTTACTAAACAGCCTATTGCTGCTGTAAAAAAAAAATGATACAGGTGCAGCCATTAGCTTGTTTTACCCACTTAAATCCAGGATGTTTTTATACATTGTATGGACCTGAAGGCTAATTTCACACTGGGGCGTTGGGGGCGTCGGCAGTAAAGCGTCACTATCTTTAGCGGCGCTTTACCGTCAATTTTGCGGAGGGCTTTTAACTCCGGCTGAAAAAGGTTTACAACAATGTTGCAGTGGTGCTCTGCCGGCGGTTTGGCGGTGCTGCCCATTGATTTCAATGGGCAGGGGTGCTTTTGGAGCAGCGTATACACCGCTCCTACAGGGCTGCAAAGGTGCAGCTTGCAGGACTTTTTTTGGTGTTCTGCCAGCGCACCGCTCCAGTGTGGAGGCACTCAGGCTTTCATACTGGAGTGAGAGGAGAGGCTCTTTACAGGCGCAATGCCGGCGCTATTTTGTGCGCTATAGCGCCTGTAAATCGTCTCAGTGTTAAAGCAGCTGAAGGATATAATTACATTTACATTACATTCATCTCCTTCCTTCATGTGTAAATTATATACAGCAGCTTAAACTGAATTCTGGAAGAAATTATTGAGGGATAGACTTTACATATTCCAGAAACGATGTCCCAGCACAAAGCTGAATAGAAATATTAGAGATTGCAGGATTTTGGCTGCACCTGTCTGACATTTAACTAAGTAAAAGTCTGAGGTCATCCATTTGTAAGATGTAAACTGGCAGCTGCAGGATCGCATCAGTCACTAACGTCAAAGACAAAATATCAGCGGCACATAAAAGCCCTTCTACTGATAAATGTGCAGAATTTAAAAGGAGTCTGCTCCATGGTTATATGGGGACAGCAGAATTAATGTGAAAAGGGAAGGGGAGGGTTCAAGAACTGAAACCCAACCCTATGTCCTAAAAAAATTTAAAGAATTAGAACTGAACTTCAGCTTTTCCTTCAGTCTTGCACAATTGTACAGCTCCCCTCCTCTACTGAAATGGTTAGTTCTCATTTCACTGCACACTGTAAGCATCTCACAATGTGCATTAGAATCTGCAGAAAGTCAGATAGAGCCCACCTCATTTCTTGTCTGGAGGACATCCAGCATCATCCATGTCTTTCCCAGTCTGTCTGTCCCTGACCCACCCCTTTCATTCATTGGATTTGTCGGTTCTTTCAATCAAGGTGGTTCTGCATCACTTTTACCTAGGGTGGTCTACCTGCATAATGCAGGCTGCCTAGGGAAAGTCATCTCCTGTTTCTGTGATTGGCTCACTGATGTTCCCAGAAGTCTGCACAAGTCAGGTTTAATCAACCCCCTAGGATTTTCAGTTTTGTGAGATACTCACCAATGGTTAGCCACTTTTAAAGGGATGCCAACACTGCAACTTTCCTCGTTAGAACACTGAGCATACACCAGCTTGTTATAATGAACCAGACTCTTCCATTCCAAATCAGTCCGCAAAGGACATGGTGAAATAAACAGCAAGAAAAGGTAGGAATCGGATACAAAGTATGTTGAAATCCCTGCAATGTAAATGAATCACTCAGAGAGGATTGCTTTTTCTCAACAAATATGGAGTTACTCTTTAAAGTTTATGTAGCACTACCCACACAGGAGCCACTGTCAGGGCTGGGCTCAGCCCTTTCTTCTCTGAGCTGGCCGCTCAGCTGTTGGCTAATTTCCAGCTCCTATCTCTCCACAGTTACTCAGTTGATGATATTCTGCTCGTCAGTCCTGCCTACTTTAAGCGGAGGGCCACCCTAAAATAAAAAAATCCATTAATATTCTTAAAAAAATAAAAATAAAAACATTTGGAAAAAAAATTACTTACCAGAAACCCCTGTTGCTAGGCAGTCTTCCTAATCTGCCCCTTCCTATTCCGTGACGCTGTTTCTTCAGTTCCTCCTCTTCGGCGAGCGGCCCCGTTGTCTTCTGGGACATGTGTTTGTCCCAGAAAACAACAGGGCCATTCACAAAGCGATGCGCGACTCGTGCATGCGCAGTAGGAAACAGGCAGTGAAGCCGCAAGGCTCCACTGCCTGTTTCCCTTAGTTAGGATGGCGGCGCCGGTACCCAATCCGATGGACGGATTGGCCCTGGGGGGGGGGCGACATCGTGGGCTCACTGGACAGGTGAGTGTCCTTATTAAAAGTAAGCATCTACAGTGTTTGTAGTTGCTGACTTTAAAAAAAAAAAACGGCGGACCTCCTCTTTAAGCTGTCCAGTCCAGAGGATCTCTGCCTTCGCCTTGGTCAACATCACAGAAACTATCTCCTGCGATCCTGTTCAAGACTTGCTTTGCTGACATCCCTTCTGGCTCCAGATCCTGCTTGCTGTTCCACTAATTTGATCCCTGACATCTGGCTTGGCTGACTATCCGTTCCGGTTCCTGAACTCTGGCTATGTTTTGACTACGTTTGTTCTTTTTACTTTTATTAGTAAACAAGTGTGATTTAACTGTACTTCAGTCTCAGCCTGATTTCATGGTTTCTGACAGCCACTTTTGGATCCCCTGCTCTTGTCCAGCCTACTGTATGTGTGTCTACAACCTCACTGACTCCACCAGTATAAATAAAGTCTGGTTGAATAAAAGACACAAGTCCATCCAGTTCAACCCAGAGAGGGTAAGAAAAAAGAAAAAAAAAAAAACACAGACAACCTCTGTATACACAGTCCTAAAACTATAAAAAAAAAATCAATAAAGCATGACCCAATTCGCTCCAGCTGGGGAAAACCCCTTCCTGATACTCCAAGAGACAGATATTCCCTGGATCAACTTTACCGATACATATTATTGTCCAGTTATATTTTGTCCATTTAGGAAAGAATTCAGGCCTTTTTCTACTGAGATGACCAGAACCAGCTCATGGGGGAGTCACATTTTCACAGCTCTTATTATGATGAAGCCTATCCATATTTGGAGGTTAAATCTCTTCTTATCCAGACATAAAAAGTGTCCCCTTGTCCTCTGTAATCACCTTAAAAGTGAATACTGTTCTCTGAATGGACCACTTATATATTTATACAGTACATGTTGATCATATCCCCCCCGCAATCTCCTCTTCTCTCTGTTAGAGAGCTCTCAAATGAAATAGGGCAAATAGTACAGCCTTGAAAGAGGAAAGCATGAAAAGCTCTCTAACAGATTCTCATTGTGAGATGTATGTCTCTTTGATCTCAGATTTTAAGCGTGGGCTCAGAGAGAAATAATTCTTTGGAATGTGTTCAGGACAAGACCCAAGTATTCCAAATATAGAGAAGGCTGCAGCATCTGAATTGCCCTGTAGGCGCTAGCAGACAGTTGGGAGATGAGTCCTTCAGGAGGTCATCTAGATAACCTGTGACCTTGATACCCTGCATTCTAATCAGGGCAAGAAGAGGTGCTGGCACCTTTGTGAATATTTGTGTATACCTTTCTGTAAAACTCAGCAGGCACACAAGAATTAGACTCACAGCTCTATAAAAGAATAACAGGCTGTATTAGCAGGTTAAAGTAGTATTAAAGTTTTGTTTTTTATTTTATTTTTTAAATTACAAACATGTTATGCTTACCTGCTCTGTGCAGCAATGTTACACCGGACAGACCCTATCCTCCTCTTCTCAGGTCCCTTGCAGGCACTCCTGGCTCCTCCCCCTCAAGGATTGCCCCCAGAGAAAGCCACTTGCCCTGGGGGCACCGCCGTGTGCTTGCTCCTGAGCCCTTCTCTATGCATCTATAAGACACAAAGAGCCACAGCTCAGCCCCACCCCTGCTCTCTCCTCATTGGATTACTGGCTGTGATTGACAGCAGTGGGAGCCATTGGGCTCCCACTGCTATCTCAGCCAATGAGGAGGAAGAATCCTGGGACAGCCAAGCCTATCGTGAACATTGTTGGATCAGAGGGAGCTCAGGTAAGGATTGGGGGGGCTGGGGGAGGGGCACGTTGCACACACAAGGTCTTTTGCCTTCATGCGCACAATGTATGAAGGTAAAAAAACCTTTAACCTTTAGAACCACTTTAAGGTCATAAAAGTATAGCAGCACTAGGGTCATTGGTTCGAATCCCAATCACAGCACTACCTGTCTGGAGTTTGCATGTTCTTCCTGTGCCTGCGTGGGTTTTACTTCGGGCACTCCAATCTCCTCCCACAATCCAAAGACATGCTGTTTTTCTCCTGTCTAAATTGGCCCTAGTATTTGTATGTATGAATGTGAGTTAGGGACCTTAGATGGTAAGCTCCTTGAGCGCAGTGACTGATGTGAATGTACAATATATATACAGTATGTGTAAAGCACTGTGTAAAATGACGGCGCTATATAAATACCTGTATTAAATAATAATAATATTAGGGGCATCAGATTCCAACATATAATGTGAACCCAGGGGCATAAACAGTAGATTTTCATATGAGATAAAATGACCCAAGTGACTAAAAAAGTAACAACCTGGATCAACTATACCACTTGAGAGCTCTCAAACAAAGGGGCTAGGTTTAGGCCAGACAGATCTACCCTCAAGATAAAATGATCTGAGTATAATCTTTGAGGTGAAACTTCTGCCGGCTACATTGGGGCCCTTTGGAGACATTGGCACTCAGGCAAATATGGATGTGTCTATAAACTGGGTATACCTGAGAATCAGATTTTAGTAAGGTAGAGGAATCTGTAGATGCAGATGCGTACATTAGACAAAGGCAGACCCAGTTGCAGCAGTCAGGTTGTGCGCAATTGCAGCACTCTGCAGATCAGAACAGGTGACTTGGCTGTGTTGGACTTAGCCTATCAACAAAACAAGCAGTTAGCACAATAGTGGGTGCAGGGTTTATATCTGCAGCTTCTTGCAAATTAGAACTGACAACATCAACAAGGATTCAGCTTAACTATGGGTCTGTGACCCGCTCACCATTCACTCTCTCTGTAATTCTTCTGTGGCAGTTGGTTAGATGAAAGATGTAGTTGACTGTCACTGATGACAGGTACCCCTACCATTTCACCAAAAAAGTGACAAAAGAGTTAAAAATGACAGGAGACGGTCTTTGACAATTCCTTTATTAAAGTCTTCTTTCTTTTGGTCTTCTTTGTTTCTTCATCCTTCGGTTTCTTCATCTTCTTCCTCCATCTTCTTCTTCCTCCGATCCGCTTCTTCTTGCTCCGGTGTTCTCGTCCTGCATCTTCCTCCATGGCGTCTCTTCTACGTTATCGGGCCGCTCCGCGTAATGGGAGGCTCCCGCTGTGTGATGCTTCTCTTCTTCTGACAGGTCTTATATAACGGAGGCCGGGGCCACTCAGTGACCCCGCCCCCTCTGACGCACGGTTCCATGCATCAGAGGGGGGCGGGGTCACCGAGTGGCCCCAGCCTCCGTTATATAAGACCTGTCAGAAGAAGAGAAGCATCACACAACGGGAGCCTCCCATTGCACGGAGCGGCCCAATAAAGAAGAAGAGGAGGAAGATGCCGGACGAGAACAACGGAGCAAGAAGCGGATCGGAGAAAGATTAAGATGAAGAAGAAGAGAAGCGTCACACAGCGGGAGCCTCCCATTGCACGGAGCGGCCTGATAACGAAGAAGAGACGCCGTGGAGGAAGATGCCGGACGAGAACACTGGAGCAAGAAGAAGCGGATCGGAGGAAGAAGAAGATGGAGGAAGAAGAAGATGGAGGAAGAAGATGAAGAAACCGAAGGATGAAAAAAGGAAGTAGACCAGAAGAAAGAAGACTTTAATAAAGGAATTGTCAAATACCGTCTCCTGTCATTTTTAACTCTTTTGTCTCTTTTTGGTGAAATGGTAGGGGTACTTTTGTACCCCCTTACCATTTCACACAGGGGGGGAGGCCAGGATCTGGGGGTCCCCTTGTTAAAGGGGGCTTCCAGATTCAGATAAGCCCCCCGCCCGCAGACCCCCACAACCAACGGCCAGGGTTGTGGGAATGAGGCCCTTGTACTCATCAACATGGGGACAAGGTGCTTTGGGGGGGACCCCAAAGCATCCTCCCAATGTTGAGGGCATGTGGCCTGGTATGGTTCAGGAGGGGGGGCGCTCTCTCATCCCCCCTATTTTCCTGTGGCCTGCCAGGTTGCATGCTCGGATAAGGGTCTGGTATGGATTTTAAGGGGGACCCCATGCCAATTTTTTTTTTGGGCGCGGGGTTCCCCTTAAAATCAATGCAAGACTTGAAGGGCCTGGTATGGATTTTGAGGGGACCCCCACGCCATTTTTTTGGCGCAGGGTTCCCCTTAATATCCATACCAGACCTGAAGGACCTGGTGTGCTCTTGGAGGGGAACCCATGCCGTTTTTTTTTTTTTTATTAAAGTCGCCCTGGCCTAGGGGCTACTTAAAGTCGTGTTGTAAGTCGCCCCAAGTCGTGTTGTAAGTCGCGCTGGAAGTCGTGTTGCCCGTGTGTGAATGGACTGTTAATGATAACGGCGTGTGCTATTCGTGGTGCGCAGGTATATTATGTGTTGCGCTTATGTGTGCGCCGGTTCATACGCTCAAGTAAAAATTTAAATTTAAAAACTAATTGTGGTATGAACCGGCGCAGCACATTCATCTTGGTAAATCAGCCCCACTGTGTTACTCAGGAAAGGAAGGAGCCAGTAAATGGCACCCCCCTGTGATGAGAAGAGGATCAGTGTCTGCAATAAGACAGTACAATTGGCCCTCCCGATCAGCAGGTGCCTGGGCTCCCTTTTGAACTGATAGGACCCGGGCCCAGTACAGGAGGGCTGGCTGTGCTGCCTTATTAGCAGTCCTGATTGTGCCACATATACCCCAATTAGCCATAACTTTATGACCACCCACCTACTATTGAGTCCCCCTTTTGCCACCAAGACAGACTTGAGCCATCGTGGCATGGACACCACTAGGCCTCTGAAGGTATGCTGTGGTATTTGGCACTAAGCCATCAGTAGCAGATCCTTTAAGTCCTGTAAGTTGTGAGGGGGGGTCTCCACGGATTGGACTTGTTTTTCCAGCACATCCCACATATGTTGATGGATTGAGTTCTGGGGAATTTGAAGGCCCTGAAGACACCTTCTTCCATTGCTCCGTAGTCCGGATTCTCATGCTCACTTGCCCATTGAAGGCACTTTTGGCTGTGGACATAGGTCAGCATGAACACCCTGAACAGGCTGCTGCTATGCAGCCCCATACAAGACAAACTGCAGTGCACTGTGTGTTCTGACACCTTTCTATCAGAACCAACATTAAAGGAGAAGTAAAGCCAAAGCTTGTTGTCGGAAAATTTGAGATCCAGATCTCAAATTTCATGTGTCTGAAATTCCGATGGAAAATGTCAGATGCCTATACACGGTCGGAATTTCCGACAACAAGCTCCCATCGAACATTTTCCGTCGGAAAATCCCATCGTGTGTACAGGGCATAAGCAAGGAAAATCATGGTAAGTATTTGATACAATTTTCTGTTTTCCTGGCGCCAACATGGCAGCATGCATGTGGTGGTAGTATGCTGCCACGGATTGGCACCAGGAAAGAAAAATTTCAATAAATATTTGATACAATTTTCAATATTTTTTAGGACACATAACATGTCAAGCTAAAATCTTACATTTTTGCTTAGGTTTGGTTGGGTGTTTAAATAAGCTTTATCACACAGAGACTTTGTTTTTAAAAGTATTTTTTTCCTGGTTTCTTTCTAGTTTAATTTGTTTCCGTCAGTTCCTCTGACTCAGTTTAACACGCAACATTTCATGTCTGCTTGTTTGATGGCCACCAGTAATTCGTTTAACATCAGCAAGGGGAGAGAAAAAAAGGAGCTTAGACTGTATCAGCAATGAAAGCGGAGAAAAGCCCACACAGTATCAATACTGACCCCAAGGAGAAACAAAGGACGGAGTGACAGTCAGAGATGTGGAGTCATCGCTCTTGTTACTTTTTTCTTGAAAGGGAGCCCTTGAAGGCTATCTCAGAAATAGAAACTGGTGGACAGGCTGGCAAACGAATCAATACGTCTTTTATCCACAGAGACATTTAAGGGTTTGAACTGGTCCTTTAATTAAAGCAATTTCTTCAAAGTTCTGCAGGGAAGTCACACGCCTGAGATAGAAAAATTGGAATCGAACTGGAGCGCTGAGGAGACGCTGGCCCCCAAGACCTCCAGCGACATGATTGCGTAAAAAGGTTCTTTTGCAATATAAAATGCATTTTTTTTATTGCGTGATCTCTTTGACCTCTGCATGTTATAAGGTTGGCCATTCCAGAAACTTGGTGGTTTTGGTTTATGATAAACTTATGATGCAGTGTTCATTTAAAATTAAAAAGATAGATAGATAGATAGATAGATAGATAGATAGATAGATAGATAGATAGATAGATAGATAGATAGATAGATAGATAGATAGATAGATAGATAGAAAAATGACATACAGCATATATACAAGCTAAAAAAGATAAAAGATGAGGCACTGTAAAATTATTTACTCTACTTTAATTTCCTTTCTTCAAGTCAAACATGGAACAATTGTTTTGGGCATCCACGCCCTTGCTCAAGTTCACAAGCATGTTGATCAACCTTTACACACAGATATAAATAATCAAAAGGCCTTTCCTGATGCTCATTCATTATTCAAACCTGTGTATAAATATTCACCAATATGCTTGTGAACTTGAGCAAGGGTGGGGATGCCCAAAACAGTTGTTCCATCTTTGACTTGAAGAAAGGAAATTAGACTTATGCCGCGTACACACGATCGGAATTCTCTTCTGAAAAAGCTCTGATGGAATTTCTGACGGAATTTCGCTCAAGCTGTGTTGCCTACACACGGTCACACCAAAGTTCGACGGTCAATAACACCACGGCATACAACACGTTCGACGACACTATAAAAGGGAAGTTCAATGCTTCCGAGCATGCGTCAAATTGTTTCCGAGCATGCGTCGGAATTTTGCGTGTCGGAATTGCATACACACGATCGAAAAATCCGATAGAAAGGTTTTCCGTCGTAAAAATTAAAAACAGGCTCTCAATCCAAAGTCCGTCGGAAATGCCGACAGAAAAAGACCGATGGGCATACACACGGTTGGAAAATCCGATGAAAAGCTCCCATCGGACTGTTTCCATTGGAAATTCCGACCGTGTGTACGCGGCATAAAGAGCATATTTTATAGTGCCTCATCCTTTATTCTGGATTTATTAGATCAAGTGGTGTAAGAAAGAACTCTGGGTAATTGTGCACAAAACAGAAGAAAGGGGTGCGGCTCACTATTTATGTAATATATATATATATATATATATATATATATATATATATATATATATATATATATATATATATATATATATATATATATACCATATATTGGGACACCTGCCTTTACACGCACATGAACTTTAATGACAACCCAGTCTAATGCCCCGTACACACGATCGGATTTTCCGACAACAAATGTTAGATGTGAGCTTGTTGTCGGAAAATCTGACCGTGTGTATGCTCCATAGAACATTGGTTGTCGGAATTTCCACCAACAAATGTTTGAGAGTAGGTTCTCAAATTTTCCGACAACAAAACTTGTTGTCGGAACATAAGTCCGACGCACAAAAGTTCACGCATTCTCGGAATCAAGCAGAAGAGCCACACTGGCTATTGAACCTAATTTGTACGTCACTGCGATCTTGACATTCAGAATTTTTTTTTGGCAACATTTGTGTGACCGTGTGTATGCAAGACAAGTTTGAGCCAACATCCATCGGAAAAAAAATCCTTTTCTTTTGTTGTCGGAAAATGCTATTGTGTGTACAGGACATTAATCTGTAGGGTTCAGTATTGAGTTGGCCCTCCCTTTTCAGCTATAACAGCTTCAACTCTTCTAGGACGACTGTCCACAAGGTTTAGGAGTGTGTCTATGGGAATGTTTGACCATTCTTCCAGAAGAGCATTTGTAATGTTGAACGAGAAGGCCTGGTTCGCAGTCTTTACTCAAATTTAGAGGTGTTCTATGGGGTTGAGGTCCGGACTCTGTGCAGGCCAGTCAAGTTCCTCCACCCCAAACTCGCATATCCATGTCTTTATGGACCTTGTTTTGTGCACTAGTCCAAATTATTTGGTGGAGGGGGGATTTTGGTGTGGGGGTTGTTTTTCAGGGGTTGGGCTTGGCTCCCTAGTTCCAGTGAAGGGAACTCTAAAGGTGTCGGCATACCAAGACATTTTGGATAATTTCATGCTCCCAGCTTTGTGTCAACAGTTTGAAAATGGCCCCTTCCTATTCAAACATGACTGCGCACCAGTGCACACTGCAAGGTCCATAAAGACATGGATGAGCAAGTTTGGGGTGGAGGAGTCCTGACTCTTCTCTGTTCTCTTCTCCTTTCCCTTTTCTCTTCTCAGTTCTCTTCTCCTTTCCTTTTTTTCTTCTCTGTTCTCTTCTCCTTCCCTTTTCCACTTCTCTGTTCTATTCTCCTTTCCTTTTCTCTTCTCTGTCCTCCACTCATCTCCTTTTTTCTTCTTTCTTTTCTGTCTACACTTGAAAGCACTCCAGTCAAAAAAACAGAAACTACCAGAAACTAAGCAAGTAAGAGGAGAGGAGGATATGAAAGGCTCTGTCTTCTTTTAGCCTGGGTTTAATTTTCTTTCCTCCTCCTCAGTTGTTGTTTATCATAGAGCTGCCAGTCATCTCACATTAGAACCCTTACAATCTGTTGGGGAATTTTTAATAAACAAGTTATTATTTTTAGGATTAGTTCTCCCGGTATGTATACACTGATCGACGTTAATGGATCAATCAAAACAACAACTGAAGTCTGTTACTTGGTGAAAGGCATTTAGGAAACAAGCTGCGACAAAGTTATTGTTCTCTTGCAGAGTACATTGGAGGGGAGATCACAGCGCTGTCTGGTGTAAGAACGGGAACATCACACTTTAATCATCTCATCAGCCAATAAAAGCGATATGTGTCTAAATAAAATGACACAAGGGAAGTGTGTAGAGGTAATTACGGTTAGGCTGTACTGTAATTATGGCATGTCTGTTCTGTCTAGGGAGTGTATAAAACTTTAAGAAATATAAAATACCTAAAACTCTGCTCTGATGGCAGCTATGAAGAACAAGAGCAGAGCCAGTCAACTCCAGACCACGTTTTCATCACAGTGCTGGGATAAGGTCATCTGGCTTCCAAGGCAATAATGCCAAATTGTGTCACCCTTCACAGGTAAATCTGATTGAGCTTGAACATACAAAAATATAATATCAGAGCTGGCACCAGGAACAGAAATAATGGTTTCTGTTCACTACGTCTAGGGTTACTACCTGCTGGTCAAATGTATCATTTAGGGAATCCCTACGCCGAAAAAACGGTGTGGGGGTCCCCCCCATATCCATATCAGGCCCTTATCTGAGCACGCAGCCCGGCCGGTCAGGAAATGGGGTGGGGACGAGCGAGCGCCCCCCCCTCCTGAGCCATACCAGGCCGCGTGCCCTCAACATGGGGGGTGCTTTGGGGAAAGGGGGGCCCTGAGGCCCCCCCACCCCAAAGCACCTTGACCCCATGTTGATGAGGACAAGGGCCTCTTCCCGACAACCCTGGCTGTTGGTTGTTGGGGTCTGAAGCGAGGGGCTTATTGGAAATCCAGGAGCCCCCTTCAATAAGGGGGTCCCCAGATTCCGGCCCCCCACCCTATGTGAATGAGTATGGGGTACCATGTACCCCTACCCATTCACCTGGGGAAAAATAGTGTACATAAAGAAACACAACACAGGTTTTTAAAATTCTTTATTAGACAGCTCCAGGGGTCTTCTCTTCTTCCGTCTTCGAGGGTCTTCTCGCTGGACTCCTACGCTATCTTCTGCTTTTTTACTAGTGGAGGAGCCCCGGTTTCTTCTTCGTCGCTGCCCGGGGGTTTTCTTCTGACTTCGGGGGTCTTGTCCCGCTCTTCGGTTCTTCTTGCCGGGCCTCCGCTTTCTTCTTCCAGCTCTTTTACTAGCATTGGCTGGGTCTTCTGTCACTGTCGCCGCCGCCTTCTGCTTCTTCTGCTTCTTCTCCTTCTTCCTTCATCTGATGTTGACACGACACACTCTCTGGCCTTAATGGCAGGGACACGTTGTTCAGCGACTTATATAGGGACAAGGGGTGGGGTCACCGGCTCATGTCACATGGTGACCCCACCCTCTGATGATGTCACAGTCCCAGAGGATGCTGGGACTGTGACATCATAATGGGCGGGTCACTTTGTAAAGGCGAATCCCCTTTCTGACAGGGGACATGTCAGAGATCTACTGTTCCCAGTGATCTCTGTCATGTCCCATGCAGCCCATCCCCCCTACAGTTAGAACACGCTGAAGGAACACATTTAACCCCTTGATCACCCCCTAGTGTTAACCCCTTCCCTTCCAGTGTCATTTGTACATCGATCAGTGCATTTTATAGCACTGATCAATGTAATAATGTCACTGGTCCCCCCCCAAAAAAAAGTGTCATTTGGAGTCAGATTTGTAAACCACAATGTGACAGTCCCACTAAAAATCGCAGATCACCGCCATTACTAGTAAAAACAATAAAAATAAATAAAAGTCCATAAATCGATCCCATAGTTTGTAGACGCAATAACTTTTGTGCAAACCAATCAATATACGCCTATTTTTTTACCAAAAATATATAGAAGAATATATATCGGCCTAAACTGATAAATAAATGCGTTTTTTTTTATATATATTTTTTAAATTAATATTATAGCAAAAAGTAAAACATTTTTCAAAATTGTTGCTCTTTGTTTATAGCGCAAAAAATTAAAAACTGCAGAGGGGATCAAATACCACCAAAAGAAAGCTCTATTTGTGGACAAAAAAGGATGTCAATTTTGTTTGGGTACAATGTTGCACGACCGCGCAATTGTCAGTTAAAGTGACGCAGTGATGTATCGCAAAAAATGGCCTGGTCATGAAGGGGTAAATCCTTCCGGGGGTGAAGTGCTTAAGATCCCTGGGGTATTTTTCGTGCAGTTGCACCAGCAGCCAGGCACAGTCACTCCTTTGCTTCAATGAATAGTCTAGGGGTATGCTTTTCAGATGCTTCATTGCAGAACGTGTACTTGGATAGGAGTAGGGTGACTGTGGGACAATCCAGTAACTCTAGTAGCAACTTCAGGATACCAATCAACCTCCTATTAGTGGGAGCAGAGTCATTGCACAAGCAATTAGTGGCTACATTAGGACACCAGGCACAATGTCCCCTTTCAACAATGCTGAGTCAAACACAAGAGGGATGGCAGCAGCACACGATCTCTCACTCCAGTCTGTACTCATTAATGCCCTTGGATAGTTGGACGCCTACTTCCAAAATCTTCCAGATACCTCTCCAGTTATACCAGACTAGATCCTCAGACAAAAGTCCCTCAGTCACCTCCAGCATCTTTTAGCAGAGTTGACCCCCCCCCCCCCCCCCCCCAGCTAGCCTAGCTGGGACCTCAGTGAACAGCAAGCACATGGCATACCCAATCCAATACATCTGACATGCATTCATGGGTAGGACCCGAGCTAATAAAATTATATCTCAGTTCTACAGATTACACAGGGAGAATGGAAGGAAGCTCTGCCTGTGTATTTGTCCAAACTCTGTGACAGCCAGGCACTGTGCTCTATTTGTTAGGGCCTCCCAGAGCTTGTGATACTGAGTGGGCAGAAGTCCCACTGGTGACAGGATGGAATGCCACTGGTTACACAAGGGGAGCCCCCATCTTCCTGTCTAATCTGCAGAATCTACCAGTTTGACAATTTAGTCCTGTAGTGGCCTTGTAATGCAGGAAAGGTTTCTGCCCCAGCTTTGCCTACCAGCAGCATGTCTCCCAAGGTAGGTGCATCCTCTGCTTGTGCCACAGCCCAGCCTTGCCTGCTATGTTCTGTATAAAATAGGAGTATCCGGGAAAGTTAAAACTTACACAGGACTATTCTTCCCATATGACAGTGGATTACAGGGAATTTGAGTACCAGGTGAGGGTGAGAATCTGAATACCAGACAAGGAAGGGAATGTGAGTATCAGACAAAAAAAGGAGAGAGAGTATCAGGCAAAGAAAAAAGTGAGTACCAGGCGAGGAAGAAAATATGAGTACCAGTGTTACGTACCTTTGGGTAGAGCCTGACAAGCAGAGGAAGGCCTCTCATACAGCCCAGTTCAAGGACCACTGAGGTTGCAACAGCAGTGGTGAGAGCACGGTGAGGTAAGAATGCCTATGATGTTCTCAGTTTAGCAGGGAAGCAGGAGAAGAGGGTAGCGGCAGTAGTAGAAGCTGCTGGTTGACTGTGAATGCAGGCACGTTGTGGATGCAGGGGTGCTGCAGATGCAGGTATGTTGTAGGTGTCGGTGGAGTCAGACAAGCCAGGTTATACACAGAAGATCAGATACATCAGAGACATCAAGAAAAGAATGATCACAGTTCAGGAAGAAGTTAGGCAATGGAGAATCAAGCAGATGCAGGTGATTCAAGGTCAAGGCAAGCCGGGGTCAGGATAGGAGAGAACCAGGATAGTCAGGAAGTCGGGTCAAAATCAGATCAAGGACTGGCACAGGAACAGGATACAGAGGAAAGCTGCAGATCAGACAGCAAGGCTCTAGTGCAGCTGCCATTCTTATAAATGTAATTTTTGCACCAGTGCTAATGGGCGTGCACGGACATGCCTGTCAGGAAGGGTAATTGTGGAATTGTGCCCATGCATGCATAATTGCCTCTGCCTTTGCACATCTGCTGCATTATGGACAGCATGTCCCTGACAACCAGACAAGGAAATAAAGTGAATACCAGGTGAGGAACAGAATGTGAGTCAGTGCCAGATGAGAAAGAAAATGTGAGTACCAGGTGAGGAAGGGAATATGAGCACCAGGCAAGAAAACAAATATGAGTACCGGGTGAGGAACAGAATGTGAGTGCAAGGTGAGGAAGGGAATATGTGTACCAGGCGAGGAAGAAAATGTGAGTACCAGGCAAGGATGTGAATGTAAGTACCAGGCAAGGAAGAAAATGTGAGTAATAGGTGAGGAATGAAATGTGAATACCGGGCAAGGAAAGGAATGTGGGTACCAGGCAAGGAAAGGAATGTGAGTACAAGATGAGGAAGGGAATGTGAGTACAAGGTAGGGAAGAGAATGTGAGTATTAGGCAAAGAAAAAAATGTGAGTTGCAGGCAAGAAAGGGAATGCAAATACCAGGTGAAGAAGGGATTTGAGCACCAGACGAGAAAGGAGATGGGAGTACCAACTAGGCAAGGGAGAAAAAGTGAGTACCAGGTGAAGAATGAAATGTGAGTGCCAGATGAGGATAGGAATGTGGGTAGAAGGCGAAGTAGGGAATCTGAGTACCAGGTGAGGAAGGTAATGTGAGTACCTGGCTAGAAAGGGAAATGTAAGTACCAGGTAAAGAAGAGAATGTGAGTACCAGGCTAGGAAGGAAATGTGAGTTATAGGAGGTGAATGGAACGCCCACCAACGCAGACAGTAAAAAAAAGTTTTTTTTTTCTCTGAACAAGGTGTGAACCTGTGTTCACTTCAAGACCTGGGGAATTAGCACATCTGTACAAAATTAGACGCTTGCACAGTGGCGGCTGGTGTTCAAAATTTTTGGGGGGTGCAAAGAAACTGTAAAATACTGAAAAAAAAAAAAAAAACATCAATTGCAGCCTCACTGGGCCCATCAAATGCAGCCATTGTGCCCATCAAATGCAGCCACTATGCCCTCAATTGCAGCCATTGTGCCATCAAATACAGCCACTGTGCCATCAAATGCAGCCATTGTGCCCATCAGATGCAGCCACTGTGCCTATCATATGCAGCCACTGTGCCCATCATATGTAGCCACTTGTGCCCATCATATGCAGCCACCTGTGCCCATCATATGCAGCCACTTGTGCCCGTAAAATGCAGCCACATGTGCCTGTCAAATGCAGCCACTTGTGCCCATCAAATGGAGCCACTGTGCCCAACATATGCAGCCACTAGTGTCCATCATAAGCAGCCACTCGTGCCCATCAAATGTCACCAGTTATGCCCATCAAATGCTGCCAATGTGGCTCCCACCTGCCCGCTGTCTCCCCGGCACCCCATCTTAGTAGTGGGTCAGGCAGTGGGTGATGGCGACGAGCTGTGGAACGGCTCCTGTGTCCTCCATGCTTCCCCCTCCTCTGTTGTTTTTTGATAGGCGTTCAATCGGAGCACCTCTGCCTTCAGCCAATCAGGTAACAGGTATTAGACCTGATTGACGGAGAGGTGGTTCAGTTAGAAAAGCAAATAATAATTTTCTTTTCTAATGCCGCGCACATGCGATCGGACTATTCGGCCGGACTATCCGGCGGACTTAATCCGGCGGACAATCCGCCTGACTTTCCAGCAGAGGTCCGCCAGACTTTCCGAACGGGCGGACTTGCCCACACACGCCCGGACTTTTGGCAGAGGTCTTGAAATGAACGGTCTTGTCCACACATGGAGTAAAGTCTGTTCATTTTGAACGTGACTCCAGGTAGACGGGACTAGCGAAGGAAGCCAATGTCGCCGCCTCGATCAGCGAGATTGACACCTTGCTAGCCCCGTCGACTGGTAGGGATTTAAAGGGGAATCCCTACGCCAAACAAATGGCGTGGGGGTCCCCCCAGAATCCATATCAGACCCTTATCCGAGCATGCAGCCCGGCCGGTCAGGAAAGGGGGTGGGGACGAGCGAGTGCCCCACCCCCCTCCTGAGCCGTTCCAGGCCACATGCCCTCAACATGGGGGGGTGCTTTGGGGAAGGGGGCCCTGCGGCTCCCCCAACCCAAAGCACCTTGTCCCCATGTTGATGAGGACAAGGGCCTCTTCCCGACAACCCTGGCCATTGGTTGTCAGGGTCTGCGGGCAGGGGGCTTATCAGAATCCGGGAGCCCCCTTTAATAAGGGGGCCCCCAGATTCCGGCCCCCACCCTATGTGAATGAGTATGGGGTACCATGTACCCCTACCCATTCACCTGGGGAAAAAAAGTGTACATAAAAAAATACAAAACAGGTTTTTAAAATACTTTATTAGACAGCTCCGGGGGTCTTCTCTTCTTCTGTCTTCGGGGGTCTTCTCGCCGGAATCCTCCGATATCTTCTGCTCTTATTAAAGGAGGCTCCCAGATTCTGATAAGCCCCCCGCCCGCAGACCCCAGACCAGGCCCTTGTTTAGGGCATGTGGCCTGGTACGGCTCAGGAGGGGCGCTCGCTCGTCTCCACCCCCATTCCTGACTGGCCGGGGTGCGTTCTTGGATAAGGGTCTGATATGGATCTTGGGGGACCCCCACGCCGTTTTTTTCGGCGTAGGGCTTCCCCTTTAAATTCATACCAGGTGACGGGGCTAGCGAGGTGTCAATCTCGCCGATGGAGGCATGCTCCCTGCACTTGCAGCAAATATAGTTTGGTTTCCTAAAAATGTAACTTACTCCATTAATAATTTACTACAACTGTGTTAATCCATGCAAAATGGATACTGTAAGGGATTCTGGCAAATTTCGATGAAGCTCTAGAGTGAACCAATACCAATTCTTTAAAAATCTTAATTTACCTTTTCAAAACCCTCTAAAAATCTGCTAAACTTTGGCTGTAGCTAATAATATTTATTAGACAAAGCTATGCTGTGAGAAAATTATTCAGAATATCATGAAATAGCAGTCTACATAAAACACACCCAGTATTTAATAGTAGTAATTATTATTTTTACAGTACATATAACAGCATTCAGCGTTATATTGCACCTATTAAAAAGACAGGTTCCATCCTAAACAGTTTTAATGATATACCATAAAGTTCTTTTCTTTAGAATATGTCATTATACAAAAGAAACAACATAAAATAATAATAACCTAATTCCTTTTGTTTTGTGTGTGAATAATTTAAATTTTTTGAGCCTAGAGCCTATTAAAAGAATTTAAGAGACAACCTTTAATCAAGGCAGCTATGTGTATTGGCTCTCTGCTGGTGGTCACTGTGGTTTGGCAGTAATCAACGGACAATGCCGCCTTACCTAAAATTGACTGCACCTTAATATTTCCTGAACGAAAAAAAAAGGCAAATCACCTCCAATCAAGTTTTTAAGGTCAAATTAGAATTTAAGTTTGCATAACTTATATATTTCTTCAATACTACCATTTATATTATAAAAAGTATAGCAAATTGTTACACTGCCATAGCTTCTTCTGTTCTGTAGGTACTAATGTAGGTGATTCAAGTGCACTTGCTTTTCAGAAAAGGTGCCATATGTTAAAGTAAAATTTCAGCCCAAACCTAACTAATCTAAACCCCCCCCACCATATCACCTATGCTGACCAACCTGTATAAGAAAGATGTACAGTATATACCTATCTATTCTCAGCCTGCTCTGATCAGGTCATGTTATTCCCTGTGTCAGCCAGTGGC